>VYZV01002504.1:1935-49199 GCA_013401275.1 Pandion haliaetus | reverse complement strand
CATTTTCATTAACCAAAATGTAACTATTAACCATTAACTTAACAAGACCTCACACATTCATAGTAATATTTTGTTAATAACTGCTAAAATGACAAAAAGATAGAGGCTTCACAAACTCATAAATATTTCTTGCAATTTTTATTAGTTCACGCTGCCTTAAGAGCCAATTTGTTATGTGGAAATGTGTATTACTTGGTCGTACAGTACTGTAGAAAAAAAAAAAAAAGACCAACTGTATTAAGTCGGTCCTGCATTATAAGTATTATGCAGTTAACCTAAATTAAAACAAATAGTAATTTGAAGTACAACACTAAAGACATCCTCCTGTATTTCTACCGCATCAGGCACTCACTACATTTGTAAGTGCAAAGAAATCTACTTGTTACTTGGAGGCTTATATTGAGAAAGTCATAAATGTGAAATTTAATAGATCTCAGCAGATACTTTCATCTGTGTACGAAAAACAGGAAACCACAAAGAGCTGAAGAGAGATACCACATCAGATGCCATTTAAGAAAGAATGCACATAAAATTTTGATTATGGTAAAGAGAGAATGAAATGTTGCACTAAGTTCAGAGAACAAAGCTGGAAAACGTCAGTGCTTTTATGGTGCTAAAGTTGTCTTAGTTCAAATGCCTACTGCTGGTTTAGTTCCTGTAACCCTGGGTCTCAAATGTTTTCTGATTCCCTTTGTAAACTACCCTAAATGGTTACAGGGTTACACTGGGATCATGCTGAAATAGGATTAGAAAATTTTGGGGGGGTTTCGGGGGTGGGTGTGTGTGTAGGTGTGTGTTTGGTTTGTTGTTTTGTTTTTTTTTTTAAAGGTTAAGACAATAACCCTTAAATAAAAACCAACAGAGACTCTACCAGGAATGATTATAGCCATGCTACACCTTAAGAACTGCTTTTTCATGCCTCACCTAGACAGTTTCCTGAAAACATGTTCATTAGATGCAATTACTAAGTAGGATCTTTCACTATGTCTTCACTAACACCCTGCACCCCCAAAACCCCAACAACAGAGAAAACAAAAAAAAAATCTTCAGGAGAATATGTTTTTAGAGCTCTGTTGGCTAGTTCTTTAGCTAAGACAGAAACCAGATGTTGGAAAATGAGTGACTAGCTAATGAAGTAACATCTGAAGTTATTTTGTGAGACTTCTCCAAGAACAAGTGTCCAAAAAAGTGGTGGCCCCAATTTAAAAGTCACCAAATCCAGCAGATTTGTTTCTGCAGCTTTGTGGAATAGGTCTTTTATCTTCTGCTTTCTTAAATAAAGGTGAGAATTGGTTGTTGAAACACATTAACTCCTGTTTCTCAGCAGCTACTTTTTTACAGCTATCGCTCCTAAATACTTTGAAACGGCACCAGCCATGGGATCTTTCTTCCCCAATGCCTCTCTCCAGTTTATATATACAAATTGCTGCACTCTTTTGAGACCTTGCAGACAGCACACACTCAAAAGGAGGGTGTTACCAAGTCTGCACAAGGTGAAGGATTCTGCATCATCCTCTCCTCCTGCTCCTACAGCACTGAGATCTGGTGACCTTTCAGGCACACTGAGAAACACTCTCCTCTGGCAGAGATCTAGGAGGGGGCACGCAGAATGCTTCCCACAGCGATGAGGGGGAGAAAGAGGTTTCCATAGATGGCTGGCAAGTTGAGTTTCTTTGAATTAACATTTCACTGCTGTTGCTTTCTTGTGTTTTAGGGGATATACAGCCTTTGAAGGCACCTTTTCATTACTCAAATCTAAAGAGTTATTTTAATTGTTTGGGGAGGTGGCAGGGGCAGTGGGAAGGGGAAGGAAACAGGACCAATCAAGCCGACACTGAGACTGGGACTGTCCTAGTTAATAGCATGCTTAGATTGTTGTTTAAATATATATACCTTTTTAAACAGGAAAAAAAAATATTGCCGTTATAGAAAGAAAAAATAGGATCTGTTTGTAATGAAATACTGCCTGCAGTGTTCAGCTCCTTAACCATAGAAGGTATCGCCTATAAATATTTTCAGTCATCTTTGTCCTTGTAATGTTTGTTGCATCATGCCCTAATGATACCCTGCATTAGAGGCTGGCAGGTATTCTGCACATGCCTCATGCTATTAGGCTGACCTGTGGACACTTGCCTAGGAGGAGATGAGTTAGTCAGCTCTGCTACAGCTCATCAGAAAGATGTGATTTGACATCCCAGTAACATCAGTTCTCGATAGAATTAGGTTGGGGAAGTGCAGCGTTCCAGGTATTTAGTTGCAGTTACGTAAGCTATCCCTTGCAGTGGAGCGCACATGACTCCAGCAGAGACAATGTTCTGGGAAGTATCTCAGGTGAGCAGATGGTACTACATAGTGACTCTACTTCCTTCCAATGTTTGATGCCCAAAGTTAAAAGCCCTACTAGACACGCACATGCCCACATTATGGACAGATATACCCAGAGCTTTGGTAACAGTTTCTCTTTTTAGAATGTCATTTGAGGAAAAAAAACAGGACACTGAACTAATACAAAAATATGTGACTATATTACATGCACATAGTGCTATTGTGCTACACGTTACTTTATTACGACCTTCAATTAGTTCAAAATCTTCAGAGACAATTTTAGAAGGAAACACGAACATGAAGGAAACTTTCATATAGGATGGTATCTATTTACTATTATTGACACACGTCAAAGGGAAGTGTCACACTATAATCTCAAATACAGTGTTTTAAACACCACCCACACACTTCCATATGCCTAAAGGAGAAGGTTTGGTGTCCAGCATGTAATTTTCAAGAAATTTAGCAGAGGAATTTAAGTCCTCCCTTCCCTCCTGCCCTGATCATAGGATTTTCTTAAACTCCCTCAGTGTTGTTCCATTATTAAAAAGCAAAAGACATTAAAATTAACCTGGAGAGGAAGCAAATATTTTCTGAGTGTGCAGAGTACAGCACTTCATTAGAACTGCAGAGATGCAGCTATTCTGGAATGTCAAGTGACACTGCTCCCATTTGAACCAGAGCAGACCACAAGTATGTCTAGGAAGGTAAACATGTACCTGTGTAACTTTTTAAACATGTACTAGTGAACATTCTTGTCTGCAAGAGACTCTCTCAAATGTTGCCAGAGAACATAACATGAAAAGGGCATTACTGTATCCAGAGTAAACACAAAAATATTCAAGCAAATACTGACCCAGATAGAAACAACATTCTTTGCAAGTCTGCAGTGAGCAATGTGGATTTTGGTTTATCATCACTGAACAGAGCATTTTCTTAAGACTGCTGCTTCAGTTTCAAGTGAGAGGCCACATGTTTTCATTGCTTCTGAACTGCAGAGCAAACAATTGACACACAGAAGGCTTGAGAAGTTTAGTCCTAAGGGAAAAAAGGAATTCTGCCATATCGTGCCAGTACAATCGTTAAATAGTGACATCATGCAGAACAAATATAGATGACTAACATGAGAAAAGAGAAGGTAAAAGACAGAAAGTGAGCTTATGAACTGGGGAAAATATACCACCAGAAAAATCCACTTCCAAAGCTGAATAACTGGACATTGCTAGAGAGACAGCACATTAGTACTTCCTTAAGGGACGCAGGAAGTCTGCATTTCCTGAAGCATCCCCGAAGGGATATACTTATCTATATATTTCCAGCTCTGATGTCTAACCACAAATCCAAAGCACACTCATGCTTTTGCATGTCCTTTTATACTTAAAACATTGCCTCTCCTGCCTATCCATTGAGAACCTGTTCTCCTGTCTCACAATCTTGCATGCCAACTATTACAACTTTCTTTTCTCTATCCTTTGTACATGCAATTTTACCTTATTCTTAGCCACCCAGAAGAGCTGTGAAGACCGTTGTCTGTTCTTTTCTGGTTCTTAATCATATCTTGCACTTTCCATTGACTAGCTTTTCTCTATATTATCTATCTTTTTGTTCTAACTTGTTTATCTCACATTTGTATGAAAAAGATCGAACGAGATTCATGTCTCACTAGCACCCAGGGAATAGTACCTTCTATCTCTAGCCCAAGTTTTTAAACAAGAGTACCAATAAGCCTATTTCCCATGCTGCTGATCAGATCAGCCAAGGGAGGAACCGTCCTCTAAAAGCCCCATTCCCTGTTTACTTCCTTCTTTTTAGAAGTTCCTGTTGCCAAAACACCTGTCTTGATGGTGATGAAGGCTATGGCACTCGGATGACTGCCTCTTCCTCTTTCATCCGTCTTTGGCTTCCTTTTACACTTCAGCTCATACTCAGATTTGAAGCTCTCTGGGCCAGGACCACCTCTTCAGACAATATTTTTACAGCGTTCAGGCAACAGTATGGCTCTTGGGCACTATCAGCAGCAAGAACAGGAATTAAGGGAATCAACAAGATGTTAAAACCTGGCTTATCTGAGGTCTCACTTTTGGACAGCTAAATGTTTTCAAGTGATGATGTACATTGTGGTCTGCCTGTTTTTTACTGCTTTTTCTCTGAACCCAAGTCACAGAGGCTACATCTGTACCATCCTGAACCAAAAAGCGCTGACCATAGCAGAACCACAACTACTCAAAATTCAGAATATCAGTCTGAAATACCCTGTTTAACTGCAACTGAGAAATCAACAGCCACATTTTTTCCTAAATTCCAATGGAAAATAAATACATTTCAGGCCTCAGGTGGGGAAAAAAAAAGGTATCAGAGCATTAAAATAGTAATGTGTTTGACTCTTAACAGTGAAAGAATTTCTATTTCTTCAGAAACTAAAAGGTGGGGGGAAAATCAATTTATCTGACAACAATTACAGAAATGCTTTCAATTTTTCAAGGTTTCACAATGCAGAGTAAAACCTTCTAAGTTAAAATAAATGGCAGAACTATGAAGAACTGAAAACCCAAGACATTGACATTTCACTGCTGATTCATTCTGCAACACAAAGACAGCCACAAATCACAAATTTCAGTAGTTACAAAGCCCTGCATGACTTCACTGTAGCTTTCAAATTCAGAGGCTGGAAAGATCTGTTAGGTCATCTCACCCACTCTCCTTCACGGTTCAGGATCGCTCCCAGTGGTATTTTGCACATTTTTGCTCAGAACAGAAAACTAGTAAAAGAGGTACGGTGCTATTAAAATGAGCGAGGAACCAGGGAAATTAACATCAAGCACTATACAGTGACAAAATGTGGATAATGAAGAAGCTATCAGATTATGTTTTATATGCATATTTACAACCCACTGGGGGTTACTAAAGTATTATCTGTAAACAAACGTAACTGCTGATTACACGCCTTACAATTTCACAGTTCCATTTAACATTACTGTTTAGCTGTACATTTAACTATCATTTGCTTCAGCGCAACTGTAATGGTAAACCATGGGTGAAGATTCACACCACTCAAACCACTTGCTCCAATAATTGTATTCTTGCAATCAGTACAAATTCAAAAATCACACCTTCCCAATTTCACTACTTTCCTGCTTCTGACACTATCAAGCTTTCTCTTGGTATAGATCTTAACCTAAAATCTTGGTCTTGACCATGGTGTAAAGCTTGTGTCAATTTATTCCTTAGTTCTTTTTCAGCCAGCTCCTTTGTTTTCTTTAAGAGGCTCTCTTCCTCCTCATAGCCTGTGAATATGCCAAAGAGCTCCATTCTCAGCCTACTTCAGTCNTCTCACACCTTCATTTATCAATCCTCCCTATACATTCCTAAACGCCACGTTAGTCTCTCCAGATCCTTTCCAAACATCGTATCACTTCCAAGGTTTCCCCTTCTCTGAAACGTGCAATACTGGAAAACCTCACAGTTGTAAAGGCTCTATTTCCTCCTTTTGCACTCTCTGCCTGTGTGAGGGCTGATGATTTCCACTATTGACGTACCTGCTCCTCTCACAAGCACCATAGCATTCTTTCGCATCTAAGCTTCTCTAGCTACTGACATTATCTAAAAGTTTTGCAGAGGTGTACCAGCAATGCAAAAGTTGAGGAGGTATTTGAAGTTCTCTCAACACATTGCTCTGATGGAACCATTCAAATTGCTTGCTGAGTTCTACTTCTGTGTTTTCTACAGAAATTCAAAAAGCAGCTAGATGTGTGTTCATCAGACACTTGAAAGTTAGCCTAGCCATTTATTTTGCTAATGAGTTTGAAGTCATGTGAACATACAACCTGACTAGCTTTAAACACAAAAAGAATGACTGTATCCTATGATATTTATTAATAACAGGATAAATAAACTTAGTTACAGCTGTCAATTTTGCAGCAACTGTTCAGACAGACAAATGTAACCCAACAAAATTAGAAGTTCACCATTCACTGGGGAAGAGCAGTGAAAGAAATCAAATACGGCCTTTTTTTTTTTTTTTTAAACTACAAACTGGACTCTTGGAAATTGTATCTTTTTGATTTTATTCCTCAGCAAATTATAATATATTGCTTTCTGCAAACGGAAGTGTAGGTCACATTTTCAAAAATTGAAAACCAAAGAGTCGACTTAAAAACATAACTGGCTACTGACCTCCTTTTTGTTGTTTAGAATATTTCAAATTTAAAAAAAAAAAGAATGACAGAAAATGGATTATATAAAAGCTTCCAATTCCAAATATGTTTAGAAATAGGAAGACTATTTTTATGATAATATTATGCTGGGAAAAAAAATAATCATTAATTCCTCTAATAGTTCCAATTCCTTCTTTCCAGTCAGATCAAGCAATGCACCAGAATTATTTCTTGTGCTATAGTTTACCTATCAGAAGCCAAGATCCAGCACAACTTACTTATTATCTATGCTCTAATCTTGAGCAGCATTACTGAGTGACGTTGAAGTAAGGGCTGCTTTTTGCAAACAAGTGAGGAGTCCAGGGTTGCCCTGTAAAATAGAGGTCCAGCCAGGGAACACACAATATAGTTCCTCCCTGCGCTCCTCCGTTGCACTGCATACCTAACCAGAGCAGGAGGTTCCAGAGAGCCCTAGGGGCCTATCTTTAGGTGGTCAGGTTAGAAACAGATTTTATCAGTTGTTTGAAACACCCAAAATCTTTATGTAGGTTCTGCTTCTAGGGAAGTGATAACTAGAAGGTTTGCAAACTAATTTGTCATAACAGGCCCACTGTAAAAGATGTGGTTCACAGGCATACCTACCATATTATTTCTAAATGAATGAGAAAACAATTGATGTTTAAAAAGCTTCAGGCATTTTGTTTAACGAAGAGATTAAACATAGTGCCAAATAAACATTTTTCTCATCTGTTTATTTGATATACATGCTGTTACATGTTTTACAGTTATTTAAGCACAATTAACTAAACCTGAGATAAAGGCAAGGCTGCCGAGCACAGATCAACTGTTCACTACTTAGAAGAAGCTGGTAACTAAACCAGCTTCAGTTTATTAGAAAAGAGCTGAGAACACTAATAACAGTAGTTATTTACCTAGTCTGAAAGTAAAGCACCTGGCAAGACAGAACTCAAAACACTTCCAGGTTATACTAGAGGACCAAGGTTACCTATGTAATTAACTGGATATCCCAAAACTGCCTTGATTCCTAGGCATTTTTGGTGCATGGATGCTTTAACCAACCAACCAACAAAACACCCACTAAAACCAACGCCCCCCCACCAAGTACATAGTGGGGGGAGGAGGTCAGAGTATATATTTAAAGTTGTATTTCAAGAAGAGAAATTTACGTAAGCAGGAAAAAACCCAAAGCATAAAAGGCATGGCAAGAGCTCTGGGGACCTGAAAACTATTAGAAAGAAGCACTCCAGGGGATGAGTCAGGAAAGAGAAGAGTCAAGCACGACCAAGAGAAAGACAAGGGTAGAGCTGAGTTGTTCAGATGGACCAACACATTTAAAAAATTCTTCTTACCTACCTTTTTCTGATAAAAACATATTAATATGTTACAGTACCTTACCTGTCTGACACCTCAAGTACCTATCTATTGTGCCATCTCCAAAAGGAAACTGGCAGGACCATTGGAAGGAAACTTGAAGGGAAGCCCTTGAATCTCATGCAGGAAGTACAAGTTAATACAGAAATACAAAGAGGAACATGACAGTGAATAGGGAAGCTGATAAAACTGGTTAACATTAAACGACAGAAAGAAACAGCAGCTTGCAGAAGACAAGACCTGTAAATCCCAATGACAAAAATGCAATTTGCAATCAAGAGAGTTGGTAAAGGTCATTCAAGGATAGAGCCCAACGGGAGAAGAGAAGGACCGCAAGGAGATTTAAATTCTAAGGGTTGCTAAGCAAAGGGGAGAAAGAGAGGAAGAGAAAATAGAAACACTGAACAAAGACAATCATTAGTAATTTTTTTCAAAGCTCCCATTTTTCTTTTTTTTTGACTGACGTTTTTTAAGAGCCTCAACTGATAGATCCCCCTACGTCATGTAAATTGATCCTTCAGGTAGCTTTGTCTGAACTTTTGTAGATATTTTGAAGATCATCTTCACATTAAAATGGCTAAAACAAGACAAGGTCAGATTCCTTTCCTCTAACAAAAAGATCGATACAGCAACTTGATCACACTCTAACATTATCTATATAGATAGGAAAGAAATTTGTTAGGAGACTGAAGTTACCAGGTAACACTATAATGAAACCAGAAAGCTGGAAGCTAGCATAAGTGTGTTTTGACTAGCCAAAAAGAAGGAAATGAAACTGTTGTAAATTCACACTGAACAAAATTAATTTGCAAAAGCACCAACCTACTACGCTGGTATTCTAAACAACGAATGAAAGACTCATTGTAAAGAACTGCTCTTGCTCAGAAAATGTAACAGATTGTTCCAGGAATTGTTCTGTGACTTGCTATGGCCTACATTGTGCAAGCTATCAGAGTTGATGACCATAATGACTGCTCCATTATATTGTTCAATGTACAAACTTCTTGCCTCCTCCCTCTTATGTCACTGTTAGGCTAATAGACATTCCATCTAAGAAAGTGATGAAGCTATGCATCTTCTATTAGCCTATATCTGTACCATAAACAAAATTGTTTCCCAGAAACAAACAAAAAACCCCACACCTGCCTACTTTTACATTTTCCATATAGCATTTGCTGTAAGGATTTAATCACATATCTACAAGTCACACTTAGCATTCATTTTATGACCCATTCTTGAACAGTAAGTTTCTCCAAAACCTGCTTTTTATTAACCCTTCCAATATATCTCCAATTATTCTATCTCTTTCTGTAACAGAACTTGAACAAAAGAAAACATTAGTTCCCTGTGACTATGTTATAGGTAATACAGTAGTAGAAAAAAAAGTTTTGATAATAAGGGATAAAACCGTTATTTCAATTACTTAAAACCCACAAAATATTGCAGTAGTTAGAAAGTTAAAAACAAGATAAGGAAACATACTGACTGTGAGACCCATGTCAAGTTCCTAATCCAGACTCTAGGGTTATCATTTGTAGAATATATATACATAATAGGAAAGGACATGATTTGCCATGTACATTATGAAAACAATGTACTATCTTCACCCTAGAATGGAGCCAATAAAGTTCATGTAATGCAGTCTAATTTATGATGGAGTGTAAGTGCCCTTGACAGAACTGCCCATACATTTTTATTCACCCTTTGAGTGTATTACAACATTGGGGGGAAAAAAAATTAATAATCAATTTAGCAATTTCAGTCAATTTAATGACTTGGACAAGAAATTACCTTTAAAATGCCCATGTGCATACTTAGAACCATTATTTGTATTTTTGAAAGTATCATTCTTTTTCCTGCTTATGAACAGAAAGAATTAAGCACTTTGCAAAATGTTAATACTTACTTATCTCCAAAGAATTTTCTCCAGAAATCTGCAGCATCGGCTTTGGTGATACGAAAGTTATCACCCTGGAATTGGCCATTTGGAAAAATAGCCTTGATTTCTGCTAGCATGTGGCTGAAGATGAGGGACAGCTTTGTGAGGTTTCTCCTGCAGATAAAATAGGGGGCGGGGGGAAAAAATCACATCAAATTCTTAATATTGAACAAATTGAATCAATCTTTCAGTATCTTAGCTATCCTGCATATTTGTGTAATAATCACTGTGTGACATAAGAAAAACACCGGGCTTTCAATTGAAAACACATCAAAGAAATACAAATGAGTAGTTTGTGTTTCCACGCACTCCTGAGGACATATTTTTTGTAAGTCTCCATGAACATAAAATCATTTTTTCAGCAACTGAACAGATTTGAGTTCTCACAACTGCATATTCCAGATAGATTTCTGATCCCCATAAAGATGAAGCTTGTGCATTTCTGTTTCATTTAATCATTGCAGAAGCAGGAATTTATACTAATTAGACAGCTATCACATTTAAATAAATCAAAAAAACCCACACCAACAAACTTAAAATATAGTTTTATGTGTGCCATCAAACCTATTTCAATCCAGGTTTCTAGAAATATAAACAAAGCACAGAACTAGGTTTATTCTTTTCTCCTATGACAATTTTATTGTTTTTATTCTTCCCAGCTTTCCCTTACTGCAGCTACTTCCTATACTCTTTATAAATGCCTTGTCTCTAGTTAAAACTTGCTTTCAGTTTTCAGTGGCATGTTAGAAAGAAAAATCAAGCTTCTTTGCTATCAGTTCACTTCCATAAGCTTTGCAGACTTGTATCAGTTAATAAAAAATTATTTCATTTTTGGCACACAAATCCCATTTAGTGTAGTGCAAAGAACATAGCATCCTTAAATACAAATAATCCTTTTGTATGGAAAAAATCTGTGGGAGATGGTGGGGAGAGGAGAGAGAAGGGTAAAGCAATCTTTATGAGAGTTTCCTTCTGGGGATTCCTTAGATGATCCTACCAGTAAAACAAAAGGTATTTTCCCACCTGATATATGAAATAGAGACCACCCAGGAGACTGAGCAGTTTCTGATGACGAATTTGTATTCTTATGTATTTTAATGAATGATTTTAATGAGTTAGAAGTGTCCCGTGTCAAGCCCTTTCACAGTTTCAGGTACTACTTAATAATGCCTCAAACAATTTAATGAAAAACATAATAAAATGCTTACCAATCACGTAATTTAGAACGGCTTATAGACAGTATTTTAAATAAATTCAAACTTATTCCCTAGCCACATGAAAAGATTAAGATAGATTTTTTACACATGCATACCAAATAGCTTTCAGAATGCTCAAAATCACAAAAGAACAGTTGAACGTTTTTCCCGGGGTCTTCCTAAAAGACCACTCAACTTAGTACTGAAGCAGTATTTCAACTAAATCTGTAAACAACTTCTTTGTGAACAAGATTCCTGTGGAAGCTGTGTTGCGGATTTTACTATAGGTTTTGCTACCAGGGAAATTATGATAAAGCTAGTTATTTTGAAAACATATAATTTCAAACAAACAAACAAACAACAAACCCCTGATGAATACACCCTCCCCTCCCCTCAATATTCAGATTGGTTGTAGGGCTAATTCCTTCCGAGTCCTTTAATTCCTGCAGTATAATCAGATGTCTGTAATTATGATGCCCAACTGTTTCTTATTTTCTGGATTTGTTCCTTGCTATCCCCCTTCCTATTTCCTTTGTACTTTAATAACACACACGTGTTCCTTATTATTTTACTGCTCAGAACTCAAGCCTGATGTAGAGAGCAAGCAACAGCTATTTTAATGTGGCTTCCTCAGTCTGCCCTAGACCCAAGATTAAGCAAGAAGCTTTCTGTACTCAGGACAGATGGGAACATGATTCGGTGCAAGTTTGAACAGAGCTCTCCCTTGCCTGGTACACCATGTATCTGTCTACATTAGCAATGTACTGCACTGCAGGGGTTCTTTTCAGGTACAAATGTACCTAGTGGGCTTGCTGGATTCATGAAGCTTGAGCCCTGTAGTGAACTAAGGGATGAAGTCATGTACAGGTGCCATCTGGGGCACTTCCTTGCCCAGAGGGGAGTATGTGTATGTACGCACACATCCATGCATGGGCATTGTCTGTTAGGTATAGCTGCACAGGACGTGACCAGAACCAACAACTGGTAGGCACTGGCCAGCAAATGTTGAATAAGTAAACATCTTTTGGTTAATCAGAAGAAAGCCGCATTTTTCTTGATTTCAAAATTAATCTGTCATATATATATACACACACACACATATATATATACACACACATCTCAGCAGCGCGTTTTCTAAAATACAGACAGTAAAGCCTGAAAACAGAAATCGTGAGTTTGTTCACTTTTCTGTGAGTGACTGTATTCTGAATCAATTTTCTCTTCAACTCCAGGGAGGGGGCTCAGGCTAGAGAATACCGCAAAGATTTCACAACCGAAGGACTTTTCAAATACCCAGTCATATGTGATTTGAAAACACGCTTAATAATGGAAACATTACAACGTCCCAGCCATCATCAGAGCAGCAGCAGCTAGTAGTAGGTCTGAAGCAGACTTACCCTTCTGGATCTATTAAACAGGAAAATGAAGCATGACCAGCATGCAGTAACACTGATAAGTTTTGGCTGTGTCAACTTTTAATCGCTTTATGAAAGCTAATTTTACTTTCTGGAAAGCAATAGGGTCTAGCAAACAGAACTGGATAGGGAATTAGGCAGTATCACTTTCTTTCTGCCACTAGCCTGATTGATGAGGTGGGAGGAACACCTGTGTCCTGCATTTACTGCCTGCAAATGTGGATGGAGTAAAATACTCAGAGAGCTCCAAACACAATTGGCAGAATCAGCATATACAAAAATATACAAAGCAAAGCATACATCTGTGCCCTGATCCTTCATAATTAGTGGATTTCACAGATGATAATGAAGACAAAGTCATTTTAGTGGTATGTACTTAGAGCTCATGCAACAACTTGAGAATACATAGACCTGCTTAGATACTGTATGTGTACATCACTTCTACTTTCATGCTTGTATATTACTATCTCCCATGAAAAACATTTTTTATTTTACAACTATACATATTTCTAGAAAAAAACATACTGTAGAAAAGAAGTCAGACTGTATATCTTTGCTGTTATGTCATTCCAAAAATTAGGTTACTGCTGGTTTCCTTCTTTGTTGCATCTAGTAAGTGTTTAATCTTTCTGCATCCATACACATACACTTTGTTAAACAATAACCTGCTGTAATGAACAATACATCAACTTTCCAGGCTCATAATATATAACTCAATCCCCTGGCACAGAAAAACAGTCTTTAGAGCTAGAATAAAATCTCTTTGGCAGCTAAGAATATTTTCCAGATAGATCCGACACAAGAGTATGCCAGACTATTACTAAGTAACAGATAATTCCTCTATAATTCTCAGACTAATTGTACAAAGAGAGCTGTTAGCTGGAAAAACTGCAAATCATAACTGCTTATGAACCGAGATAAAAGAAAGTTTGAAATGCCTTCATAAGGTGAATTGTTTAACTTTTAAAAATCCGCACCCCCCCCCAAACATTAAAGCTTCAAAATCCAAAGCATATGTACAGAGCTCATTCCACATAATTATATTCAAAATGGATTTCTGATCCATATGCTAGAGCTGCACTAAAACACAGGGATCCTAAGAAATACATGTTACTAATTCAAAGGGACAGAACTAGAGTCTTGTGATTCAGGTACAAAAGAGAGAAGCGGAGACTGATGTTCAAGCTCTTCCACTTTGCTCCCCCAGAGTTCAGCATTTATGTTTTGTGCTCCAGTCTTCCATTCTGTCAAAAAAGCCCTTTCCAAGTTATCTCCCATTTGTATTTTGCCACCATGAGGAAAATCATAGCTGCCCATAAAGACCTGTTACAGATTATACTTCTACCATTAACAGAGAAATGCACTAAGTTCAGAATAAAACACAAAAAAAGCGTTTCTGAGGACCTCCAGAAGGCACAGGAACATAACTAAAAATTATATATGCCACTAGCAGTTCACTCCTAATAATCCAGTATAATCCTGACTCATTTACCCCCCTTCCTCTTCTAGAACTTCCCCTTTCACAGACAGTAAACATAGGAAGAAAAAAACCAACCCCTCCCCCCCCAAAAAAAACCCAAAACAAACACTGCTGTTTTAGAAAACTACAGGTGTAGAATACAGTCAGATATGGAGCTCTCCTTAGCACTTCAGAGGAAGTAAAGGAAACCAAAGGTTCCTGTCAACATGCCTACAGAGAAAAAACACTGTCTATCGTCATGTTCAGCAATCATCACAACTCTGGATCTGTGCAATAATTATTTTTAAAATCTATACAAGGGCTGGGTATTGTTCAGGGACCAAAGCATATGGGCCTATTCTTGGATAAAATACTCCTGGGACTAAGAATAAGCATGAGCTCTACTTCCTACTTGTGCCACTGACTCATGGAAGGAACACAGACAAGTAACTTAATTTTGCTGTGCTTCAGTATTCTTTATCTGTAAGCCCAGAGGAGAAAAAAAAAAAAAAAAAAAAGACTGCCTTAAACATGGCGAGGTTCAGCCAATAATTAAATTCATCATATACTAAACATGAAAAACAAGTATAAAATTGTAAGAAACTAGCTGGAGGCAACTACTACTTTCCCTTGAATACTGGAGGAGTTCAGCTTATCATGAGTAGGAAGCAGTACCCTTCCTTGAACATCTTCCCATCAGACTCTTTGACAGATACAGGAGTATTGTGCAAGTCTATGGCAGCTGTGTTATTCACAACGGATACCAAAAACAAAAAATGGCAGACTTTGGGTAAGATTTGGGCAAGGACATTTGGGAAAACAAAGAAAGTTGATCACAAGATCATCTTGAATTTTCCTCTGTCTTCCTTTGCTTAAAAAATCATTTTACATCAATATACCAACTTCCACCAGCAGTCTGGTTCCTTTTGGTCTTGTATTTTAAAGACCAGAAGAGTATCAAAATGGAAGAAGGCAATGCTTGAAGAATTCAAAATTTCATTCCATCTTTCAAAACTCCTCATCAGCTGTCATAGCTTCTATAGTAGGTATTTGCTGCCTCATTTATGCAAAAATAAAGAATGAATATATTATACAATAGCTTAGTAAAGAAAATGGAATATAAATACAAAGGAAGGAAGATTGCCAAGGTTTCTCCAAATCTAAGACTCTCTACAAACTGACGAGTCTGTCTACCCACTACTCTCTCTGATCTTTCATTCATGAACTGGCATGCCATTGCACCTATCACCATCTCTTGAGCAAAGTTCTATCCAAGGATTACATTTGGTTTTTGCTAAACAAACACTCCATACAGCAGCAATCATGAATAGCTCCTGTCAGCTGGGATTAACAGCCCACATTTTGAAAATTTCACTACTTCCACTTCTGTCCAAAGAACAGTTATCCAGCACAGATCAATGTCTCAAGGTACTCCTGAAGCAATTTAATCTCTTTTCTCACTAGTACTTGGGTATACGAGGTAACAAATATATCAATGAAATGAAAATGCAAGGAGTGTTAGCAGGCGTCAGAGTAACAAAGGAAACACAGTCTGCATAAAGCAGAATGTGAGTTATCAAAAATGGAAGCAGGTGTGTTGACAAGCTAAAGATCTAATAATTTTCCCCATAAATAGTTATTAACTCTATTTACTTATGCAAAAGGACAGAGGTAACAAAAAAAAAAAAAACCCTCTAGAGAATGCTACTCAAAAAAATTTTAATAAAACTGATCTGAATATTTACAAGTATAAATACTTTGTAAAGGATAGTCAATCCTATGACATTATAAAATAAGAACTACAGATTTATTGATTTTAATTGAGCTACTACATCATCCTGATAAAACACATGATTTAACATACTTAATATGTACAGACACTTAAAAAATAGAACTGGACACTGCTTTGGTTGTTTTATTTGTTACTTTTTAACAGTCAGTTGCTTTTGCACTATGGTCCACTCATCAGTATCAACATGTTATTTAGCACTGTCCTCTATCCTCCTCCCATAGATGTCTTCATCTACCAAGATCCAATGTTACAAAATACTGACTTAAGCGTAAAGCCAGATATCTGCTTGTCACAGAAATCCCCAGGAACAAGGATAAATCCCGGTTTTGAAAAGCTGAATTAAGTCACTGAATATATAAATATGTAAAACTTTTTTTAAAAAATGAGTGAATTAATATGAAACAAGGAAGAAGCAATTAGTATGCTTTCACCATCTTCCAAAGACTTCTTCAAGTGGAAGGAATATTCAAAAGACCACTTGGCCAAAACAGGCAGTCTGATAAAGGCATAGGTGTGGTTGGTGTAGTTTTTTAGTACCTGATTAGGACAGTAAACACCTTGAATTCCATTGCAGGGTGAGGTCACTACTATAATACGTACTATCCATGTACTAGAAGTATAACTGATAGCATCAACAGGTGTTAACATTTCCCCATGTCATCATCACCCTCGTAATTCTTGTGAAGATTACTTGGTTTGGAGATTATCCATGCCATGGATAAAACACATCCGTGCCAGGCCAAGCAAAGCTGCATGCAGAAAGGGACACTTCTGTATGTGGAGCAACTCAAGTGACTCTGCAAGGGATACAAGGCTGAGGGTGGCACAATTCCTGCCACAGCCAACGGCAGTGGCCCAGAGGCTAAGGTTGGCACAAGGAAGTACTGATGTGAGCAAATGCTTTATCTGCTTGACAGCAATCTAGCATGAGCAAAGGAAAGCGGTTTAGTTCTGTGCTGTGCTTCATCTCGTTTGCTGTCATGCAGCACCAGGAAACTCAGTGGTTCTGAGGTGCTAATACCAACAAAGCACAGGTGCCACACAGCACCCTGAGTAAATCTCTTAGTATCCAGGTCTGCCTGTTATCTGAGCAGCAAACAATTGATTACGCTTCAGTTTTTTAGGTTGTGGTGTGCTATTGGTTTTTTTCAGAGAAATAGCCCAGAACATGTACTGCAGGCTTGTTCTTTTGGATTTTTCTATTCAGACCCTATTACATCACCTTAAAACATGCTGTTACTTTGTTTTCCAAGTGAAATAAATTAAAAAGAGACTCCACAGAAATGACCATTCTCAGGGATAGGCAATATAGAAGTACTTAATTTTAAAAACAAAACCTATTGAATTCTGCAACAGTGTCATTTCTTGTGTAGACTAATCTTTCTGACCGTTGAACAGTTAAACTAAAATTTTTCAAGCTCACTGCTCTCGTCACACTCCATGACTGTGGAAAATAATCTGCAACAAAATCTAGCCATTTCTGAAAGCAGGACTAGTAATACTTTTTGCTGACATTAAGTAGTTTTGGTAAACTAATATACATATATCTCTTTCTCATATATATCGTTCTCAAGTACCTAAATCCAATTTTGATATTTAACAGGAAATAGTCTTTGGATCATATGTGCCTCCCAGTGCTCTTTGTGTAAATTTTCACAAAGTTGACCAAATGATGAAACTGAGGGAAATCTTATCCAAGAGGACCCAAATCAAAATTCAAACTTCTCAGCTCCGATGGGTGACTAAACTACATATGAAACAGCTGCAGACAACTCAGCCTGAGCTAGCTTGCAGCTGTGGGGCACAACTCTTAATTCTTAAGTAGTGAGCTTTCAACACCAAGGAGGATAGGGTAAGAAGATATTTTTTTTCCCTTTCCTCAGTGAAGCCCACAACAAATTCAGAAAGGAAGACAAGCTGTTTGATTCAAGGGCAAAGACGACAGAAGCTAGAGAAGGGAGATGGAAGGAAATAGATGGCAACATCAAACTCAGTGAAACTTGAATTTAGAGGTATGATAATACAAAGCAGCATAGGAAAACCCATGAGAAAATGCCAGCACTTCAGAGAAGAATTTGAACAGCATGAAAAAAAAAAACTATAAGGAGATGCATTGAATATCAGGAACAAACATATATATTTTATGGTTGCTTGCTAAGTGAACATCTACTCTGTGCATTCAGGCCTACCCAGGCAACAGTTCCATGGAATATTTCGTACTGTATTTAGGGACTATCACAATGTACAAATACAAAGGATACCAGCCATGGTAACACATATAATCTTATTTCTGGAAATTTTTTTGAGATCTCACATTTTCAATTTTAAAGGTGTTTTTTTGTTGGGTTTTTTGGGGTTGGTTTTTTTTTTTTTTTGTGAGTCAGAAAAAGTGTAATAGTATTTTTACCAGTCAGATCTTCTGATATAGAAAAGGGATCTGAACAGAAGTTTTAAAATAACTTAGCATTCACTTTCATTCATCAGGAGTGTAGAGAAGTATCAAAATTGCTGTATTTTTTAGATTATTTTAAAATGTGCTATAACCTGCAGAGGTGCTTATTACCTGCTGTGTCACACATGATTTCCACTGAGTGCAAGTCAACAAGATTGCAAGTCAACAAGCTGTTCCAACATCCCTAAGAGACTAGCCAAAAGGGAATTTTCCTGGCTGAGCTGCTTCTGAGACTTGATCAAGAGACAATACTGAGCTGCACATTTTGCCCTAGAACTCAGCTTTTTCTAAAGTCCTTGCATTTTACTTTTTGAGCCCCTTGTGCATCATTACTTCCATGTATTTGTTCTGTGGCAGTGGTAGGAGCCTCCCATCAAAAGCAGTTCATTGTTTTACAAAGACTAATCCTCTTCATCCCACATACCTTCCTGTTAAAAGTATGATCACTAAATGAGTAGAGGAGCTCTCCAACTCTACATCTTCACAAATGTATTTTTTCACAGACTTTCAAATATGTTAAAATAAGAATTTCTACCCTAAGCCCTGAAATAAGATTCCATGCAGGTAGCCACTCTTCTTAAAGCATTCTAAGAATTGTCATTACAGCATTCTAAGGGTTGTTTTTCACATGGTCTAAAATACATGGTATTTACCAAAAGGAATGTCCAAGTGAGAGCTAAATAACCCCACTGAAATATAATAATCAGCCTTGAAACCACATCTCAAGTAATTTCTAGAGCTAAAGTTATTGAATTCCTATCAAACATATAATAAAAAAATCCCATTTCCTCAGATGCACTTTAATCAAATCCACCTGAAATCATTCACTGAAAATGATTTAACATCACTTAGTGCTGAGATGCAGCTTGTTTGCAACATTCAGTTAACAAAAATCTGTTGCATAGCTAAGCAGCATCACAGAAATCCACATGGCACAGAAATATACAAAATAAGATATATGTAGTACTGAAACTGTATGGGGGTCTTAGAATAATCACTGTGTTTGTTTACTGAGAGAATGTAAAGTGACTTTCATTCAAAGAAGAAAGTTACCATCTCTGGCCAAAAACAGTAAACAATACAAATCAACGCCACCACTTCCATATATACCCTGAAGCGATGAGCCTCCTGTCCTCTCGCATATCAGGAGCAACTCTAAACCATTTAAAATGAGATACATTGCTGCAAGGTTGTTGTAGAAACTTTGTACAGAAAAGCAAGGAAAGAAAAAAAAAAATCAAATACTTGGTTGCAAATTGTTACTTGAAATAGTTTCATGATGCTATACCTACTTAACAGGCCATGAGGATCAGGTCAGTAGATGCCTATCAGGACAATTAGGAACAATCTGGCACCAACTGGGAATACAGCACAGACCTTGGGAAAAGTCTAATAGATTTCCTCATATAACAAGGTGTATGATTTCATACTATAAAGAAAAAAATAGAACTGGCTGAAGTATTTTCATCAGTAACTTGGATTGACTAAAAGCAGGTGCTAAAAAATGCAGGGAGAGACAGCTGTACTTTTCATGAGAACTGAGGCAGAATCTTTACCTTCAGTAAGTACTGATGTCAAATTTCAGAACAGAAGCTGTCTGTACAAATCAAAATAAAGCATTGTGGTTCTTCACTCCTCATCTCCCATAAGAAGCAAAGGAATAAAACAAAATGAACAAGATGGAAAAGTTCTTTGTGAAAAAATATTTTTCATCTTTGGTTTAAAGTACAGNCAACTGTAATAAGCTTACCCTATTTCAATTACTACATTTATGAACGTGGGTCATCCCTCATTGCTTTCAGCCAGTGGTGGTATTTTCGTATGTGGACACCTCAGTATGGGAGGCAATCAAACGTTTTAAAGGCTACATAGCCATGGCCTAAGATGGGTGGTCTGGCATGAATAAATAATTGGGCTAAAAAAGTGGAAGCAGACAGTAGGCATTAAGGGTTTGTGCTCAAAATGGAGGGAAGTACCAGCTGAGTTATACAGTGATCTGCTCTGTTCAGTACATTCACAGGAAAGCAGCAAGCAGCAAGTTGACAAAGTTTGCTGATTACACAAAACTATTCAAAGGCTGTAAGGCTGAAAGATAACTGCAAATAGCTGCAGAGTGACCGAACAACAAAAATGGCAGATGAAGTTCAATTTACATGAAGGCAAAATTATGTATCTGAAAAAATAATCTTGACCTGATGTACAAAAGGGCAGTCTCTGAGCTGACCACTGCCATTCAGAAGCAAGACTTTGGATTATGATAGGTAATACCATGACAGTATCAGCTCAGTGCTCATCAGCAATAAAAATGCAAATCAAATATTATGAATTATTAGCAAAGGAACAGAAAACATAATTATGCCACCACATAGAATCACAGTCATGTCTTATCAAACCAGATCCACAAGAACCAGATACGTAAAGAGAGACATCAAAAGACAACAAGGATTATCAGAAGTAAGAATTGGCTTCAAACTGAGGAGGAACTGAGTCTGCTGGGACTCTTCACCTTGAACGAGTAACCACAGAGGAAATCTGACAGGGGTCTACAAATTGTGAGTGGCATAAGGAAGATGGATGGGGACTGACACTAACTAGAATATTAAATGAAGCTGATGGGAAGCAAGCTCAAAAAATCCCTGATCCATAGAAGTTGTTGCCTAAGGATACTGAGGAGGCAAGTTTAAGTAGGCTTGAGGGGAAATTAGAAAAACACCAGGAAGAGCAGCTTCACTGAAGGTTACTAGAGTAACAAAGCACAAAAGGCTCAGGAAATTGCTGAGCTAAAAATGGCCAAAGGCTGGGAGAGTACTAGGGGAATGTACTATATCATGCATGTTTGCCCCATTTATTCTTCCTTAAAATACCTGCTTGTGCTCACCATGGAAAACAAGAATGATGATACTTGGCCAGATTAAGGGCCTGTCTTAAGAACTTAAGACATGGTACTTAAGAACATGGTACCTACATTCTTAAATTCACTTACTTCACTCATACAATTTGATGGCACAAAACTTTTAATACCTTTTAACTTATAAATTAATTTTGGATGTCTTGGCAAATGGAAGCGTCCTACAACTTGACAATCATTCTTTTTTCACACGCATAACTGGGACTGAAAAGTTGAAGTTGCTCAAAACGCAGACTGTACCACAAGTGTGGCTGTGTGTTCCACCAGGAGGGTGGCCCGGCAATGTCTTGACAGTAGGAAAGGAAAGGGCAGGCGACGCTCCAGCACTGCATTAGGCAAAGATCCAGAGAAGTACCAGGGTCAGTCAGGAGCTGAGCGCTATGCTGTGCTTTAAAGAGATAGATGTAACAAGAACCCAGAAGGGTACCACTTGCCGACATTCGAGAAGTGAGCAGTGTTTAGAGAGCTGATGGTGAACTCGCATCACACATGTCTTGCAAGATAATCAACTTTAACAGTAAGAGCCAAATAAGATAGTGTTCCTAAAATTAGATCAAGAGGCTCATAGAGAGCAAGAGTCCAAAGAGGAGGAGAAAAGGTTACTATACCACAGCTGGAGTGGAAACATCAAAATTCTGAGCTGCAACATGAAAATCTGTATGTTTTACTCACTGCTAATTCTTATCACATGCACGCTCTTAAAACAATACACATGAATACAATCACAACTGCAAATAAAATAGACTAAAATTCCTCCCAGTGAAAATATTTTTAAGTCATGAACGTTTTAAGAGTCACACCCAATTTTTATTCCCCTGAGACTAAACACTTGTGCAGTTTTGCCTAGCAATGAATGCAGTTTAGTTTGCTACTCGCAAAAGTAGACACTTTCTGTGACTATGGATTCCTGGAACAATCAACCAGCATCTGAAAACAAATTGCTTTGAAACAGGAACATAAAACTAAAACCAATAGTATTCTTCTATCAAACACCAAAGCATTGCAGCTCTTGCTACCAAAACAAGCAAGAACAGAGAAAACAGCAGACACAGAATTCACATCTGAAGTCGAAACAAACAAACAAAAATCTCTGGATACTAAGAAATCCAGCTTTAAGTTTCTCACCACTCTTTTCATGAATCATCTTACAACTACTGCACTACATATTCTGGCAAATTCTTGCCACCTGAAAATACTTATATTAAGGTTACATGAAATTGTATATACTGTTTTTGGTTTAGTTTGTGGACTCAACATTTCAATTTCTCTAATTACTTGAATGCTGCAGCTGAACTTAAAAAAGCATGTATTATCTAAAGAACCACCAGGCTTAAATATTCAGTCAAAAACATATTCCCACTTCTAGTTTTCAGATAGTCATCTTGGGACAGCAAAGGAGCATTAATTCCCAAAGTGTACCATGTATTTAATTGCCCTTTTATACTATGATTAATAGGAAGACTGTTTACATCTGAAGTGAAGGGAAACAGAATTAAAAAAATGAAAGTGCATTCCTTCCATCTCTGGGAAGCTCAGAGCACCAGCTACCATGGCAGATGGCCTGCTGAGGTTTGGCACAGTTTGAAATATCCATGACAAAGAGCTCCACTTGGTGTGGCATATTTGGTGTTGGAAACCACTTTCACTCATACTAACAGTTCTCATCCTACATAAGTGGTATCTGACATGAACTGGCTGACAGAAATACTACTGCTGTTGTAAATCATATCTGAGTTACTGTAACAAATACTTGTGATCAATAGCTATTGTTTGATCTTATAGTCAACAAATTACAAAGCCTCTATCTGCTAAAGAGACTGAAAAAAATCATTACCAAAATAAGAACCATTACAGCTGTCTACAACAGTTAAATACTAAAGAAGCTTGCACAGCCAACTTTAACAGCATCTCCATCTGTATCAGCAAAAAGACAGTGTTCTGGAGAGTTTTTGTGCCCCAAGTCCCTGCATAGCCTGCCCTGTCCCTGGCCAGCTTCCCACAAAAAAGCAAGGGCCTGTAACCAGTTTCCACCAGAAGTCCCACAGTACTTCAATCCTTCTATTCCCTAATGGCTGAAAGTAAATTTTTCATCTGGCTCCCAGAGAAGAGAGAGGAAAGAAGGTGACAGACAGACAGGAAAGGGGGAACAGAACAGGCAAAGGCCAAATAGTTTTCCTAGGGTTTCTTGCTTCCCACCCACCAAGCCACATTCCACAGCTCCACAAGGGAGAGCCCCCTCTTTAGCATGGAAGATAAAATAGCATCTGACATAGAGCGTTCTCTTACAAAATGTTCATCCATGGAAAAGACTGAAGCAAAACATGAAACATCCAGTGTGCTGCACTCACACGCTCTCATATCAGTCTAAATCCCACCAGACCGCAGTAAACACTGGGGAAGGGAAAGGACCGTACTTCATGTTAATACCCTGAACATATAAAATTCTCGAATACTTCTCCAAAGAGCCTGAGGATTAAAAGGCCTGGCTGGTATGTCATAGTGACTCATTGCTTAAGTCCAGAATATTAGAAGATTAGCCAGCCAGAAAAAACTTTTCTTTTGCCAAGAGTGATGTTAGTTAAAAGGTAAAGAGATCTAGAGAAGGTGCTGTGAGAAAAATGGCAGAAGAAGAAACTGAGAAGGACATTAAAAATATTTTTTTAAAAAGGTGGGGAGTAAAGGAAGATACTATAAAACCCTTTGAAAGCTGAAAAATGAGAGAAGGATAAAAAGGTAGAAATGAAAAGTGGAAAATATACTTTTCTGATTCTTCCTTCGGAACTTTACAGTTCACATTTTCCTCTGAGTTTAGTCACCTTAACTGCACATATGATTCACAACAGGCTCACTCGCTAGCAACAGAAGATACATGACCAACAAGGCAGAATAAGTTTTGATTTCAATAGCTAAGTAAGACCTCAGTATATTTAAAAAAATTATTTCAGTCAAAATGTACAAGTATGTTATTCCTCTCAATTTGATTTTTCCATTTCTCGGTCCTTCAGTTTGGCTGCAAGGAGGCTAGTAGTAACAGCAATAATGCACTAACACCGAGCAATTCATCGACATCTCACACTAGCCATACATAACTCTCCTGGAGATTATGAAAGCTATTTATTTCCAAAAGCAAGCCCTTAGTTCAGTTAGGAACAATGTAAATAATTTTGAATTGAGACTGTGCTAAGCAGCAGTTTCAATTTGCAATATTTACTCAAAGAATCACAACTGTGGAAATAAGTGTTTTCAAAGCATTTAATTCTGAACAGTTTACTCTGGCATCACGTAAATGCTTTTAATAGCATGTTTAAGCAAAATGCCACTGGGACAACATAGCTCCTTTTGGAATAAAGAGCAATGCTAAATAAATCATAGCTGATCTAAACTCTCAGCTCGCTTGATGGTAATTTTGAGTGGAGATGAAGCAACAGGAATGTGTTCAAGAGAGGGATCGCTTTTCCTGTGAAAATTGAGTCCCCAACTACGAAGTTTGATCAGTCAAAACACAGAACATTGACATTGTAGAGGCGCTCTCAAACAGAGCAGGTACTGGGAGGTCACAGACATCTTGCTGCAGGCTGGGGACTTAAGTATCTCATGTGAGGTTGTAGCTTTCCATACTTGCACCTGTGCAAATTAAGCACCAACAAGTGTAAAACATCACCAGTTCCAACTTTGTGCAGCTGCAAGTAAGTGCACAGGTGCAGCTTTCCTGTGACTCAGGGCCAGCATGTTTAATGCCATGACCGCATACCACCATTTCTTCCTCATGCAGCTCACAGCCAACCCTCCACAATGGGTATTTAAATACTTACAATGGTTATTTTTATCATCAAGGCTTGGAGGGGGGAAGCTGGAGGGGGAGATCCTGGAAGCATTCAATAAAAACATCGATCCCATTTGTAAACGGGAAACTTAAGCCTGCTTTCAAGCTGTACTGAAGTAATTTCACAGTCAATTCATAGAGCTCAAAGGATTCTGCTGTAAACAAGTCTTAGCTGAAAACAAAGTTCATCCCACTGTAAATCTGGTGCTATATTCAGATGGCCTAAATTCCACCTAGCTTGCTATGTGCTCATTTTTGAAAACTCATGAAGCAAGGCCCATTGAGAACCTGCAACTTAAAAAAAAAAAAACAGCAGCACATAATCCCTTCTAAATTCCTTTGATCTAAAATAATGGTTTTCCCCACGTATTAGGAATGTCATGGAAATAGACTTCTCAATTTAAAAAATTAAGAAAATCACAGACATTTATGCTTTGTTTCAAGAATTATAATCAGAGCACATTATTTTGTAACAGTCTTGTTAGACACTGTACTTCCGATGAATACTATCTCGTGAACCTACAGAACTGCAAATATTTCCACTTAGGATAAAAAAGAAATTTTCCTCTGCTTCCTCACCAACTTTCTGTTAAAACAAAACCAACTTAATGACTTGTGCTAAAAACCTGAAGATTTGCAAAAATTTCAGGTAAAATTTTTGTAAGGAAATCACTGAAAAGGGACCTTTATATAAATTTATAGAATGTGACTTATAGTTGACACCATATACTCCATCTCTCTCTACATTAACCAAAAAGACCCTTTCAATCTGCAAATTCAGGAAAATCCTGAATAATGGAAAGGCACAGAAGATAAACCACTGTACGACTTGCTGTAGTAACAGCTTAAAAACATCAATATATGTCATCGAAGCATTAGTCAAAACACAATCAGTCAACATTTATTAGACTGCAAGGGCTTATTCTCAGATCCAGAAATCAAAGGGACACTTACTATTTTAATGGGAGCCACAAGACCTGTGAATCTGACAGGTTAAGTGTTAAGGGACAAAGGCTTAATTCTCAATGCTAAAAGAGTGTGCCTTGTATAACCATGAGTGACTTTGCATTAGTTATTCTATTACAAATTCCTAACCCAAACAGAGATCTCCAATCTTACAGAGATGAATTATGAGTCAACCTCAAGCAAGGGTCATAAAGCTGATTGTGTCTAACATAGAACTTCTTTGCAGGTACCCTGCCTCTACCAGAGCTTTATGTGAAGCAATTATCTCACAATAACTTTCCATCAGTTTTGTTAGCACCCCCTACCATCTTTCTCAACAGCAATGCCATATATGTAGATTAAAAAAAACCAGAAACCCTCTTTTCATGAATGGCTGCAGTCTGCAGCACCCAGCACTATCTACTGAAATCCTGCCCTAATGTCTCTCTTACACAGCAGGGATGAAAAATAAAGAGTTCACAAGAAGTATCACTCCACAGTTTACTATCTGCCTTCTGACAACAAGTAATAAATCCTTATCCTAATTACTAATCCTTAACTACTGACTTTTATTAGCTTCCATTATAATCAACTGAAAGAGTAACAAGGTCCCTCTAAAGATAGTAATGGGAAAGCCAAAAACACGTAAGAAGATTTTGATTCTAGGTGGATGCCTCTATACAGATGGCTTGCTCAGGTGTAATACTACTGAACAGACAACAAAAGTCAACGGCAGAGATGCAGTGGATTCTTGCAAGGGCCTAAGAAAGGGCAGCTAGAGAATAGTCTAGGGATCTAATCAGTCTCTACGCCCCACCTTCTGACCACAAAGTATTTCATTTCCTCAATTTAAGAATTTCTCATCCAATCCTCCACTGTTCCTATAGGTTTCCTGGGATTAGTTCTCTCCATGTCTGAAAAAGTTTCAGCTCATGGTGATGGGAGGGATGTGGCTTCCTGAAACTCCATCAGAACCAGTGCGTTTGTTCTAGGATACCCTTGGGGGCACTTACTGACCCTTCTGCACCATCTTTCACCCTCTGGAGACTGTGCAGCTTGGCCAAAAAAAAAAACAACCAAAAACCACAAAACTCTTCAACGGAGAGCAAGAGACTCTGACATTGGTTATCCTTCATTACACAGGAGGAGGTGATCTTTTTATTACCAAATTCATACAAATCATAACACCAAGAATATATGCAATATATGGTGGGATTTACCCGCAAGCCATGTCATAAAACCAGCATGCTGTTTCTGTGCAGTAAATGTCACATTAGCACATTATATAAAAAAATAACACTTTCTTCTGTTTCTAACTGTTTATGATCTTCCTAGCCTACCACATTCACCTTTGCCCTTCAGTATTTTCTTTAGATTACTTGCATTCATTTTAACATTTATTCAGTTGACTTGAAACGTATTTTTCAGCTACGAGTAGGAGTGAGGTAAGTATCAGCTATCTATATAACCAATAAACTAGTTCTTTCCTGCATGCCTTTTGATATCAGAGGTTATTGATATATATATACACAAACACATATATATAAATCAGAGGGGTTGTTTGTGTGTGTGTGTATACCATCTATATATATATGTGTGTGTGTGTGTGTAATTGACAGTTAGCTGAAGATGACAACAGTGAGCCATTTCCTCCCCAACACTGTTAAAAAAAAACTGAACTGGACATGTGTTTGTTCAGACTCTAGGGCCCAAACATTTTCTTTGAGTGTTGCCCCCAGCCCCACAGTTCCCTTTCATGTGCTCCGTTGCAATTAAGACTTCTTAGGTGCATGACGTGTTACAGACACCAGTAATACGTTTACACACCTTGCGTGAGATTACACATTTTGCCTCCTCAGGAATGGAGAGCTTTCCCTTGCACTGTAAGTCATTCTCGCACTCTGTGCTACCAAAACACCTCAAAGAAAATACAGGATCAGGCAGCAGTTCCATCACCACCACCTACAAAGAGTGCTCCACCCGTGGGGAGAACAACCTGCTCCACCTAACTCCTGAAGTCAGCACAAACAGCCTTTGCTCCTTCCTTCACAAAAGACTACTATTATGTAAATAACTTCACTAAGGGGTTAAGGAGCCTCTGCGCTGCAATATGTCACAACAAGGTGTTAAAATGAACCATTTGAACAGGCTTTGCCATGTCCTATAGCAGATACATGGCTAATGTTTGCTTCCTCGATCTTAGGAAGAAGTGAAGAAGGCAAAGACACATTTTTAGCAAGTGCTCAACAGCCCTGACCACACTGGCAACAGGTATTAGGAAACAAAACCGGGCCAGGGCAGGAGAGCTCCTACCTGCAGGCCCTACCGCTTCCCTGCTCACAGGTACCCCGGCCTGACCCTGGCCCCGGCCCACCAGCGTTCTGCCATGCAACACCTAGGTACCAGCACCAGTGAAGGGCTGTTCCCGGCAGGCCGTACGGATCAGGCCTCCCTGCCTTGAGAGAGCGGCAAGTTCTTCCAGACATACTGGTCATACCACACCATTACCCCTGAGGATCACACAGCGAGTGTTAGGCCATTTTATCCAGGAGCACAGAAACGGCCATCATTTATAGAATGGAAATGACATCTAAGGAGAATTGGTAACCAGGGATCTAACTCAGGAACATACTCACAGACAACAGTAAACCTCAGCAAATGTCTAAGTGCCTGCTCAATTAAAAAGGAAGCCTAAAGATATCTGAGCTAACCTATAAAAAAAAAGTTAGTGGTGATTCAACCCAAACTTCTATAACGCTCGTTTCTGTTGAAGAAAGTATTTCAGTTGTGAATGCCAGCAACTGAAAGCAAGAAAAAACAAAAAGAGTAAGGGAAGAACAGCTTGTGGTTTTAAATAGAGGACAAGAAACGATTTGGCATGCACCTTTTCTAATAAAAATGTACCAGAAATTTTACAGTGTAAAAACCTGAATATTCACTCTCAAAAGCACAAAGCCATTTCAGCAGCTGTTGAAAATACTGCATTTATCTCAGAATGTAACTATGACACAAATATACAGAACTATAAATACAATTACATCTGTAGTTTTTACCTAAAGTAATCAGATGTTATGCATGAGAATATCAAAACCAGAAGGAAAACATCAGGTTTTGATAAAGGTTGAGATATTCTAGGATTTATATGGCATTAAATTTTGCTCTAAATCGAGACAGACCAGCTCCTAGCCTAAAAAGGGAAAAATGTCAAACTTCATGAAGTCCACTTGAATTTCCAGCACTCCCATTGTTTTTACAGGGAAGGTGGTAATATGTAGTCAAATAAAAAACCATAAGAGTTTGCAGGAAAGAATTTCTCCTTTGCCTTTATTTACAAAGTTGTATATTACAGATGAACCTAGCATTTTAAAAAAAGAACACAAAACCCAAATACTAAAGAACAATGCTACATTCTGCAAGATTACCCATAGGATGAAAGCAACCTTGTGAAGAATTGTTAGTAGTTTACTCTTCTGCTATTCAGCATTTGTTGAGACCACTTGGCAGAAAAACCGAGAAAATCCTTTTTTAAATTGTGGAGTTTTTTTATCTACTTTGTTTAACTGAACTCTCTCATATCACTAATATCAGACTTTTGCTCAAATGAAACTTCTAGAGAAAATCTGTCCTCTGAAAGTGACAAAACCAAAGAACTTCCCAAAAGTGAGAGTTGTATTGAATTTCCTTACTTGTGACCATCCTGTTCCAAATTTTTCTATTCAAAAATCAACAGCAGTTTCCATACAGAAAATTAGTCACCCCAGTAAACGCATAGGAATTTCTATCCAGTTCAATAGGGTTACAAATTGAGCTGGTAGGAAACAACACACCCTTCATGAAAAGTAAGCATAAAATTGCTAGGCAGTTTTCTGCACGGAGAAACTTCACAAATCCACCAGAAAAATGCATCAAAACTCTATATAATGATTCTTCCAGGCATGACGTATCAGGCGGTATTATTAAAGTTTCAAAACAGAATGTTAAAATCTACCTGTAGCTTTCTTTTTGCATGTGCCATACTGGAGATCATTTAATGTAATTATATACTTTGAGATGTAGTTTCATAATTCAGCTCCTCTGAAGTCTGAGCTGATGCTAAACAGGTCACTTCCCAGTGTTCCTCCTCACATGCACCATGCTCTACCCTTGCATGTGCCGAGAGTCCCTTTCACCAGTGCTGTCCTTCCCATTAGCCACGCTGCCACACAGCTCAGCGAGATCATTCAGCAAAGGGGGGGGCTGGCAGAGCACAGATTAATTTCTCCAGCCAAATCATGACTTTTCATCTCCTCCTCCTGGCCTAAACTTCCAACAGAAGAATTTCAGGAGAAGGTAGGGAGTGAGGCAATAGCCCAACCACATCTCTTACCAGGAATAAAGGTCTGGGGTTTGAGATGGTTGGTTTGGGTTTTTTTGTGTTGGGGGGGTCGGGGGGCTGGTTTGGGTTTTTGGTGTTAAGTGTTTGTTTCTTTCCAATATAAGAATCAGAACACTAAATTAAGTTCTCCCTTTTCCCTTTTATACTTTTTTTTCAGCTAAAATATGAGCAAATTGTTTTCCCCTGCAATTTTACTACCAAGTTGCAAAACCTCTCGAAACAGAGGTATCTAATGGAAATTTTGATACATGCTTATGAGCCACTCTAGTCAGTGCTGGTTTGTGCAAGTTCTTTCCATTTAAAAGCCTTTGACTTTTTCATACATGAGAGATTTTCCTGTAAAAATCTGTATTTGGGATGGCTTTTTCCCCTCTATTTAAAACCATTGATGTGCTCTTGCCTTACAGAGGTTGTTGAAATGCAGACAGTTGTGTTTTTTTCTTTTTGGGGAAAAAAATTGAATGTATTTTCTTACAGCTAAGAAAAGTCAGATGTAAAGTACTTAATTGCTTTGCATCCAGTGCATGTGAAACACTACCAAGTCAAAGTGGCAAGTAAATATAGCAAGCAGAAACCGCTTTGGATGTATGTAAATAGCTACTTGAACTAATGCAGAAAAAAGGCTTGCAAGGGCTAACTGGCCAGTCTAAAGCCTTATGATGCATAGATCTGTACAGATACTTAGGTGCCAAAAGCAGTATTGTGCTTTAAAAGTTTTTGGAGAGTTAGCAAGTCACAGAAAGCAAATCTCTTTCTGCTTATATTCTGATGAAAAAAGATCTGGGTTATCTTCCCGTCTTCCAACTGACTCTTGCACTAACACTGTAATATTTGCCTATAATTCACTTTTCTAACGATCAAGTATAGTGGAAAACAGTAATTTTTTTTTTTTTTTCTCTCTCTATATCATTAGAATTGAACAAAGAATACCTAGCTTTCTTTCCAACTTTCATAAATCAAGACTGGAGTTCCTCTAACACTATGTACATATTCTTGTATGTCTTAAGGTGGGTCATTTATACTCTGAGTAAGGAAGGTGTTAGCGCTTGTCTTACACAAATGACTAAGTAGTTATGCAGCAAACAGGAAAGTTCCAGAGTTCACCTTCACTAAGCAGTTGTGCTGGTTTTGGCTGGAATAGAGTTAATTTTATTCATAGTAGCTACTATGGAGCAAAGTTTTAGATTTGTGCTGAAAACAGTTTTGATAATACACGGATATTTTAGTTCTCGCTGAGCAGTGCTTACAGTCAAGGTCGTCTTTTCTGCTTCTCACCCTATACCAGCAGCGAGGAGGCTGGGGGTGCACAAGAAGTTGGGAGGGGACACAGCCGGGACAGCTGACCCCAACTGACCAAAGGGATATCCCAGACCGTATGACATCATGCTCAGTATATAAAGCTAGGGGAAGAAAATGGAAGCGGGGGGGGGGAAACAGGGGGGACAGGGACGACACGTTCAGAGTGATGGCGTTTGTCTTCCCACATAACTGTTACACGTGGTGGAGGCGATGGAGCCCTGCTTCCCTGGAGATGGCTGAACACCTGCCTGCCAATGGGAAGTAGTGAGTGAATTCCTTGGTTTGCTTTGCTTGAGTGCACAGCTTTTGCTTTACCTATTGAACTGTCTTTATCTCAGCCCATGAGTTTTGTCAATTTTACCCTTCCAATTCTCTCCCCCATCCCACTGAGGCGGGGAGTAAGTGAGCAGCTGTGTGGTGCTCAGTTGCCAGCTGGGGATAAACCATGACAGCAGTGAATATGTTGAGAATGCTGGGAGTTTTAATTATTGTTTTTACTTTTCATAAAGAGCAGAGTGGACACAAAGTGACTAAGAACACTAACCACACTGAAAATCTGACGGTTGCAAAATTTTGGATGGGATGCATTTCTTCAACTGGGTATAAAATTTAACTATTAAAAAAAAAAAAAACCCACACATAACTAATGGAAAACTGCTTGGAAGCTTTATCTCACCACTGAAAGAGGCGTACTGAAAATACATAGTCCCCACCCAAATATAATTTCCCACTGTCTTCCCTTCCTGTCTGGAAACAAAACCAGCAAAACCAAAACGTTAACACTCTACCCCAGTCCCTTCGCTTACCATGAGCAAAAGTTTATAAGTTTCTCTCTAATTTCTTCATCCCTGCAGAAGAACAAAATCATCATCAACCAGAGAAGAATCATTTTGCCAAAGTGGCATGAGGTTATCCTACACCACATGATACAGAAGGCAGTTTTACTCAGGTTCAATTTAATAAGCAGACATTTCATCTCTGGAGCTGCTAAACAATTCCCAATGCATTTTCAGTTTGCAATAGGAGATGGAATAGTTACAGAAATATATATTTTGTAGGTCCTTATTCCTATAATAAAAACAGAGCAGTAAAGTACTGCTCTATGTGATCTGTACAAGCAAGCCCATGAAGGCCTTTTAAGATCCATCCAACCCTAAAAAGATGCATCTCATTTAGCTGCTTTAAAAAAGAAACATATCAGTATTTGTAAATTACATACTGCAAACGAAGCGAATGGAAATCCCATTCTCTAGCTAAAAATCAATTAGCATGATGCACGCTATGTTCCATGGTTATCTATACCATATTCATACCCAAAAAATGAAAAGTCATACTATGCAGAGCTAGTTCTTTCTGTCAGCGTCCTCTGACAGAGGAATTCACACCTGTGGCCCTGCCAGGATCCTTATTTTATCAACAGGAAACTGGGCAACAGGAAGTCAAAGTGAGTTTACCCAAAGTGGTCCAAGAGGCTGATATGAAACTAGATGGAGGCTGAAAACCTGGGTTCCAGGCCCTTTCTCTACCCATTAGAAAGCATCAGCTAAGAAAGAAAAAGACATCTGCCCTGCTGTTTGAGCCAGACCACACTGGTAGTTATTTGCACAGCAACTTAAGAAAAGGTGAAATTCTGATACTTTTTTTGTACAACCTTTTCCCCCACCTCCCAATCCATAACTTCATGTAAATTATTTTTGCTGTGGCAGAAATAAATGCTCATACATTTGCCAGAGATCCTTCAGTACATCAAGTAACTACTCATTGTCTGACACACAGCATATCGCTCACATAACTTAGAACCTTCCCCACTATTTGCTTAAACAACTTTAAGTTCCTTAATAACAGCTGAGCCTATTCTTGATGGCTTTACCTGTCATTTTAGATAAAATTTTAACTTCTGATTTCATGTATTTAAAACATGTTTCATATATTTTCATTCTCCCATTCTACTTACAAAGCGCAATCTGTTTGGCATCTACAAAATTTTCTTTAAATTTAACGTTATTAAGGTAAAGCCTGAAATGGGCAGAGTGCCCAAGCATGGTTTTGTGGCTTGGCTTGTGTTCAAACAGAAAGTAGTAATGAAATCTGAAGGCAAGGAAACCCACCTATCCAAGTCAGGAGGACGATTATCAAAATGGCTCTGAAGCTTTTCTGCTCTGTGTACCCACTTTCTCTATAGATACTGCAAAAGTAAGGCCCAGACCCCATTCTGTCCTCCTCAACATGTACCTCCATGAAATTGAACAACAGGGATGACAGACCACAAGATACCCAAGCTGCTCTTTTCTGTCTTCCATAGTGGCCCTAGTGAAAGATAACCACTAAAGCAGGTCTACTGTATCAGTGCACAGACTCTCCTGAGCAAGGGAGGTACTCACTACATTTGCAAATGCACTGCCACTTTATTTCTCATTCAATGATAATGACCACAGACCTTCTGAAAAACAAAAGTTCAATCAAAACACCATAGAGCTCCCCTTCAAAGGGATAATTATCCTTCCACTTTGCTGAAGTGCAAACTAGCAGAATCAGAACCAGTTAATTAAAAAGCCACATAAGTTACATGGTTATTTTTTGCTACCCTGCTGCGCAGCTTGACAGTCACCAAGAAAAGGGAAAGAGTAAAAACAAGGGAAGTATTTATAAGTGACAAATTTTGCGACCAAGAAGCAGTTAATGATGGAATTAGTTTATAGATCCCCGGGGAATGAAGGCTTGCTCACCGGCAGGAGGAAGGATTACACAATCTGACAGAATGGGCTGGGCAAACAGATGAGGAGATAATACATACCAGGAAAGGCACTGAGAAAAGCTACACGCACAAGATAAAACAGTTCATCAGTTTAATTAAATCCTTTTTGTTCAAACACTGTTGCAAGGAGACATTCTCTATCTCTGTGGCAATATTTTGAATTTTCTTTTTCAATAACATTTTCAATTATTTTATTATTATTTTTTTCCAGACTGAATACCATCTGGAGAGTAGAATTTCCCTGGATCTTTTCTTTCTCTCAGTGCCTCTGTTAACTGGTTATTCTTTCCTAGCAGCAAAAATTGTTGCCCTAAATTTATTTCTTCTTTCCAGTGCAATGACCAAGAAATCAAGACTACACTGTCAGAAATGTCCACAACTTCAATCACACAATAGCAAAACCTCTGAACACATGAATGAACACCACTTAGTTTTGCATTCAAAATACTGATTAATTCGCTGTATTGGGAAACAGTAGACAGCACAATCAGAAACAGTGCACTATACATTCTGTAAGCAAATGCAATTGTGTACAAAGCATACCAATTTTTAAAAATAGCCCTTCAGAGCCGTGAAGATGATAGTTCACTTGAAAAAACAATGGGAACATGTAGCCATATCCCAAGTTCAAGAGTGCCTATGAAAAAGTTTTGTAGCAATGAACTACCACAAATGTTGCACTACATTAGATATGATTAAAACTTTACATTAATATGCACTATTGCCTTTGTGTTGATTAAATATTACAGTAATCATAGTACCAAGTGACCTTCCGAATGAGACCACAGTTGCTTCACATGCGGAGCTCGCAGTTCTCGCTCAGAACATCTGAGTTTTGGCGATTCGTGCCTAAACAATTTACAAACACGTTTTTCTTTACTACTCATTAAGTACAAATACATGTTTACAAACTCTAATATTATTTGTCCTAATGAATGTTTAGAAGTATTAAGACCTTAAGAAATCCAAGCAATGTACTGTCTCTACAAATACAGTTGTTCTTCCAAGGAAAATTAAATGGTTAAAACTACTTCAAAATTTCTACTTTTTTTTTTTTCCTATGCAAAATACTTCAAGTTGAAGATTTTTGCTCCCATTTTAGCCACATTAAGATGAGAATTTACATATGAAAGACTGCATGGAGTATATAATTCCATAGTCTGCTCATCTCATTAAATCTTTGAAATCATTAATCCAAATTAGGTTAATTAACTCACTTTTGTGACTCAGGTAAAGCTACCAAAGGACTATTGCTACTGCTTAAGCAAAGATTAAAGCTGCTGTAGCAATACCCTGCCAAATAGTATCAAACACTGGAACTTTACTCCTTTACTGAGATGTCACATAACATCAGCTCATGGTTCACGTACATTTATGACTACAGTAGGAGGTTGAACTGCGGAGGAGAGGCAGAAAACTAAGTCAACACACTCATGGCTGGTTTACACTCACTAATGCTTCATTTATTTCTAATATTGGTACTTTACAGCAATGGTATCTTGACATGGCTGAACTTGTTCCTTGTCTGCATCTGTTTTGCTGTATTTTGGTTATTGCAAATAAACTGTTTCATAAACCAACCACACCCCAAACATTTTAAAATCATACCATAAGCAGAGAATTAATTTTTACCTAGACCACTAAACTTTTTATCAGCTTTAGAAAGCTACCTATATATGCAAGTGCTTATTTTGAGATTTTTCTAACTATTTAGCCAAAATTTGACTGAGAAAGTGAATGACTTCTTACTTCACTTAAAGAAGCTTTTCAGGATGAGGGGACTCCTAAGAACACTTTGTAAAGTTTGTGCCTGAAATAATCAGTTTTTTTCCTTCCAAGTGAAAAATACAAGCATGAGACTGAAGGAAGAAGATTTAATATAAAATTAGATTTTCAACTGTACAACTACATACATGGCTTCCTAAAACAATATTCTGAGTGTCAGAAAATTCACCATCCATTGTTTGACACAGATTTTTAAAACTTCTGTATTTGCCAGTTTTGAGGCATTAAAGATAAAAAAAACCCAGTCACAATACTATCATCACTCTTCAAATATTTCATTATGCATTAACTATAATACTTTGTTTCAATTTTTTTCACATCATAGTGCTGAGTGTTTCTACTCCTTTTTAAAGCCAGTCAAGACAGCAAAAACATCAGGCTACTGGTGACAGTTCCTAGTAATAACAACCTATCAACAGAAAAACAAGGAAACCGTGTTACTTCAGTACTTCGCAATAAGTCTGCCAAAACTACCAGCATCCAAAGTATAAAATAATCATGTATTTGTTTGCATTAAAAACTACTACAGCTTGATTAAATTTGATTTATACAGAAACATTCAAGAAAACCCTGACAAATTTATTAAAGTAATAATGAAACATCAATTACAAGTGGTGTTCCCCAGGGCTCAGTACTGGGGCCAACTCTCTTTAATATCTTTATCAATGATCTGGATGAGGGGATTGAGTGCACCCTCAGTAAGTTTGCAGATGACACCAAGTTGGGAGGAAGGGTTGATCTGCTCGAGGGAAGGAAGGTTCTACAGAGGGATCTGGACAGGCTGGATCCTTGGGCCAAGGCCAATTGGATGAGGTTCAACAAGGCCAAGTGCCGGGTCCTGCACTTTGGTCACAACAACCCCATGCAACGCTACAGGCTTGGGGAAGAGTGGCTGGAAAGCTGCCCAGCAGAAAAGGACCTGGGGGTGCTGGTTGACAGCCAGCTAAACATGAGCCAGCAGTGTGCCCAGGTGCCCAAGGAGGCCAATGGCATCCTAGCCTGTATCAGAAAGAGTGTGGCCAGCAGGAGCAGGGAAGTGATCGTCCCCCTGTACTCGGCACTGGTGAGGCCGCACCTTGAGTACCATGTTCAGTTTTGGGCCCCTCGCTACAGGAAAGACATCGAGGTGCTGGAGCGTGTCCAGAGAAGGACAACGAAGCTGGTGAGGGGCCTGGAGCACAAGTCTTGTGAGGAGCAGCTGAGGGAACTGGGGTTGTTTAGCCTGGAGAAAAGGAGGCTGAGGGGAGACCTTATCGCTCTCTACAACTACCTGAAAGGAGGTTGTAGTGAAGTGGGTGCTGGTCTCTTCTATCAAGTAACAAGCGATGGGCCGAGAGGAAATGGCCTCAAGTTGCACCAGGGGAGGTTTAGATTGGATATTAGGAAAAATGTCTTTACGGAAAGGGTTGTCAGGTGTTGGAACAGGCTGCCCAGGGAAGTGGTGGAGTCACCGTCCCCCATATTCAAAAAGCAAGTAGACAGGGGACTTCAGGACATGGTTTAGTGGGCATGGTTGATGGTTGGACTCGATGATCGTAAAGGTCTTTTCTAACCTAAATGATTCTATGATTCTATGATTAAAGCAAAGATTTTCAGCTAGCCCACCCTTTACTGATAGTAGCTTCTATCAGTAATCACTTTATTTCCTTTGCAATCGTACACCTCAAATGCAAGTTGCTGATGAATGCTGGGTCAGATGTTCAATTTACCACTAAAACAAACAGGAATTAGAATCACAAATACCTTTGCTAATGGCCTTCCCACATTACACAGGAAATACATCACACAGTATATAATCTTATAATCAATTAAATACATTTCCTCAAACTATTTTGGTACTGTTCATATACTTTTGCAGTGTAAGTAATGTCACAAAAAAATCTGCCATGTTTGCTGTAAAAATCACATTATGTATTTAGCCTGGAGATACATATGAGAGTAAAGGAACTTTCCACTACATGGAAGACAGCATGTATGTTCATTGGATCTGAACTGAATCACTTACTGGGTAATCAGTACTGCAAGTTGGTCACAGAAATGTTAAAGCAGCAGCTTTTGCCATGACGTGGAAAGTCTGACAAATCCAAAACTATTTTTGTAACAGTTAGGTTATTTCACAATATGTTAAGATCATTATGACATCTCTTGGGTACTTCACACGGTTACTTGAATAGATGTAATATTCTTTCCCACAAATAACTTGCCTTTTTTCTCCCCCCTTCCCCCCCCAATTATACATTTCAAAGCTTACAGTGCTAGTCAACCCACCTGTTCCTGGGAGCCCCTCAGGAACATCACCCACCAGTTTGCTCATTCATTAATTTGCTTGCTGCATGCGAAGAAATCTAAATGTTTTCTTTCTGATTACTTTCTTTCCCTAAAATTACTATGTCCATTATTTATGGCAGCACTAGTAAACATTTTCTCCCAGGAACAAATCCAAGGTCTGGGATTCTTTTTTGCGTACTTCTGATAACGTTTGACATTTTCATACCTTGGGATGGGGCTTAGTTTTTCACTCCAAATTACATCTTTAGACATAGAAAGATGTCGGCTTCAACTCACTTTTGGCTACAATTATTTTTTTAGGAAATGATAAAATAACAAAGGATTTTAATTGTGATTCTAAAAAAAAACCAAAAAACCCTCTTATCACTAATACAAAACTTCATCCTTATAATACACTAGTTAAGAATGTTTGCAAGACAGAATGGAGAAAGCAAAGGCTGTCTAACAAATAAGCCTAATCTTTTTATTATGATGATGATGATTACTACAACATAGCCCATTTCAGGTTATTTGTTTTTTTATTCAAGACACTGTATTCTTCAGGGTTTTTTTAAGCTATTCTCTCCAATTTATAGTCATTAATTAGATTATTTTTTTCTATTAATCCAAATAAGAATCTTTTCTTCCCCTTTATTTTCAAGAACTATTAATTTTTTACTTTCTCCTCTAAAAGCATAAACTCATTCATTTTGTGACCAGTAAAGAGATACAGAAGAGGAACACTGAAGATTTCTTTGCCTAGCAAATCAAAAGCCAGATCATACAAAAATAGAACCTCCTACACAAACATACTTTAAATACATTTCTTAGAAGACAGCCAGTAAGCTATTAAGGAACAGTCATGATACATGTGAGAAGCTTCACTTCTCTGAAACAGTGAAAGCATTCTCTCTATGCATGTACCACATTTGTTAGCAGTATCAGAAAAGTTTTCCTTCTCCATATTTAGACACAGTATTTTATTTTAATTTCTCAGATTGATCCTCCCCTTTGATGTTAAAGAGATGGAATACTTCATGATAAAGCTCCCAGTAATACCAGCAGAAATAATCTATAACACTTGTCCATGACTGTATAAACATGGAGAGTAGTTATCAAACAACCAAAAAATTTAACTGTTTAGGCAGCTTGGAAGTTTCCCTTCCAGAAGCAAAAATCAGCACTGGAGAAAAGTCAGTTGAAAAACAGAATTTCAAAGCACTGCCTGAAACAGGAGAGAAATAAAAGAGGACACTACTCAGCAGTCAGCAGCACCACCAGCAGCAAATATGTCTGTCAGTGACAATACTGAAAGTGCTGTTGGCATACAGACTACAGCAAAGACAGCCATTATAAAACCAACATTACATCCTCTCACAGTCAATTGGCATAGGTAAAGATCCAGTCCTGCGCTCGGGCAACACAACAGCAATTGAATTTCAGAACATATTGTACAATTCCTTATGCTTTAGATGACCGTAGTAAAGAAATGCATCTTATAGCAGCTGGAGCACCCTCTGCTTCTCATACTTCCTTATCTGGTACTCCTGAGGGATCTCCAAAAAACCCAGACAGACACCGATATTCAGGCTTTCTGCCATTTGGCTAAGCAGTTCACAAGACAAAGCTATTCTTTGGACCATACCTCAGAACTCTGTAACCAATTCCACTAATTCAACTGCAAGATGAACATTAAATATGCTCCCAGAAGCACCTGCCCAGTTCTTTTTAGGCTACAACAGTACTCTAGTTTAACAAGACTTTGAAAGAGGCTTTGTGTAAGTTAAGCTCTTTTTTTGCATTCTAACATCAGCAAAGAAAAACTCACCCTAAATTAAAGAAGGGGTCAAGAAGAAATACCATTTTGCAACCACTTCTGAAGTCACTAACCTAAAATTAAGACTAACAAAAGCTGTTTCAATCGTGAGCCTTTACAGGGTATCCAGCATGGCAGATCAGACTGAACAGAGATTCCTGCTCATTCAGGACACAGAAAGGACTGCCTCCGAAAGTGATGTGGCATTCACGAAGCTGGCTGTGACTATCAAACTCCTCACTGAACTGATGCTGACGTGGAAACCTTGAGACGTGTCTCAATCAGATGAACAAAATTAATGGCTGCTTACCTCTACTGTTACTCTTTCAATTTCCCTACTAACAGCTATCATGTGAATGCTCTGAATAAAAGTTATTATTGTGAAGCACTTAGACACTACCATGATCTGTTTTACAAATGCCATAGTAGAAATTAATAGTTTAATATTCAGTAATGGATAAGGTCAATAGGCAGAAAAATGTTTGAAATTATACAATGCACAAGTAAAATAAAAAATACTGAAGGATTCTGAATTTATTAGGAAATATTGGGGTTATGTAAATACTGTACAATGATACTATATAATGCTGAATATGATGCAAATTAAAACTGTATCCAAATGCATAGACAGAAGAGGGGTCTTGAAGTATCGTATCATGCAGATCCCCAGATAAAAGTAACCGCCTCCTTTCCTGAAAGAAGTGGGACATATTTTCAATCTTTTGTACCAAAGTCATAAGGCCAACTGAAGAAGCAATCCTTGTTTTTCTTAACTTTCAAATACTTGGTATCATAATTTCAGTGGTTCTAACACTTTTTAAAATTCACATTATACTGGCACAGAGTCTATGAAGCAAAGAGTAATAGCAGACTTTGCAGGGCTGTATTTGTGGAAATGAGCAGAAACATAATAGAGAGGTATTTCAACTACATTACAGGTTAGACTCTAATCAACAAAAAGGTAAAATATCACCCTAAAAAAAGAAATAATTTACGGCCATTGTCTTGGATCTCAACTGAATGTTTTGAGCTCAAGACCACCTCTTTACTTAAAATTCAGTCACGAGGTTATATAAATACTGATCCTGAAATTGTGTCCTTCCTATAGAGACATGCAATAACCAAGAAAAATTCATTTTTCTCCTCTTGCAATATGAGTACCTTTAATATTTTGATATATTAGCATAATCTTAAAGAAGGCCTGACAAGCCAGTTCACTGCACTTGAAGTTCCAACTTCTAAGTTTGGCTCTTCCATTTAGTGCTTCTGCTTCAAGCCATGGACATAACTCATTCCTTAAATGATGGTCCAACTTTGGGTTAAAAACAATCCTCAATTTAATTGAATGATGGTTTTGCTTGACTCATCAAAAATAGTGTATTTACAGAAACTGCAAGTAGCTATAGTTTTCTATTATAAATGCAAATTGTTCTTAAAAGATGTTAGACAACATTCTAGTTTAGAAAGCCAAATCAAAATTAAATGCTTTAAAAAATTTCACCACCGTAAAATAACTCAGCAAGGGACAGAGTAGCAGAGGAGTGCTCACAAAGAACTCTAGCACAAAATGATACTCTATTTAGTGGCCAACGCCAAAAAAAAGTTTCCCTGAATAAATTGGAAATACTTCAGGAAATACCCGAGACTACCTTGTAAATCCAGTCCTGTTCCTGTATCACCACAAGTTTTACTTTATTAGCCTGTTCTAGCAAAAACGATTTCTTAGGTTGGCTAGTTCGAGTCACTAGCAGAATCACTAGCAATAGATTTCATAGAACATAAATTTGTCTACCTACCCTGGGTTTTGTTTTCTGCAGAAGCTATAATTTCTGTTAACGTAGCACAGAGAGGTCCCAATCAAAACTGAGGCCTGTGTTTGTTAGGCTCTGTACAAACCATAACAGGAAGCCCTAAAGACTTCCAAACAAGGATGCACCCTCAGCAAGTCTGCAGATGATACAAAACTGGGAAGAGCGGCTGATAGGCCAGAGGGTTGTGCTACCATCCAGAGAGACCTCGACAGGCTGGAGAAACAGACAAGAACTTCAGGCAGTTCAACAAGGAGAAATGCAAAGTCCTGCACCGGAGGAGAAATTACCCCATGCAGGAGTACGTGCTGGGGGTAGCCAGCTGGAAGGTAGCTTTGCAGAAAAGGACGCGGGCGTGCTGGTGGACATCAAGTTGAACACAAGCCAGAAACGTGTCCTTGCAGCAAAGAGGGCTAACAGTATGCTGTGCTGCATTAGGAGAAGTGTTACCATCAGGTCAAGGAAGGCGATTCTTCCCCTCTACTCTGCATTTGTGAGACCACAAATGGAGTACTGTGTCCAGTCCTGGGCTCCCCAGTAAGAGAGAGAAGAGCTACTGGAGAAAGTCCAGCAAAGGGCCACAAAGATGATTAAGGGACTGGAGAATTTCACATGTGAGACAGCTAGGATTATTTAGCCTGGAGAAGACAAGGCTCAGGGAGAGTCTCATCAATGTGTAAAAGCACCTAAAGGAAGGGTGCAAAGAGGACAGAACCAGGCTCTTTTCAGTGGTGCCCAGTGACAAGAAGCAATGGGCACAAACTGAAACACAAAAAACATTTTTCCTGTGAGGGTGACTGAGCACTGACATAGGTTGCCCAGAGAGGTGGTGGAGTCTCCATCCCTGGAGATACTTAAAAGCTGTCTGGACATGGACCTGGGCAACTGGCTGTAGGTGGCCCTGCTTGAGCAGAGGTTTGGACCAGATGACCTCCAGAGGTCCCTTCCAACCTCAACCATTCTGTGATTCTACAATTCTGTGATCCTTTTTTATTTTACAGACTTGATTTATCATAAATATTATGTAAGGAATCATATGACTCATTAATTCTAGGAATAAATGCATGATTAGTAGTATCACACTCTGACAGTCATCTAAGAACAAAACTGATGCAATACCAAGAAGTTTATCATTACTTTTACAAGGTACAAATATCTATTGGTATTTTAGGTGATCATGTAAAGATCCCAGGTAACTGTGAGAAACAATTGGTGGAAGTCTCAAAATATACATATTCATTTATATTAAAAATTTGAGAGCAAGGGAAGAATATATAGAATACCAGAGCAAAGTAAGAGCGTGTAGCAACTTTTAACCAATGTTTACGTATGGAAACTTAATTATACCAAAAAGCCTCAGTTCACTTTGATTGTCATTTTAAACTTAACCCCATGCCTGAGAACTCTCAATTAAATTAATAGTCAGTCTTTATCAGCATGTGTCCTAGTATGGGTGTATCAATTTCCAAAAATTCTTACTTGCTTTAAACACTAGATTTAGCAAAGCACATCCTTAACTTTCAAAAGGGATGCTTCTGTTTTGCTTTTAAAGTGACTGACTATATATAAAGACTCAACTGGTTATTTGTATGTTTGATGCCTAGAATAATGTGCTAGTCAGGGAAGGACACAAAGATCCTGACTGGATCAAACTCAGGACGCAGTCATAGAGTTGCAGTAACAATTCCCTATAGACGCAGACAAAAACCAATCAGCTTTACAGACACAGATAGCTGCCCCAGAAGTGAAAGGAGTGAAAGGTTAAACTTTCACAGCTTATAAAGTCTTATCCTAAAGCTGGCAAGGGTAAAAAATTCACTTAGAAGTCTTACAGAGGTATTTTACTAGTTTAAGCTTAAATATCGCTCTAAAAACAGTTAGAAACCTACAAAACTCTTCCCTGTGCAAGACTTCTGTAATGCAATAGCACCCTGAATACCTTGCCATACACTGCAGCCCATTGACTTTTGTCTTGCAGGTCTGCTGGCGGAGAGGAAGTTTGGAACTGGGGAGGGGTTCCTGCTCAGCACATAATCAGTAACAGCTCAATAAGGGGCTGCCCCTGTCATGGCAAGATTTAATCAACAGTGTTTGAAACGTAGTTGACTGCTAGGCTAGCAGAATTCATCCAAACATCTCACAGGGAGGAAGCAGACCATGACAAATATTTCTTTCTACTGGCACTATACATAGAGATGAACAGCTGCTACAGTGAAGTACAAACCTGCTTACTATTTTCAGCAGAAGCAGGAGGGCAGTTACTCTTTGAGCTGTATGACCTCTCTGATGGCAGAAGTTGTTGAACTAACTCGCACTGTGCTGCTGTTTGGCCTAACTTTGCAGTTTACAGAGCAGACTTTCCAGTTTCATGAAAGCTGGCCTTCTCCCTAGGCTGAAGGGCGTAACTGTTACGGATTCTATACACTGACTATACGCCTTTCACAGCCCAGAACATTAATGGCAAACTGCTTGCCATCAAAGTGTAATAAACAGTGAAAATGCAGTAAACTCTGAATTTAAGGTAAACACGTACGGAGAAGATGCTTCAGAGGATGTTAGGATGACGCACAAAACCACTTCAGGGAGGCACACATACTGCCTTCCTGCAGCTTTCGGTGCTGAACCAGCCCTTCAGTGGCAGCACTCCAACTCCCAGAGCCTCTTCCTCCAGAAAGCGTGGGGATGGCACTGACAGATGCAGACCACTCCTTGCTGTTTTAATGTACCTCATGTTTTAAGGTATGGGTTCCCTCACAGCCTGCTTATGAGACTGGCCTGCTTACTGTAGCCTGTGTGGAAAGCCCTTTCATATGGCTGCTCTAAAAACAATCATGATGATTACTTACATAGCTCAGACACCAAGCAAATTCAGTGAAGGAGCTACCGATTTTAAAAAGCAAAGTGTTCTGGGAGGTGCAGTGGCAATAAAATCCTCTACTTACTGAACCACAAGAAATTTTCAAGAAAGAGATAGCTGTATTACAGTAACCACTAAAAGTTTCAAAGTCATTCAGATGTGCTAATATACTGAAGTCTCCAAGTTTAAAGAGCATGAAACTAGAACTTCATGCTATTGCTAGAGCAGTTATGTTTCATCACAGGGACTTAAAAGTTATTTCATCCTATGGAACAGCTTACTTTGAATACCACAGACGTAATATTCACAGTAAAAAACAGAAATATAATACTATGACAAAAAGGAACATAGACACATATTTTTAAAGGTTAGAATATAAAAATGAATTCAATAGCAGCTACAGATTGGGAGTCACGATTAATCAAAATAATAGAGCTTTTCATTGGCAGAAGTTATACAATGTGACTCAAAACTTAGATTTTATGGAAATGAAACAAAATACACAGAACACGTTTCAAATTTTAACAATCTTCAAATGCTAATGTTCTGTGGAATTTTTTTCATTTTTTAATAGAAAACAAATTAAGATGCTTTATTCCTATGTAGACTTAGAAACACTTCACACGTCGACTCCAAGCAACTTTTAAGGTGGTCTGGAAGCATTATATTCATTTTTACAACACCAAAAACCAAATATGTAAAGAGGAACCTGATTTAAAATTATACATTCTCCTTTGGAAAACATGTAGCTCTCTCCACACACCCATTACTTGTTCAAAAAGAAGTTTATCCATTCGCTTTAAAATCCAAATGTGGTAAAATAGATTTGACAGACAACTATACATGTGCACACACACAACCCCCACTATGAGCAGGCATGTTAATAAAGTCTATGCATGTAGAGACCTTAAGTAGACACACATCTGGCAACTGCCCAAGCACGAACAGCAATCTCTAAATGTTGGCCAGAAATTAAGAACACCTTGTAGCAAGTACAAAGAGACAAAGTCAGCAGAGCACTAAAACCCTAAGGAGTTACAATACTTGCCATTGATGCAAAAAAGCATCACAAAGTAAGACACCTCTAGTGGAAGAGAAGTACCTCAGAAATTTACATCCAGATGTGCTTGCCTAAATTTAAAGCCAGCTTTTCAGTGTTTTATTGACAAATACACAGCTTAACAACAAGCTTGCAAATGTAAATTGCACCACTGAGGCTACGATCTCACTATCTGTAATCTATTGGACTGCAACCACTTCTTAGGTCAGCAGGCATAAACAGAGCAGCTCAGGTAACTAGTCCCCACTAATCAATCACCTTTCCTAGCTAAGGGTTTATATACTTATCTTCAGAACACAATGTGAGAAACTAGAACCCTGGGAGCAAAGATGGCAACACAGGACTCATCAAGAACATCTTCCAAGTTATTTCAAATCAGTAAAAGTACACATGAACTTGAGACTTGTTTGAGTTCATTAAAGGCTTTTCAAGAAAATAAGCATGTCTTGCACATTAGAATACATACTGAGCTTTAAAATGTCAGTCTCTCACTGTATTGTATTTATAGTCTAGCAAATTTATATTCTGCATAACTAAATCCTGCACCTTAAAAATCTGCATGGATGATGAGTTTTGAAATACAGCCTTACAAGGGCCACATTCACCATCAACGTGGACAAGCCACTTACAACCTCAGGGCAGTATTATTATAATCAGAGCTCTACCATCTTCAGACATACCCTTCCATGAAATGCCATAGAATTTCTTCAAACTTTCTGTAACTCTACCTTTTCTTACATACATCTAAATTTTATTAACAATGCTCTCTTGAAACACATCTAGACTACAGGTTGCTTCCATTATTCCCTATTCAAACCAGGGGTGAGAAAGTCATGTTGCTATATCTCAAATATCTTGCTCTGTTCTTTATTTTGAAAGTGACAGGCTGATTTTAGACTAAGCAGGCCCAATAGCCTGTGCCCACTGCATGGGTGGGGAAAAAAAAGAGGAAACTATATTATTGATTTTTACCTATTTCTATGATTTTGGTAAGGCTTTGATCTTCTATCTACAATCGGTTTCCTTGTAGCTCAACTGCCCCCACCTTTCTGTGTAAAATGTACATATATATTAGCAGACACAATCAAATAACCTTGAACCATGCTAGCTGCCTTCTTCCCTCCAAAACTGAATTATGTTAGCGCAACAACTTTTACAGCTTAAAGACTGAATAGAAGTCATGCTGCCTGAGCCACTTGCTCATCACCAGGGAACATTTTTTCAGTGTATCTTCTCCTACATTATGTTTCCTCTGTTCCAACATCACTCATTTCTTCTAAGTCACATTACCCAAGCTACAGGTTGCTGGGAGGTTTCCTCTCCAGTCATTTGAAACTGAGGCCTAAATTTCTCTGTATGGTTAGGCGAGCTTTACCTAGTCTGTGTTTTCAGTGCTACTATCACTCAGCTGGTGTTTATTACACACACAGAGTGGATCATC
>VYZV01002499.1:3233-22356 GCA_013401275.1 Pandion haliaetus | reverse complement strand
AAGGTTATTTCCATCTCTGTGCTGATGTGAGTGAAGCATGTAAGTTTGCACCTGTTGATTTCTGACAATAGTGAGGCTTTTCCAGTAATATTTCTAACTCCAGCTTTCATCTTGTTTTCCATGCAAGAGCTACACAAGGGTCTTTGGCAGCATCATATCTCAAAGGCTTCAGTTTTCCTCCTCTCAGTGGAATCGGCTTCCCACGATTTCTGTCTAGAGTTTGCTGTGAAAGCGATGGAGTTTTTCACCAGTCAGGTTTTCAAATGATTCAAGATGCAGTTATTTCCAGATGTTCTTAAGGCAGGTGTAAAAATCGTTGAGTCAACTCCAGTAAATCCACATTACCTTGACTGAGCCAATTTTTTAATTTCTCTGCAACAATCTCCTTCATTAGATCTGTATGAGCTGTATAAGTAAATTCAGCTATTGCATATCAATTTACCAGTAATTATAAAGTTTCTTATGTGCTATTTTTTAAGCCAGTGCTCAATGTATGTTTCATGCTGGTTTTAATGACTTAATTTAATCTGATAGGGTTCAGCCATTTGTGAGTGTAGAGCTTGGGGGAAAGTACATTATTTTACCTGTGTTAAAATACTACCTAGGCAAGGAGACTGGAGGTAGTATCTAAGAACATTAATGAAGTGCTCTGTTGGCTGCTCCAGTTGTCAGGACCTGGGATGTTAGGTTGTGAGTGAGGTGCAACAAGACTAAATAATGTATATTTGATCTATACCTTTCCATTATCTGGAAGACAAGAAAGAATTATTCTTCTCTGGTTCTGGATTTCTGGCCGGGGAAATTGTGATTTGACTACATCCTATTGGATGTTCTGATCGCACCTAGGATAACTGCTGCTGTAGTAAAAACCACTTCTCTACCCAGTTCCATGGAGACTTGAAGTGGTTCTCCTTCTGGACTGCAAGAAGAGATCAGGTCAAGAAAGAAATTCTATTTTTGTGGCTGGTGTGAGGGCACTTATTCAATTACCATGGCAGACAAATGGAATATACCATCTAGCTTTTAATATTTGGCAAATTCTGAGCCATGCAATCCAAGTGGTATTGGAAATTCTACAGGTAATGTGGAGTTAAAGGATGTGACTCACCAATGTTTATGCTTTCAAAATCAATTCTCTGTAGCATGGACCAGCTTCACCCTGATCAGCCCCAATGTCAGTAGAGGGGACCAAATTCCTCCCACAGTGGAATTTTTAACCAATTTTCCTGCAGAGATAAGTTCATCAGAAATTGTCAAAAATGGGATTCTGTTTGTACTCAGAGGAATCTATAAAATTGAAGCTTTTGCTCAGTGTGCAGTTTTAGGCAAAGCATTTTTATTTTTTTTAAATTTCTTCTTGGAACATCTTCCATATGCTAGAATATTTACAGTGTATTTTTAAATAGTGACTGGCAATCTGTGAAACACCATTTTAGCGTGAATGAGGTCATATGCTACTAAAATACTACTTATACTAGGAAACTGAGATGAATTGAAAGTAGCACAGCTAAAAAAGGGAAGGCAACAGGTGTTTTATTAGATAGCAGATATTGGCTTTTTTTACATCTGTAGAATAACTGATACTCGATCCTAAAAATTGTTGCAAATTTGGATGTTTCTACTATGGAATATCAGTAAGTCCCAGTGTTCCTAATATAGAGTATGTTCCTTTAAGGTGTTTTTGATGAATAAAACATGATATCCCCTTCTAGCATATCACCAGTTTCATAATGTGATAGAGGATTGAAAGTATTTTGCTTGGGTACCAGGTATCTGATGACTAAGTGTATGCTGGAAAGAAAGCAGGGCAGGCTGGGCTCCTGCACAAAGAACCTGGAGTTATCAGCATTCCATAATTTTCACAGAGATGACTGCAAGGTGTATGTGCAGCCTGTTATAAAGAAGTATTCTTTGTGTTGCAATAAATGAGAGAGTAATTTTCTTAGATGCACAGACTTTAGTCATCTACTTAGTGAATAAGATGAGTGGAATTTATCTGTACCCAAAATTTACAATGCCTTTGACTATTCATTTGAGCAAGTCACAGAAGTGAAGTGTCCTGGACTTCAATTTCCCTGTTGTTTAAAATTGAGATATTGCCTAGTTTACTGTTATAAACTAATTTAGAGAACCTTTTAAAATGTGCTGTTTAAATCCATATTGTTGGGAGTTTTAGCACCATAGCCCCAATAATAAATAGATGATAAAACAGTTACAGTCAAGTCATTCATCCTGATGCTTCCAATTTAATGTTCTATATACAGAATTCTATAATATTCTCACATTTTAAAAATATGCTATCTTCCATATACTAGTAGTTTCAGGTGACTAATCATTGTGTAAAGCACGGAACTGATATTTAAATGCAAATCAGTGGCCTTTTGGTTTGCGCAGTTTTGGTATCTTAGCACATGATTCACAGCTTTCAGAAGCAGCACACCCCCTAGAAGAGGAGGGTGCATGTTAAGTGAAGTACAGGTGATTCCACCTTCTTTTGTAAAGTGTGTATAATAATACAGATTAACTAGAAACACTGACATTTAAAAAACATATATGCAATGGATACAAAACATAAAATTATTATGAACTCCATTTGCAAATGCACACACTATTTAAACTGAGTACAACTAAAGTGTCAATCTGGAAATGTGATGTCACAGCCATCTGGAAAAACCACCCCTGGGCTATTCAGACATCATTTCTGTCCAAGACCCTTGCTGTCATGGCTTTTAAAGATTTGGCATGCCTTAAGATTTTTACATAGAGAGCCTTTTTTAGGCTTTACTGTAGTGGCATGTAATGAAGGCACTTATAACATCTAAATACCATCTGTCCATACAAAGCAGAAGAAGATCTTATGATTTGAGGGAAACCCTGGCTCTGTGGAAACTGAAGCAGCGTATTTTTAGTGACTTCACTGGAGCAAGGATTTTCTGTATCTTCCAACAAATACTTTCACAGTAATTTGACCTGGAGCTGGAGATCGATATAAACCACTGATGGTATTGAGCTGTAGATTGTTATTTGCAATAATGGTTGTGATCAGAGACAATCTCTCTCCCTCCCCTTCCAAAGGAGACGTATAGGGAGGAACCCTCAATCTTTTCAGAAACACATCAAGAGAAGAGAAAATGGTCAGTATGTTCAGAGGCACAGTCCTGCTTTTCCCTAACTCTTTGAGCCAGAGCCCATAGTCTGCTCTGAAATCACACTGCAGTTAAAAAGACAGCCTCACCAGTTACCTAACTAATGGTGTAGCTGTCTCATACCCTTCCAGGTCATTGCTGGGGTAAAGGCAGTGTGGGTAGAATATCTTTGCAGTTTAGTCATTTCAAAGTATGAAAAAGGTCTTTTGAGGCCCAAGGGCAACTGCTGGCTTCCTGAGATTTGCACTGATTAGATCAATCCTGGGCTAGGGCCAGAAGGTGAGAGGGTGAGGAAGGATGAAGATTTGGCTTCAGACCTTCACATTTCTGTCTGTCCTGCAACCTCTCCATATCTCAGCTGAGCCAAGAGAATCTAGCAATGTGCCTGTGCAGGAGATCTGAGTTAGAGCAACCTTTTCCATTTGGAATTTAAAAATATGAAATATACCTTCAAAATACATTTTGAAATATAAAAGGAGGAGAACCCCCTTTTCAAGCATGGAACAATAAGTATAAAGATTCTGTATAATCATTCCGTAATTGTTCTCTATTTTTCTCCATTTGTTCTAATGACTGTGATAGCAGTCAATCAAAGAAGTCATGTAGGCAGTACATGTGCATGACACAGCTACAGGAAATAAAAGTTTAAGCTGAAGAAATTAATCTCTCTTGTGATACTTCAAGATTTAACTATCAATTGCTTGCCTGTGGTTTCAAAACTGACAAAAGCTATCCAAAATCACACTAGGAAATCCTCTGAGTTCAGTCATATCTCTGATTTAGTCAGCTTCAGCTATCACTGCCATCACCAGCTCATCTATAAATACATCTGCTTTCACAGCGTACACATTTTGAAATTTGCCCATTGCCTCCTCAGAAGTGCAGGGCAACCGTCCGCTATTAGACAAGCCCAGCTTGACCAAAGCCAACATGAACCTAGCCTAACACGCCAAGCCCATCCCTTGTTGTTAGCTTTGATAGTTGCTGCTATCATTTGATAGTTCGCTTGTATCCAGTCCAAGTTGGCAGTGTCAGCCCAAGCTGATTGGAGCTGCAGACATTTTTGCTGACTGGAGTCATGCTATCTTTGCCAGTTTGCTGGAATAGACACAGACACTGATTGGGTCATGCTGAAAACATTCCTGTCCTATGAAGCAAGTCTGTTTGTATTTTAGGTTTGCCAGGACTAATGAATTAAAAATCTTGGGCTTGCCACAGTTTGCTGCTTAATAATGCCTGTGACAGAAGGATTTTTTCCTCCCTGAAGCATGACAGCATCATAATCCCTCGTCACTGGCAAGGAGAGGAAGGAAAAGCAGAATTGTGGAGAAAAGCGGAAAAGGGTGATCTTTTGGGACAGCAAAGCCTATGGGAAGTGCAGGTAGCAGCATGTTGCCCTGACAGCTGTCTCAGCTTCTCAGACCTTGTCAGTTTGTTGCTATGCAGCAGGTGCAGCCTTTTCTTTTATTGAAGCTTTACTCCATAAAGGCAACGACAAGCCAAGGCAGTGGCTGGCCCTGGATTATACAAGTGCAGACACTCCGCTAAGTGAGGTAAGGCAACAGGTGTGAAAACTGAACTAAATTGATAGAGCTGTAACAGCACTTAATCTGACTTCTGCTGCAGATTTTTTATGGAGAAAGAGCAGCCAGTTCTATAGGCAATTGTCATGGAGAAGAGAGCTGCTCATTAAAGCTCATTAAACTCCAGGTTACCCACTCACCCTCATCTCTGTCTACAGAGATATTGTTCTTCATGCACAGAGAAAGCAGGTGGGGAATTGGGGGCAGTCAGTCTGTTTCCTGTATCGCCTTGTTTGCACACAGGCTGCTTCCATCCCTCTCTGTTCTCTTTGATTGCTTTTTGTGATGAAGAGCTTGAGGATTCTGCACAAAAAGGAGTGCAGGGATAAATGCAATATAAAAAAAAATGGATAGCAGGGTAATTGCTGCGTGTAAAGATGAGATTTCTTTTCGTGGATTGGAATAAAATGAAAACACTCTTTTGTGGTATGATAGAATTCACCATTGCTTATTGAAGGGGTATTGATTTTTGCCCTCACATAGTAGGTGGATAAAAGAGGTAATTTAAAGACATCACAGATGACAGAGTATGTGACTGGGATAAAACAACAGATTTACTCCTAGCAATATTGTTATGGCAACTTTAAAACCTCTAGCAGAATGCATCATTTTAATTTCTTAGGCTATGATACAAAATGTTAAGTATACTCTTATGTCGAAGACCACTTGAGATAGTAAGCAGATGTCAGGGGAATATGTACCAACAACACAGAATGATGAACAGCCTTGTTCCAAGGATGTGCTTATCACTTAAAATCTATTCTTTTTTTCTTTTTCTTTTTCTTTTTTTTTTTTTTTTGCTTTACCTTGTATTTGGGGGTATGGAAGGGAGATATGGCAAAGAATTTTGGATTAGTAGTTTTGTTATTTTTTAAAAACAATGATATGTCTCAGATGTTTCTTATAAAGTGAGGGTCTGGGGGAAAAAAAGAGATCAATAACACTCAGAAGGTAAAAGTTACTTAGTTGAATCAATGCACTTCAAAATAGAATGTTTCACTTGACTGCAAGGTTCTTTTCCCGAGTCCAAAACCATACACTGTGACAGTTTAGGTGACTTTTCTGTGTCTCTGCCCAATAGATATCAGTTCAATTTTTGTGTGTCTTGATTATTAGTAATGGGCAGTAAAGAACGATGCCTGATATCCTTCATGTATTAGTAGAAAGAGACACTCTGAGCTCCAAATCAGATTTATTCAAAGTAATGACTTTAGATTATTTCTTTGTATTTTAAGAAAAGATTATGCACTTCAAGTAACAATTTCTTGTGTAGCATTGCTACAGAGTAACCATATCACTCTGCTAGCTAAATATTAAGCCAGACAAAGCAAATAAGAAAGAAATGCTGAAATTAGTGGGCCAGATACAAATTTGGTACTCTTCCACTGAATGCAAGGCAGTGGTGCCAGGGAAGTGTTTGATTCACTTGTGCATCACCAAGGAAGATTATAATCCTGAAATATTGTTCTGGTCTATTGACTTTCTGAGACTGCCAGAGAATTAAGTGTAAATTAGAATGAGTTGTTGGGATTTCCATGCAATACAATAGCTGCTTTACTGAAAAAATTGCAAGAGTATTGGCTTAGGAAACTGGTTTGTGTTTTCACCAGCTAAATGCTCTGTTGTCTACTGACGTGATACAACTTTTAGTAAATTCATTGTATTTTCCTGAAGAATTTGGTTTCTAATTGACTGAGGAGTTTTTATGGTAATTTAAAAGCTACTCTTATAATTGTACACATAGTCGGTATGGATACAATGCACTCTGGATAGCATAGGCTTCAGTCCTAAAATAATTTCTTTATAGGCAGATCTTATGCATGCATGAAGTCCCACTGACTTCATGTTCTCCACACATGAAGCTAATCAGAAGATTAATATCTGTGAATTTTAGCAGCTTTGTGCTTAATATACAAGATTAAGTTTGCATTCAGCTATTTAATAGTTTAACCAAGCCTATTCATTCAAAAGATTAAATATACATAGTAGAGCTCTGAGTACAACTTTTGAGCGTTCAGAGATGCTTTGATTATACCATTACAGATCAGTAGTAGCTAATTCTTTTGTTGCTCAACAACTTTTTAGTGTCCTGCTTTAAATAAACTAGCAGTTTCCTTAACAGACGGTTTCATCTCACTAAAACCACTTTTTGGAATTGGTGGTCTCAGAAGAAAGACCGAGGACTGAATAAGGTCCCACTCCGGGAGTCAAACCCATGCAGACAGACCCCTACATGTGCACAGAGTTCCACTGAAGAATCACCACCAAGGTTTGGAGACCTAGTAACTTTCTGACCATTAAGTGTGTGACTATCAGGAACAGTTTGACTGGGGGAGTATGGGTGGAAGGTAGGAGGATGGGTGCCTCCTCATTGACACCATGTGGAATGGTGTGCACGTTTCCAATCACATGGCAGGCTTGGGGTCATGTTACTCTCAATTCCCCACCCCTTATTCCTTCTTCACCTTCAGAACCAGGCAGCATTGCCACGAGTCAAGGCTTGCTGAAGGGGCAATGGCGGGGAGCAAGCAGGTGAGGAGAGGGGAAGCTTCCTTTGCCATTGTTCTTTCTAATCTGTAAATAGCAAAAGAAAGGCAGTCTCTGCACTGAATTTCACTTAAATCCTTTTTAAATGGAAAAGTGAAATGGCGCTCCTTTGACTTTGATTCTAAACGTTGCTTAGCTAGAATGAGAAAGGTAGCTGTGAATGCATGAAAAGCATTAAAACTTATTTGTTGAATGGTGTCACATGCTCTGTAATAAATATATTGTTTGTATTATTGCAGCTGGAACAAACAAGTAAAAGCATTGACTCAAGTGCCCACATGATCACCACCGCCAGGGTACCTGCTGATAAGCCAGTACGAATTGCCTTCAGCCTGAGTGACTCCCCAGGTACAGTTTAATTTATGGAGTAAAGCACAATGAAATAATTGCTTTTAAATTTTACATGTTCTTACCAGTGTTCACAATATCAAATGAAGTACAGTGTTACGGGTGGATTTTTTTCCTGAGTGATAGCATGTGATCAGTTTTCCTGTCTGATAACTTTTAATATTTCCATTAACAATTTCATTAGACTAAAACCACTAGACTGACAGTTTAGATCTTAGCTTTCTTTTAGTGGCTTGTGGAATATATTTAGGACTGTAATTAACTATCAAATTTATCTGCATATGCAGTATGTCTAATTTTAAGGAATTTTAAAACAAGAAAAGTAAAAGGACATTTCATACTGAGGATGACACTAGAGCAAGAAAAGACTTTCCCTTCAGCAGGAAGATTGGAAAGTGCTGCACATGCCCAGCTTGGTGAAAGGTTTCAGGAAACGGATGCCCCACATGGCATGTTCCCTGAGAAACCAGCAGAAATCTCATTTACGTTTATCCTGTTGGCTAGTGGTGATAGAGCATGAATTTCCCCAAACATACCCTGTACACACCTGGACCCTTTGGCCTTTGGAATAGACGAATATTATTAGTTTGCACCTTAGATATTAAGGTCTAGAGAGCTGTTGCCAAACAGTAGAAGTTAGAATGAAATAAAGTAAATCAGAAGCTGGGAAGCATCCAAAAAAAAGTTGGCTGTGCTGTTGCTAAAGGTGAGTGCCTGGAGTCAGGGTTGAGATGAGTTTATGGCATAAAATACAAGGGTGTCTGACAACGATAACTGAAACCCACTGCTGATGACTGCTTTATGGGATGGTATGCATTGTAGGATAATGTGTGAGGCTGCTTCCTGAGCTTTGTGCGAATAGAGTCTCAGCTTGAATACAATTTGCACATTTTAAAAATATTTTATAATATGCGTTACCTTTCCTAGCTAACTGTTGTGTAATATTAATTGGCAGCTACAAGCCTGAAATAGAATCTCATTCCCTAAGCAAGGGAATTTAAAAACAAACATCTTCTTACATTATTGCACATAATTTTCAGCTCATAAAGTTGATTGACACAGAAGGATTGGGACAAGGAATATAAAGAAGCACACATGGCTATCTATGTGCCCTTTTTTCATAAATTAGAATAATCTGGTAATTACATTTTTATTACAGAAAGTAATAAGGAATCATTCTCATCTCTCAAGATATAGTAACATGGTAAATTTCTTACAGGAATTATGGCAAAGATAGGTCTTGAAGGGAGATATAAAAGAAAGGGGAGCGCTCTTACAAATTATGGAAAAAGAATGCTTATGTGAGACACTGGAAACAAGTCAGGGAAAGCTGAGACCATGGGAAAATCAAAGAGGGTAGAGTGGTTTGTGACAAGAGATGGCAGTAGGAAATGACAAGGTTGTGAATAGCTTGGAAGAAGAGGACATGAAAGGCAGGAAGCCTAGCTTCCTTAACATTGCATCATATTTTATTTTTTACTTTTCTATCCTGCTAATAATTCCAGCCTCTCTCTTAACAGTTAGAGAAATAAGCTCAATTACAGAAAGTTAATCTTTTTCTGCTACATCTTGTTAAACTTTTTCATAATTTTGAGTCCTTTATTGTATATATACAAGTGTTCCTGCAGTATGAAATCCAGAATCTCTGTAAGTACTGGTAAAACTAAATAGCAGCCAGTAAAGTGAGTGCCATGTTCTCTGCATCACATCCCCTTGAGGGCTACCAGGATGTCTAAACCAGCACACCATTTTACCATGTCACAAGAATTCCACTCTTGCTCTTAGTGGTAAGCCTGAACATGGTTATTATATTTTATATATTTAAAGAAAGCAAAGGAAGTAAACTTTCATCAGGTTTGAAAATTTCCAGTAAACCACAGTTGAATCAAGGGAATACAAATAAGTATTTAGCACTTATTTTTTCAAGATGAGCTGCAAAAACATTTAACAGATAGACCTTTAGGTATTCCATACTTTGCTTTTTTTTCCCCTCCTTATTTTTTTATATTTCTTTGATCTTTTTTTCTCCTTGGCAAGGATATTTGGTTTTAGTTCAAACAGGAGTTACCTGCTGTAATTGGGATAGTGGAGCATCAGGTGAGGCTCATGTACTGCTGGGTTATATATACGAAAAGTTCTTCACCAGGGCTAAGTGGTGAAGGAATTTGTCTGACTTAAGCTTTTCCTTAAATTTTAACTCACTTGAAAGGCACAGTGACATATTTCACCAAGAAAGGCTGCATTCTCCTTCCGGGGGCTGTACAACTGCTAGGAGGAACTGACAGCATAAGTAGATATAAAAAGGGGAAATGGAATGTTTCTTCTGGGTGGTGATTATCTCACTGGCTAGGATTGTAACCAAGCACTGGGTGTGAGAAGCAGTGAAAGGAGAAACTGCTCCCAGCTCATGAGAAGAGATTACTCTGTGTTAACTGACCTACAAGACCGGAGCTGGCTTATCCTGAGTGTACAAGAAATAATTTAATTGTGTTGTATTATTTGTCAGTCAACACCTGATGACTGAAATCCTGGCCAGCTTTGTGCAGTATTTTTAATGTGAAAGTAGGCTAACCAGTTCCTTAAAAGTCTCAGGAGCAGCCCATCAGCAGGTGCTATATAAGAAGACAGTTTTATTGTGTATCTCTTATTCCTGTATATATAGATATCTATGTTTGTCTCTTTTACTCAAGTTCACCAAGCTGGCATCAAACACAGGTTTTCCAGGGTGTGTCTGCACACCGTATTGCACCAGTTTGACTTAAGGTACCAGTTTAAATTAAGGAATTTGAAACATATTATTTCAGCCTATCTTATATAACTTGGAAACTAATGCAAGCTGAACTGAATATGGTGTTCCAAAATTTAAATAAGTGTTCACAAATAGAAAGTGTGTTGTAGTTTATCAACATAAATTTAATTAAACCAATGAAATTTGATATGTCCTAATTTATATCACTCTTATTTACTGAACATATTAAGATACAATGATTATAACAGGAACTTCATTAAATTTAGACAAGTGGATTTGTTCTGTGTAATAGTTCTAAAGGAAGGCTTATAGGTAAACATCTCTTCATCTTCCCTCCTAGAATAAAAGCTTGAATCTAGCTGAAAAGTTCTGCTACTGACATGTGGTGATAAATGACTGGTTTTGAAATTAGTAATTTCTTTTGTTTGAAATTAATATACATCCGATAGCACTCTCCAGAAAAGGCAAAACACACATCTTCTAATGAAACTGACAGACAGTGGAACAGTGTAATATTTTTGCAAGCATAGCAAATGACTTATTTTACTCCTCTTTATGCCTTTGATATCCTAGTGACCATGAAGAATTTTTTGCTTTTATAGTTGATCATGCAAGACTGTTTTGCAGTGGTTGCTTCTTCAATAGCAACCTTCAAATCCCTACTCCATCCTCATTTTAGTTGTAATGGCACAGAAGCTTTTCAGAATGTATTGGTTCAAAACCAGTAGGAATTGCTAAAATATATGGCTAAAATTTACAAAGCTGGTTTTCTAAAACTACACCCAACCTACAGGTAAGTGGCTTGATCTTTTGGAAATTAGACAGGAACTTAGGTGAGATACCCTCCAAGGGATAGTGGCTGTGCATTCATCAGAGGATGCTTTAGGCTTAGGTGAAGGTATATGGAGTAAGAGGGTTTTGCTCTTATCCCTTCTGTTATGGGCCATTTCTATTTTTGGGACATCCACAACTCATTATTGAGCAAGCCTTCGTAGCCTATTCTTGGGTCAGGCAGTGACCATTCCCCACTATTTTATGAGTGAGGTAACTACGAGGTTGTGTAAGGTCATGTCAGGCAGGGCTGTGAATAGAAGCCTGGGAGCTTCACACAGCAGTGCCAAGTCGCAGTCACTTAGCCACACAGCCTTCCAGGATGAATTTGATGAGTCTATGAATGTCTGTCAGTAACCAGGCCTGGATCTGCTGGACCTCACTGCCCTCCTAGGGCCCAGACTGGATCCCGATACACAGTTTGCCAATGTTGTCCCACTGAAAGTTGCAGTGCTTGCAGCTGAGTTTGGGCACTTTTCCTGTGTAAGGGCTGATCCACTTACAGGATAACAGCCTACTTATGTTACCAATTTAATTCTTTAATTTAGGAGGAAGAGATCTGAATACACTTGCCCACGCATGTAGGAGAAAAAAATAGTACCTGATTGTATAATTAAAGACTGGATCATAACTCAGTTACTCAAGGAAGCAGAGCTGTGATTGGCATTTCCTAAATTTCAAGTGCTTGATTTAGCAACCTTAATGTGCTTTCAACACATTTAAATTTTTATGTTCTATTTCTGTCTGTCTTTGTGAAGATCCTAGAGAAATTGTAATTTGTGAGTTTATACTGCAAGGAAATCAGATGTTGTACTTAAAGTATTTATTCATTAACTGTTGCCTGTAACCCACAGTTCAGCTAAATGGAGCAGCCATATAGGAAGAGACTGGGGTGTTATACTTCATTGTACCAGATATTCTGTCAGTCAGCAAAGTGTGAGGGATCTCACTTGTTCGTTTACATGATGGAGGTCTAGGCTATTGGAATCTCCTGAAGGCCAGAACATGATTAAATAAGTGAAGCTTTCCAGAAAGCATGATTCATTCTCAAATGTTCAATGTTAGCATATACCATGGGACCAAATGCATCAGGACATCACTGATAAGTAGTAAGCCTTTTGTATGAAGACAATCAGTCTTAATACAGTTCAGCCTTCTAAATCAGGTGGCTTGTGTGGGTCTCCATACCACACATTAGAAGTCCATCTCACGTTTGTATTAATAGGTGCTGTCAGCAGAGAGACAAGAGCTCACCTGGACAGTGAAGGCTGAGCAGCTTAGCCTTGCTGTCCTTACACAAAGCTGCCCATCAAGCCATTTCAGCAGGAAGGTGTGTTGGCTGGGCAGCATGCTTAGGGAGCTTGTTCTTTTGTTATGCTGTTAGTTTTGCTGTAGGAATGGTCAGAGAGCTGGCTCTGACATAGAGGGTACTTTGTCTTACCTCAAGTGATGGAAAGCAAAAGGAGAAAGTGATTTCCCCAGAGACCCTCCATCAGATGCTCTCTGTTATAATCACAGTTTTCAGCAACAAGCAAAGTGTATGTATGAACCTGATGAAACAAACATGAAAGTCAAACTATTCCATAGACACGAACCAAGTCTTTGGTTAAAAAACCATCAACTGCATAAGCAGAGAGTTCATCTTGTAATCAGGGTACAGGCCTTTAGCTTTAGTGCACTTTTAAATATAGACCTTCAAAATTAGTTTCAGGATCTATGGGAAATCAGGAAGTGCTACTCATTTAGAAATCGTGCAACAGGTACTTTAACTCAGGTGGCTGTGACAAAGTCCCTGTCTGACTCTTTCACATCACAAGTTAGTGCTGTTGAGTTTGCTGGGATGGACATGACATTCACGTGTATGTTTTTCCTCCTTTCTTGTTTTCTTTTGACCAGAATCTTGACTCATTTTCAGGTGCAGCAAGTTCCAGTGTCTGGTTTTTTTTAATTTTTATTTTTAAACAAAATGTGTTTTCAACAACCAGCTTGAATTATAAGTCCTTTTTCTTTATGAGTGACAGGGAAGGGAGCAGTAAAATAGTGACCACAGTGGTGAGATGCTGTTTGCATCTGGTGAAGAATCAGCCTAGTAATTTTCAGGGGTTTGTGGCACTGAAAAGCCACTAACTATTACAAAGGTGGTCTTTGATTATATCAGTGATTCCCTATAACAGTCTAGGCACTCATTAAATATTGATAATAAATTGAGAAAAGGAGAAAAAGAGATATTTCTATTGTCTAGTTAAGGAGATGTAGAATAGAAAAGAACAAATACAGAGAGATAAGGAGATAGTTATGAGAGTGTTTTGATCTGCAGAACATTTTCTTTGACATTTCAGACACTTTCAATGTTTCTTATTTTCAGAGTCATAGATTTTTAAGGCTAGAAGCCAAAGTGATTTTGTTTGATCTCCTGTGTAACACACAGTATTCAAGCTTGTAAGGGCAATAGTGATTCTTTTGGAAGAAAATGCAAGAGTTTTTATCTTTTCTTTTGACTTTCTGAAAACATACTCAAAAAAATTTTAGGAGGCAAATGACTGCTGTCATTTGCTTTCCCTTTGGTGAAATCTAAATGTGTTTAGTTTTTACCAAGTGATTTTTGTTGTTATTGTTGTGGTTGTTACTTTGACAGCAGTGAAATACACACTGACCTGATGCAGTGATTTATTTCATTGGAAGCTGTGGGTAAAGTTTTTTTGTTGTTCTTTTTGTGGAAAACAAGATTGCAGTTAGCTGTGAGGATTTCTGTTAATTTTTGTAAACTAAATACTTCAGCTGAAAATTTCAGAGGAGCCTAAGGGAATTAGGAACTCAGAAAAATTTCAAACCACTGAAGTCCCCAACTTTTCTCGAAGATGTTCTATACATCAGATGATGATTTAAACAAGTTCTAAACTAGCATAACTAAAAAAAAACCTAGCAGCTGTTCAATAGATGCTAGGGCAGGCCCATTATAAAATGTACTATGGTATGCCATAATGGTTAGGATACCGATATGTTCTATTTTTAGTACCATTGACTCAGTCACTTGAGTTCAAAAAATAAGCAGGGAACATCTGTTTATTGAAAGGATTTCCTCTATAGTAATTCTCTTTTCCATCCTTTTTGAAGTATTTCCAAACTTTTTTTACTGGTTTCTTTCTGAAGATAATCCAATATATTTTCTAATATTCTGACACTGCATTATTATTTTTTCTTATTGATAACTGATGCAGTGAAAAATTAATTACTGGCTGATGTTTCTTTAAAATTCTTGGGGTTGCTTTTGCTTTGTTTTTCTTAAGTTAAAAATGTTTGAGGTCTCTCCTTAAAGCTACTGTACCAAAGATTTTACTGTTGGAATTGTCAAAACAAATAGCAGCTTAACTGCTGTCTGCGACTCTGGTCCAATATCTCTGTCAGAATATTTAACAGCTATTCAGCCAAATATTTGTAGAGCAGCTGTACCCCTAGTCGGACTGAGTCCTATTCCATCCTTCCTTTTAGCCTTGCTATGTGATTCATCTTTCTTCTTTTAGAATATTAGTCTATTTTTAAATATTGTACAAGAAAGCAACAGCAAATTAAAGGTAAAGAGTTGCATATCAGTGTGATACAATTCTATACAATTAAAGCAATTTAAGTATTTTCCAGAATGGACTTGTTTGGGACATGGTGTGAAAAATGAAGTTGGGGAGGGGACACGGGCAGACAGGTATGACTTTTTGATAATACTGGCAAGACTCCTACCCGATGAAAATACAGAACTTCACTTTGTTTCCTGAGGAAGTTCAAAAGCATTTGCTTTTGCCCTCTGTATCACTGTATTTTTTTTCTTCTCTGGGCATCCCTTCCTAGAGGTGCCTGGCTCTAGCTATGTTAGTTAAAGTAAGGCTCTGACCATATGTTAGCCAGTATGTTTATTCTTCACAAGATAAGGTGACTTATTTTACTTTTTCCCCATAACCTACTTTGCTATGGGACCACTGACAGCAGGGTAGAGAGATAAAAAATACTTGACAAATAATTTAAATCCTAGTCTGTACTTTTTAAGAATATTCCGAATCCTGCTTTGCTATGTGGTCCTCTTAATCTTGTTGAGGTTCTGTTGTAGTGTACAACTCTGCCAGCATAGAGCAGGTTGCAGTATTTGACCTATGTTAGCAATTTTCTCCTATGAAAGCCATCCTTGTTTAATTTTGACACATTACAAATAACTGACTCTGTAAGCTAGCAAATAGTAACCTTCTCTTCACCTCCTGTAACCTGTAGTAAGATGCATAAACAGTCATCACAATCCAATGCAAAACTGATAGTGTGAAAGTCACTGAGAAAGAAATATTGCAGTGGCTAGCTGTGACGCTACCAAGTATGATTCATATTTCTGATCTCAGTCCAGCTACTAGTGGGCAGGTGTCCACATCACAACACTGACGTAACTGGCACAGCCTGTCCCACCTTTGCTGAAGCTTGTACTAAAAATAAAGAAATAAATAAAAACACAGTTTGGCTTGTTGTCATGAATGAACTAACTCTAGCCCATAAAGATTGTTATCTACAGGTTAGGGTAAAGGTATTTCTTTGCAGTATGGAGAAATTTGTGGCGCCTTACCCATTCTAATCATGTCTGTGTAGGAAACAGTCTTCTAGTTACAGGGTTGCCAGGCTGGTTTGTGTGTTCTTGTGGTTGCCTTTGGGTGATGGGAGAAAAGGTTTTTATTATTGTTGGTTTAGCTCTGGTAAGTCATTGTATTGTGATGGGGAAGATATCTTTCCCTTCATTCAAGTAATGGACTCTTTGGTAGTAAGAAGGTTCTTTACTTTGAAGTGTAATGGAGAGCTCAGGAAGAAAGATTGTTTGGATTTATTGTTTTTATTAAATTATCACATTCTGCTGTGCTAACTGGCTTTGTTTTGTTTCTTAATTGCTGCAATACAAAATAGGCTTTCTGTCTTTCCAGCACCTAAACATTTTCTTATTGCCAACCCACTAGTATTTTCAAGGAGTCTATTGAGGTGTCTCAAGTGTAGAAAGATAAGCAGATGTGGAGTTGTTTGCAGGACCCTGATATTATTGTGAATATATGCAATGTAGAACTATTTTAAACAGATCATTTGAAATGCCCTTTTTGGTAGACATTGACTTTTAACATCATGTTTACCTTTCAGATGATGCTTCCTCTGAAAACTTCCCTTTGGCATTTCCAGAACTAGATCAGCATCTGCAGGTAAACTTTTTTTTACTACACTTCTACTTCACATTCACTGTATTTGTTATGATAAAAAATCTCTGGTTGTTACACTAAAGTGGAAGTTTTCAGTGGTGCTTCTCTAACCTATTAACATTTAATAAAACTGTATATTTCCATAGACGAAATCATTGCCTTTTCAAGATCTGCAGAAAAGTTGATTTGGCATTTTTGATCCAATTGCAGGAAATAACTATTTTAACAATCTCGCCTGCTTTTTACTTTTTTTTTTGCAATTCCTGTGCAAAACACGGCATGTACTGCTGCACTGCAATGAAGAGAGTTCCTGTGGTTTTGACAGGAGAAGGAATGAGCCAGGTATTATATTCTCATGCCTACAGGCTGTGCTAAAACTGGTATAATCAGCTTTCTCTGAAACATTCCAAGAGAATGTAAAGATGTATTTTGTAGTGCCATCTTATCTCTAATCTTATGTAACTAAAGCTAGTCATCAGGATTGATGAGAGCCTCCTAGCAGGTGTCTGCAGACAGCACGGGATAAAAGTGGTGAAACCTTTTGTGACCAGTCTGATTTGTCACCGTAGCACAATGGAGCCCCGATATACCGGACTATCAGACGGCAGTTGATGGCAACTCCATGGCTTACCAGGCACAGAGCCAGTTCTCTATCCAGGGATTATTTCTCTTTCCTCTATAGCAGTTCTGGAGTGTTTGTTGGCTTTTGTAAACTACTTCAGATTATCTGTTTCCCAGGAGCATTTAGACTTCCTCTGATATTTCAATATGAAGGCAGTTGTTTCCTGAGTGTAAACTGAGAAAGGCATTAGCAGACCATGCTGTCCAATGTTGTCATCCTTCCTGTCCCCATCAACTAGTGAGACAACACTGGAGGGCTGCTGACTTAAAGGACTGACTTTTCTCTCCTGCTGCTCTCATCAAAAGGATGACTGAGAAAGGAATGGAGGATGACAGAGACTCTTCTTGCTCTATCCCTCTAAGCCTGAGAATAGGGGCAAGTTCCTTAGGCGTAACTAGGAAAGATTAAAGGAATGAATAGCAATTTAAGATTTGGGCTGAAAGGAACAGGGTAGTATGTTGACCTTTTTATTCCACTGATCTTCCAGTGCAGCAAAGACAATACTTTTTTCCCTCAGAAGAATTCAATTTGAGAAAAGCAATATTATTTCATGGCTAAAGCACTGAATTGAAAGTAAAGAATCTGCATTCTGTTTTCAACTCTTGTCAGTGACACATTGTGTGATCCTGGAGGAGTTGCTTCATCCTTCTGCTCATCTCTGAAAAGAGGTTAATATTTTTTACCTTTTTTGTTAAAGAGCATTGAGGCCAGTGGGTGAAGACTGCTCTAAAAGAGCAAAGTATGATTATCATTACTGTTGGTGGTACATAAAAACAAAATTACTAGTGTTAGATGTAGGTACTTTACAGGCCAAGTGATGATTTTTTTATTAGCACTTTTATGACCCATTTCTGGAACAAACAATGTACTTTAAATGTGTAATTTCATGATAGACTGAAATTGCTCCTCTGGAAGCATTCAAGTCTGCTGGATAAATAATAGCCCTTCAGTAAAAGTTTTTAAGTACACACTAGAGCAATTCCACTAAGTACACCCTCTTGGTCTGTTAAGTCCCTGACATTTTTTTCAAGAGAACCTTCCTTTACTCTCATGATCTCAATATGATAACAAATTCAAAGAAACAATCAAAGGCTTTGATTCAGATAATGTTCTTTTTATTATCCTTCAGAAACTTTGGCAATATTGACGTAGTTGAAAGGATAACTTATGAGGACTATCTGGCTGACTCAACCACTCAAAAGTATGAAGTTAGTGGTAGTGCTTCATCCTTTAGCTTTTAAAGCTTATGTGCATATTTATATTTAGAAGCCTTTATGCCTTTCAACCAGAGGCAGTTAAGTCAACATGGGTTCTGAGCTGATGCAAAGATAACAGTGCATTTAGCTTTAGCAATGAAAACTTGAATTTCCTTCTTTTTGTCAATCTGGATCCCAGCTTAAAGTTATAACTACTTAATGTAATTACATTATGTTTATACTACTTTAAAATTTCAAATAAGCAATAACTGTAACAAAGTTATAACTTACTTAGTTACATTTCTTATTGATTACCTTTTTAAATTGCTATAATCCAAACTGCTAAGGGTGTGTCAGCCCCGTATAGCATGTGGTTGCAATTTATGCTAATGTAACCATACCATCTTTGAAACAGGTAGCTCCTGTATTACAGAAGCAAACTATGACATGGCCTTCACCAGGATCTGCAGAAATCCTGAACGGTGATGTCCCTTGTCATTCCATCCATGTTTTTCTCTATCCCAAAGTTAGCTAGCATAAAGCAGCACACATGAAGTGTCATGCAAACGAACCCTTTAATGAACTGTGGCATAGCAGCCCCAAATGCTTGAATTTGTAAGAATGCTGGTACATATTTTCATAATAAAAATATCACATCTAGAGCCACAAGATTTTCATCACCATGCCATAAGTATAGTCAAAAGCATTTGTATTTTATTTAAAGAANGGTTTCAAACATACAAGGAAAATTTTGAAACATGTTTTAAAAAGCAAATAAACAAACAAACAAACAGCCAAATTAGCTGATCTTCAGGTTGGATTTTCAAAGCAGCTTGAAAACTATGTAAGTTCACTGAATGACTTGGAAAATCAGAGCCTTAGAATTTTATGCAT
>VYZV01002497.1:30287-59813 GCA_013401275.1 Pandion haliaetus | reverse complement strand
GGCCCGCCTCGCCTCGCCTCGCCCGTGCGCCGACGGCTGGGGTCGTCTGAGGATAAAAGTTGAAGCGGAGCCTTCAAAACGCGGGCGGCCCCGGCCTCCCCGCCTGCGGGGGTCGGGGGAGCCTCCCCGGGAGCGCCGCCGCCCCGGGGGGAGGGTGTGTGTGTCAGTCGGGCGGGAGACGGGCTGCTGGCGGCGGGGTGTCGGGGTGAGGTGGGGGTATCTGCCGGGTGGCCTTGCCCTGGCAGGGCCCGGCGGTGCAGAGCTGGCCGAGGCCGAAGGCTTGCGCCGTGCTTGCCGCCCCCCTCCCCTCCCTGACTCGAGCCTTTGAATGCCGAAGGGGTTTGGCCCGGTTTTCTGAGCAGAGCAGGTTCTCGACCCGTTTGAGGCTGCTCGGGCTGACGGTCTCCGAAGAGAAGTACGGCTCGGGACGGGCGTCTAAAAACGAAGCGCAAAGAAGTAGCAAACGCTTCATTTGTCTGTATGTAATAAAAAGCAAAATGCCCTGTAATGTTTTTATGCGCATGCTAGTCTGGCTAAGGTTTTAGGTCATGGGGCATCTTCTGTGTAATATGTACAAGCTGCTAAAGAAGCAGTTACTAGTTGCACTTTTTTAAATGTTAATGACTGAACCACAGACTCTAGAGTAATTTCTTTCCAGTCTGACATGTAAACATGCTTATGACTGAGAGTGGGCGGTTCTTCTGTAAGCTTTACAATATGTCGTATGATTTCCCTGGACTGGAGTCGCTTATAAGTTGTTGTTGATGAGTCAGCTTTGATAGTGTCTCTTTTTTTAGCATAGGTATGTTATACCAGTACCTGAAAATACATCAGTAAACAGTTGACGCGTATTGTGGCTGCTGTACGTGACTGCATGTAAAGCAACAGTAGTAAAAGCTGGATTCGTGAATCTACAAAAAGTTAGATGTTTTTGAGATGTAGAGCCAACCTCTTGTGTTGTATTTGGGTGTTGGTGTTTGCTAAGTGGGTGTTGCTTGATTCCTGTTCAAATCAAAACAGGATATTCAGTCTTTTTTATTGTATTCAGTTACACAACTGACATGCTTTTTTTTCAGGATGAGGGACTAAGTAATTTTTCAGGATTGCAGTCAGATGTGGTTTTTATGATTTTATAATTGCAGAAGGACTGGTTTAACGATTTTGAAATTTAAGGTGGAGAGAAGACTTTAAAGCTGTGAAGTGTGACCAAGTAAACACAAAGTAAATCCAATTTATTTATCAAATACATGACAACTTTGATACCCTAAAAGTAACATAACTTTTTCATGTCAGTTTTTTTCACTCTCCTCTTTCCTACTCTAAGTTATATATTTGTCTAGCCTTATGTTACTTGTACCTCATACTGAAAAAGCAGACAGTGTGCTGTGAACTCTGATTCACTTTGTTAAATATAAACTCCTTTTGCAAACTGCGATTGTCAAGAGCAGTGAAGACAGAACATTTCAACAGATTTTCTATCTCCTTTAATTAGTTTGACTAAACCAACAGAAATATAAGTTAATTTTTTTCTTTTTTTTTTTCCTGTTGGAAAAAGGGCTACAAATACTACATTTTCCCAAGCTGTTAAAGATTTCTGGGCCCTGTTTGGATCAGGCTCATTTCCAGTCCTTGCCGCAACCTTTCTGTAGTTAGACCCTTTGACAGCAGGGCGCATGTGAGCTTTTAAATTGATCTAAAAACCAAAGTCATCCTTCAGATGCGTTTGTCAGGCCGAACACTTAGGTGTTATTGTTGGTGTGCTGCCTGGCTGTCACATAGGAAGAAGTCCTGTTCCTGCTCTCCCTGACCAAAATAGTAGGTGGTTTATGCTGTTGATACTAAGCTGTCTGAACTGTGTGTGCTCGGAGAGCAAGGACGTAAACACAGAGTTCAGAGGCGATCCGAGCCGCAAATGGAGTGAGCCCTGCTTCTGGGCTGCCTCTGTAGGGCAACACCATTGCTCAGCATCCATATACACGTGGATTTTTACCACAGACTTGGGCAGTGCAAGTGCAGGAGAATTGACTGGCTGTATACCAGTGTCAGCTCTGAATACATGTGCGTTTACACTCTGACGTTTAGTTAGAATTTGTTTCTTGGTCTGCAGGGCTTTTGGTGGCGAATTACTCATAACAGTGTACTGGGATGTGGTCAAACCTCATGTTAACACTAAAGAATTGCTTTCGAAGCCAGGGCAGGCACTGCTTTTTCTTTATTCTTGTGTAACTCAAGAGGCTGAATAGGCGGGGTGGGTGGGAACTGTCACTGAAGGGGTTTGTTCGGGCAAATTGCTCATCAGGTGATTGGGGCTTCCTGGTTTGCCTTGTTCAGGGTCTTAGGTGACCTTTAAGCACAACCATTGGTATACAGAAGGATGGGCAGAAGGAGAGTATCTGCATCCTGTTCTTTGGTTGCGATATATATTTCTGTCTGGCCCAAGTTTATGTGGCTTTCAGTATGTGATGTGCTTTTCCCTAGTCCAAGGATTAAGGAACTAAAAAGAATTTAAAATGCTTCCATGACTGCTTTGGAGATAAACACATTTGTTGAACTGGTAAGAGGGAGCAGTACGCAGGTTTTCCCCTTGCTTCCTTTTGAAGCAATCAGCTTGCCAGTCAAAATAAGCTTATACCAAATTTAGCTACATCACGCACACGGATCTGGGAATGCAGGAAAAGCTCCACTGATGGTCCCTCGCGCTTAGTCCCAGCAAGTGGGCTGTGTAAGTGTCACTGGCTGGTTTCCAGCTCCTGTTTGTGGCTGCAATTTGTTCTCTTCATTGTGGCAGCCAGCAGCAATTGCTCTTCCATAGTTTGCTATGTTGTACTGTAAATCCCAGCTGTATGTGGTGCTTTAAATTATTCTTAGAGTTAATGCTTTGCTCCCTGCACACTTAATCTAACCTGTTGGGTTGTTGCAGTGTATTGGTGTAATACATGAGGAAATCTCGATGTGCGTCACCTTGTGGGTTTGTCTTCTGGAGTGTTGATAATCTGCCTGTAATGCTTTGTGTACTCTCTGATTTGGAATGAGAAAATGTTTACAAAATCTGGATATTACTCTGAAATTATACTTGCAGGTGGAAGTATTTCATTTATATAAGGCTTGTCATTCTATATTTGTAATTCTTAGATTGCAAGAAGACCCTCCTGTGGGTGTCAGTGGTGCACCATCTGAGAATAACATAATGCAATGGAATGCAGTTATATTTGGGTAAGAGTTTTTGATCTTTATAACATTCTATATCAAAGGGCTAAATATAACAAAACCTGGGTTTCGTTTTTACAATGATTCTCTTATTTTATATATATAAAGTCAGGAAACTTAGAGAAATGACCAAGTGTGCTGTTGTGGTAAGAATCTGTTTTCAGGGGTAATACAGAATGCGTAGGAAAGAAAAAATTTAGAATTTGTTCATCTTTTTTGAATAAAGCTTGCATATGGCTTAATAAATAGGTTAGATTGTGTAGAGTTGGTTTATGAAAAAGCAGGCTTCCTCTTTAAAGTACGTAAGAGCCACATGTTCTCGGCCCTTAAATCCAGATGTATTAGCAGTGGTTGGATTGAATCCCAGTAGAACACGGTACCAGTTCTGTCTAGGGAGTTACATAACATGTCCTACAGAACAGGAACTGGCTCAGTGTCCTTTCATAAAACTCAAGAATGCTTGCTAGTAATTTGCTCATTAATTCCAGTCTAGTCACATACTGGCATATGTATTGTTTGGGATGATGATGAAGTAGGTATTTCAACTCACAGATTGGCTATGGGCAAGTGTCTGAGATACGACAGAGCTCTTAGAGGTTGCCTCTGGATACTCCTCTAAATGTTTAAATTACTGCCTCTACCTATATCTTGGGGACGATGAGGAAGAAGATACAAATTTATTGTGCCTGTTAAGAAGTAGGTAATGGTCATTTTTAACTGGAGTTTATTTTTAAAACCTTTCAGGCCAGAAGGGACACCTTTTGAAGATGGTAAGCCGCTAACTTTTATAACCTCTGTCATTCTTATAAATATTGCCAGTATTAACATTGTTCTGCTTTGAAAAAATAATAGATGTTATCTGTATATAATTTGGAACAAACTAAGCAAGCAAGTGAAGGAGTAAGGTCTTGCTGGCGATAAAAATATGTATTTTGATTTAAGCAGTGTTTTGTCATAGTGGTTGACGGTTAGTTAGAAAGCTATGAAGCAATGCTTATATCAAGACTTGTTTATACATATACACTAGAGCTTTTAGTGGGGGAAGTTGGTCTAATGCTGCCAGATGTGTTTTCACATCTCCGTAGCTAAGCTCAACAAGACAGTGTGCTTTTCTGGTTTCATCTTTGTGGTGTGTTTGATTCATCTCTGTTCTCCTAATGAAGAACAGGTGAAAGATCTTCAATTGTTCTGAATATAGAACTCGGTGAGGGGGAGGGAATACTGAATTTGTACATAAACATGAAAGTTGGTGTGTAATGAACCTCCCTTAGGCATATGAGGAATAATGAGTTTAATAATTGTAGTATTATTGCAGTAATCGGCAGCAGATGGGTTTTTCTCTGTGTTGGGTTGGAGGAGTTACAGTAAATTATTCACTGATCCATAATAAAGGTTTTCAGTGAATCAGTCATGAGCTCCAAAGACTGAGATTGCTGATTATGAAATCCCAGCATTTCTTTGCTGGCACCACAGTGCCTTCGTAATGAAACGCCTTAAAGTCACCAAAGTCCATGGAACCGTTATGTTGGGTCACAGAAGAAGGCAAGGGCAGTGGGATAATAGGCGTTGGATCTAGCTGCCTTTGCCATGTATACAGTGAGTCTCCAAGCTTCTGCCTAGCTGCTGCTGCTGGCTTTATTACTATCACTAGAGTAGTAGTTCCATTGTCACTTGAAATACATGAAAAGAAATCAGACTCAGTGTTGCTTGTTTATGTGATGGTGAGAAGCAATACTGATCATGGAGCAGATAAATTAACTGATGCTGTATATGTTCCTGGAGGTGTTCTTTTGTTGTTAGTTATCTGATTGTATTTATATTTGTTTGGACAGGTACTTTTAAACTAGTAATAGAATTTTCCGAAGAATATCCAAATAAGCCTCCAACTGTTAGGTTTTTATCAAAAATGTTCCATCCAAATGGTGAGTATATCATTTTTATTTAGCCATAATACCCATTAAATATTACGGTGTGGTCATGTATTCTGCAAAGCTCCAGAATGCTTAACAGCCATCCATCTCTCTTCATTCCCACCTCCTAAGTAGATGTCTAGGACAGCAACTGCTTGATGAAAAATTAAGAATTATGATGGTATTAAGAAGCAGCTATCTGCCTCTTTCTAATCAATACATAGCCTCAGTAGCAAAGCCTGTGAGCATTTTCAGCAGCAGCTGCACTTAGGTTGGCTTAAAGAGGCAATTCTGGTTGCAGATTACTGCCCCCTTCCATTTAACAGCAATCGTGTATGTGCAGCCACGTCATAAATCAGAGTAGGGAACTGATCAAGCCAAATGTTAGTTATTTCTGTCGGGCGAGATTTCAGCCCAGTCCATGCCGTCGCTTGGTTCACTGTACCAACCAGTAGTAGCACAAGGAAGAAGGTGGGAATGCAGGGTTGTAGAAGAGTGCAGAGGAGGAGGCTGACCCAAACTCAGTGGTGAGGGGAGCCTTATGAGAGAGAGTGCCATGGTTTCTGCTCCAGCACTTAATAGGTTTTATGCAGGTATTCTTGCACGCAGAAAATGCAAACCATGCCTTCTACTTTTCCAAGCCCCTCTGTAGAAAAGGGGGGTATAGATTCAATTTGAGGGTTGAAGCATAAGCCCAATTCAGCATTTCTTGTAGCTTGAGCCCTCTTTGAACAGAGGCTGACCTTGGCTTCAGCGCTGTGACTTTTTAGACAGTGCCATCTAACCATTCACCTGTCATGTAATGTGTGAGCCAGTATGCCTCTGCCAGGGTTTTTGGCATGAACAAGCTAGAAGACTGGGGTATAGGAAGTTTGAGTGGTGAGTCTCAGTCTCATACAGGCTCTCGTATTAAGACTACTGATAGGTATCCAGACAGAAGTAGGATTTCAGGCAGACTTTTCGGTATTTTCTATTGTCTGCCTTCGTGTCTCTCACAGTGAGTGTAGAGTATGTGAAAGCGGGGCAGGAACTCCCGCCGTTCAGTGCATGAGTCCGTTCAGACTGAGGGATCCACAGCTGGTGCAGCGGATTCCACTCCTGCCGTAAATGGCTCCCTGCTCTCCGGGAGGCCTCACCTCTGTGTGGATCTGGGCCAGTCACACAAGAGGAGCAAGAAACCAAGTCTGCCAGTTCCTATGCTAATGGCATAATCTTCAGACCTTCCTTCTCTTCATCTTAAGTGTTCTGTTACTGCCAGTAATACGTCTCCTACAAAATACAGGATGTCAAACTACAGAAAATTGTGAGACATACATAACTGCTGTCCATCTTTCCTAAAGCATTAATTTAAGCACAGTCTGAATTGGAACAGTAGCCCTGCCTTGAACAGTATGTAATGAGCAAACTATAAGATAAATCTGATAGTTTCTAAATTATATTTATGTTGTATTTACAGTTTATGCGGATGGTAGCATATGTCTAGATATTCTTCAGAATCGCTGGAGTCCAACATACGATGTTTCATCTATTTTAACTTCAATTCAGGTAACTTTACATCTATTTTAGCAAATAACTGTAGTGTTGTTAGTCTCTACTCCCAAATACGGAGCTCAGTGATGTGGCTAGCAGGTATCTGTGTCAAGGGGGACTTGAGATACCTGTGAGCTAAGCAATAGCCTTTTAGGTCAAATAAAGGCAACGGTGCTGACCTGTGTAATTACTAATTTTGAGCTACAAAACTGCCATTAGATAATTTTTACAGGAAAACTTACTGATTTGGGTTCCTTTTTAACCGTTTTTAGTCAAGACAGGACATCAGATGTAGGAATTTGCCTAGTGTTTGAAACACCAGACTTTATCGTGAAGCCTTGCCATATGAAATCCTCAAGGAGACGATACTGCTGAAACATGCTTTACTTGGCATAAGTAAAAATGGCCCGGTACAGCAAAAATGTACATTTTCTTTTCTCCTGTGTCATTGTTTTTATTTTTCTACAGTGAAGTTTTGTAGGAGGCATCTTAAGCCCCTCTTTAGTCCTGAATGACAATAGTAGTGTAATTACCAAATAATCAGTTAGCATCAATTAGCAGTACTGCTAACTGGCACAAATGACCATGTATCTGTTAGGTTTGTGAACCTAGAAGTGTACACAGTGCTAATGCTTATGCAATATATAATTTGAGGTTCAGCAGTGTAATTATGGGTGCCTAACCATGAGTTTAACTGTTGGGTTTTTTTTCTCAGTTGAGCTCTTATGAGTCATGTCTGTCTCCTGAAACACATTAGATTTGAAAGTTGTAAGTTGATTTTTCCCTGATTTAGAATGTGTTGGTTTGTCTCACATTTTGTTTTCCCCTTTTTACAGTCTCTGCTTGATGAACCTAATCCAAACAGTCCAGCAAACAGTCAGGCGGCACAACTCTATCAGGAGAACAAACGCGAATATGAGAAAAGAGTTTCAGCTATTGTCGAACAAAGTTGGAATGATTCGTAACAGCTGCTTTGTTACTCTCCATCCTCATAATCATTATGTACAATTTAACTCTCAATAGAAAGGCTACCAGAAATTTCAAGTGCCACAGTTCTAAGAATTTGCATAAAAACTCATTTGCAAATGGAATTAAGCCCTCCAGTTTAGGAAACTTAAAAGCTTGTGTATCTTGATTAACGTACTTTTTATTGCATGGTATGAACTAAGTTATTGCTACATAAATTTGTAATATATCCTGTTTGTATTTTTTTTCCAAGTGTATAATGTTGGTGTGGAGTTTTCATGACAGAATATACACATTTTGTAAATCTGTACTTTTTCAAATATTGAATGCCTTATTTTTGAATTCTTTAGATTTTTAAATTGGAGAAAAAGCACTTAACAAAGTTTTTATATATAAATATTTCATGTAAAACTGTTAAATACATAACCTTAGTGCAAGACATTCTGCTCTCACTCTATATCTCTTTCAAAGGGCTCATTTCATTTTTCCTTTTGGTACATGCTGATTATACCATGCACTTTACAAACAAAGACGTTAATCCATGATGTAACTGTCTTCACTGGACGTCTCTGCTTCTGCACCAGAGCTTAACTTGATTCTGTGCATCCTCAGTTGTATGAGGAAGAGAAGTACTGGTAGCAGCCAACTTACAAATGGGGAAAGCGATGTAACTATTTTGCTGGAAGTCCCACTTTAAACCAGCAGCAGAGTTGCAAACAGGGCCTGGATGACCAGGCTTGATGATAATGGGTTCTAATAACTTTTATTTTTCAGGGAGATTGTATTTTACCAAGTTGTAAAATGTTGTCATCTAAATCTGTCCTTTATTCACATACTGGTACTGTAATATAGTTTGAGTATCTTCTGATGATTGAAGAGGTGTCCCATTAGTTTCCCTTGGGGGTAGGGAAAAAATTAATCACCAACAGAAGAAAACATGCCTGCAGCTTTAATGGAGTTACTTTTAAAAACTTGGCTGTGTACTACGTGGTCAGGTCTTGTGTCCATATCACAAAGGTTCCACGTATTCCTAAGTTGCCAGTTTTAAAGAAGCTTGGTTTTGTTCTTGTAAATGTTGATGTGGTAATTTCTTGCTGTATTCTGTAAACGAGGCTGGATGACTACAGTACAGAATTAGGCCTTTTTTTTTTTCTCCCAGCAGCGAAATTGTAATCCCTTTGTCATAATGTATTAAACCCCCAAAATCCCATCTCAAAATACAGCTCAGTGTTGCCTGAAAAGCAGTGGAAGTTTATTTCAGCTAGAAGAGAAAATGTCATTTATCTGCAGTAGTCATTACCAAAAAGTTAGTCTCTGTTAATGCAGTGAAACAGGAGTATCAATTCACACCTCACACCTGCTTGTAAAGTTGTTTTGTAATTTATAGGACCAGCACTATTCAGTTTAGCAACCGCAGTAAGAATACTAGTCAGACCGTTTTTGTGTTAGTAGTACGCGGAACAAAACTTCTTAGATAAGAATTGTTAGAAAAAATGTAGTGTGCAAAGTCATACTAAACTACAATGCTGATAAGTCAGTTTGCTTTCCTCAAGTCAGTGAATTTGTGTTTAAGAATTCTTCAATCTGTGTATAATTATTAACAGAAACCCCAAAGGATCCAGTTTGCCTTTTGACTATGGTGAAATGACAGTACCACCAGCAAAGCGGTGTTAGGTATCTTAAAGCAGCATCAGTGCAAAGTTTTTTGTTCACAAATTTGATAAGGAAAAGCTTTCTGTTTCTAAGAATGTCTAAACTTTGAAGATTTTTTTTCATTTTGACTCCTGTTTCAGTATTTATTTTTGTTCATTTGACATGTGTGAGAGATGAGATTTGCCATTTGTTGGAGTCCACATTAATTGATTATTCCTGAACAGCCAGTTCAGCATAGTTACAGATTGATGAAACTCAGAAAATGTTTTTGTGTGTCTGGGATGGAAGCAGCGTACATGTGAGAAACATAACTGGAGCTGAAGGAGGTTTAATTAGCCATCAGTGGGGCAAACTCAGAATGGCTGGGCCGGGACCCACAGCATACAGGCACGTGTGTGTGTGTGTGTGTGAAGGCATAAGCGTTCTCCTTTTTAGGCAGGATTTGGAGCCTACAGCGAATAGTTAAAGTCTGGGTGGAAAGTGTGTGGCTGTGCCACAGAGGAAGGTCATTACTGTGTTCCTGGTGTGTGGTGGAGGAGGACGTTCCCCCGTTTGACCGGATTTTGTGCGATAATGCTGCGTGACGACTGCGGAATTGGGATGTGAATGTCAGGATGGTGAGAATCCAGGTTTTTGATGACGACCTGTGGGGAGATGCTGGTACGGAGGAGCCGGCGTTCCTTGAGGCGGGAGTCCTCGAGCAGGTGGGAGACGGCGCAGCGTCCCACCGGAGAGCGGGAAGAAAAAAGGATTGACAACATCCACGATTCCTCCCAAAGCACGCGTGGAAAACACCGAGTATGGGTTAAAACCCGTTAAAACTTGATAGAGAAACAATTCGATTACCAGGCGAAACGAGCCCATTGCGTGCGGCGCGAAGGAACGTCATCCCCCGCTACGCCTAACACAACGTGCCGTCGCCTTGCTCTTCCCGCCCAACGCTCGCTGATGCTGGCCGGCCTGGACTCGGATTCCTCCTGAAGCCTGTGTGAAAACATCACCAGCTGGTTCATTTTTTCTTGTGGATCGTTCAGGCGGGTGCCGTTGCCTTTGCTCTCTCCCCCCTCGCCGCCGGCCGCCTTCAGCTCTCCTGAGGCGGAGAGGGCCCGCGACCCCTCCGTCCCCCCTCCGCAGGGACCGGAAGGCCTCCGCCTGCCTGGCCGCTCTGCCCCACGCCTCGTCTGCCCTGGAGGAGCGGGGGCGGGGCCGCGCAGGCGCCGTGCGCGCGGCCGCGCCCGGGGCTGAGGGGNAGGCCGCGCCCGCGGAGGGGGGGGTGGGGGGAAGGGCGCGGGGCTGTGCGGTCCTTCGTGCCTTAGCTGCGGGGCGGCCGTGTCCCCGCCCCGGGCCTGCCCGGTGGGGCTGTCCTCTCAGTCCGGCCCCGGCCAGGAGCGGTGGAAGGCGGCAGACGGCTGTGGTGCGAGGCCGAGCTGCAGAGGCCGTCTGGGGAAGCCCCAGGAAGTCCCCGGGGAAGGTGGTGTCAGACGAGCTGCGATAAGCGATCCCGGCCGTGGGATCACGGCTGGGCTGCCTTCGGCGGGAAAGGCAGTGCTTAGAAATGGGGCTGGGACAGCCCAGGCTGGGTTTCGCCGGTACTCGCGTTGGTTTGGCACCCGGGTGTTGCAAATTAGGGGTAATCCACCCGTCCTTCGGCAGAAAGCGAGAATGCCCTTAAGGCGCGCGGTGCCCCTGGGTGTCCCGAGAACTTTCTGTTGCCAAAACGATGGGTAAAGAGCGTGGATAATGGACGGCGGAAGAGCAGATACTGCCATTTCCCTCTTTATGCTACACAGAACAAGAGTCTGATGAAATTTAAAGACCGGAGAGTTCAAATATACTGATTTGCAAGAGCACAGTATGGTCACGATAAACTTTGCAGTACAGGTAATTTCTTAACTAGTGTACTGGGATGCTTGATTTTTTTAATTAATTAATTAGGAAATGTAATACACTAAGCTTGCTAGGATGGTGGGATTAATTAAGGAAGCGCTGATGGGTACGCAGATTTTGGTTTTATATCTTCTCACGGAGATTTGCTTCACTGATAATAAACAGTTCATAAGCACTTCTTTTCCATGGGATTCCCTATAAAGACCTAAAATCACTTTGGAGACACTTTAAAACTACTCATCCTGGTGCTTTTTGTGTTGTGTGTGCATGTAATTCGTCTGATTTTACAGATGGACAGATGCAGGCATCCAGATCTGCAGTAGTTGTGTGTATGTCAAGAGGAAGCCGGTGGCAGGGCTGTAGGCGTGAGCTGTTCATGGCGATTCCCCAGTCAGTTTCAAGTAGGAGAACACCTTCGCCTTCAGGTTTATCCTACTAACGTTATTCATAGGAAGCATCAAACACTGCACTGCTGGTGCTACTTTCTTCAGATCTTGGTTCCCTGAAGATATCTCATCCAAATACAGTCCCAAGCCAAAACTACAGGACTCGGATCTTCACAAATGTGATTAACTTCACTAGTGTGAGTCGTCCCGTTGGGATTCTTCACCGTAGTACAGATAAATGTGTGTAATTGCAGAATCGAGGCCTTAGGCTGTGAGAAGCAAAGACATCACAGCTTGAGGTGGTATATCTGTCGCTTCTTTGTGGGAGGTTTTGTATTAATAGTCAATTAATTCAATGTGTCAAACAAATAAAGCTTTAAATATTTAGAGATTAGGAGGTCCCTAATAAAAAATTTACAGGAAAAAAAGAAGATTCCCTGATCACTACAGTGGCATTCAGTTATTCAAAATAAAATAGGTAGGATAACACAGACAGATAGTTAAATACTTTGTGTTTAGCATGTCAAGATTTTGTGAGAACAGCTGTTGATGTATATAAAAATGCAGAGGAGTGCAAGAGCCTTCTCATCTGGCCAGGCTTCCCTACCTAGTGTTTTTACTTGAGCATTTTACTGTTTGTGGAAGCTGTCCCAGGCAAATACTGTGCCTTATTTGTTTAGGGTTGTTTTTTGGAAGAGGAAAGATGTAATCAACGGACAATCTGCTGTAATGTGTGAGTTGGCAAGGTGGCGTTCTCCACCTCTCCTTTTGATGGGGCTCCATGGCGCAGGAAAGAACGAGAACCTGGTTGGACTGCAAGTGGGAAACGAGTGACCAGAGACTCCAGATGAGCGGGCAGGCATGTGTTTGTGAGCAGCGCCAGCTCCAGTACTCTGTATAATTTGTTATTTAAGTCACTGGATAAAACAATTATCTGGCCTTCTCCCTGTGATTTCGTTAATCTTTCTAACGAAAGCGCTTCAGCAGAGTACAGAATACATGTGCCTCCCTGTAGCACTGGGGTATTCTGGAAGGGAAGAGCTGTGGGTTCAGAATTTCTCAGGCAAGGAATACACTCAGGTCTCTGACTGTTGTGTAAGCGTAGGAAAATAGGATGGTGCCTCCTCCTTCGTTTTGAATTCACTGGCTTTGGTCCATGTAGACCAGAGAAGCGCAGGGTTTAAGGCACTCTCCTATATGGTATATGTCCCACTGCCCAGCTCCAGGCAGCTGCCTGCTGCCCGTGCCGGCAATGGCTTGCAGATCCTTCTCAGGGCACCTGGCTTCTTTAGAAGGTGTGAACTTGGATGTTGCAGTAGTCACTGTTATAAAGCCTTGCTTGGATCCAGCCCTTGGGCCGTACGAATGCCACGCAGCCAGAGTGGTGAGTGATTTAGGAGGCGTTCTTTTTATTTCATAAAAGCTTTTGGGACAAAAGCAGTCCAAAACTAGGAGACCAAAGAAGAATTGTGTATTATTGTATGTGTGTGGACAGTTTTGTTAACATGAGTCTTCTTCACAGTCAAATCTCTAGAAACCTCTTCATATTAACAGAAGAATGGTGTAAGAGACAAAGGAAAAAGAAGCTAAATCTAAAACAAAAATTAAATATGTAGAATCAAAGCATAGAACCCATTAAAAACCCTCTGCTGCTCTGCTTTTGCTGTGCATTCAAAGGATAGAAGTTGTTATTTTAGAAAATAATATACCTTGGGTTATGTGTGTGTATGTACATCAGAGAGGAGAGGGCTTTTTGAGTTGATTATTTTAGAAACTTTAAATAATTAGGTAGTAGTATTGAAAATGGGGTTTAGGGTTTGGGGTTTTTTTTTGCTTAACATTGTTACTGCACCTTGAGTTTGTCTCCTATCCCAGCTACCATGAGCAGAGAACAAAAAATAGGCAGAACTTTTTAGGCTCTGTGATAATGGCTGTAATTAGCATCACAAGCTAGGGAAATTGCAATATTCCCTAAAGGTTTCTTGTCATTATCCCATGTTTCTGCACTGAAAATAAGGATTTTTAAGACAGGGTATCTTCTGTATTTAGTACTGTCCCACTAATGGTAATGCTTCAGCTTCCATGGCTGCCTGAATCCATTCTTAATGCTTGTGTCAGAGCTGTGTTTCTGAGCTGGTCTGTGTGAAAGCTGTATCCTGCCAGAAAGTAAACATGCTACTCTTAAAACAGTGTATGTTGTTCAGCATCCAAAATGAAGCCTTTTTCTTTATGATGTGGTCAAAGCACGTAGCGTGGGATTTTCTGAGCTAGCGAAAATGTTAGTAAAAGAAAGTGCATTTTAAAATCCCAGCATGTGAATGTTTTAATCAGGAATTCAGTGATGTCATAAAATAAATTATTTTTGCCCTTAAACGTGTGCCAGGTCAAACTATAGTATAAAGGCAGTATTATGGTATGATGGTATGATGGTGCTGACTGATTTATTAGAGACCTTGCTGTAGAGTCCGTTAGCATTGAAGGTGGATAGACTTCGCTTACCCAAGCCTCCACCTGTAGCACAGGGTAATCAGTCCTCAACCCGTCTAGCTGAAAAGATCTTGTGTTTCTTTCCTTGTTTTTCAATTTGGGTCATTAACTGCCGTGTCTGATTCATTTCTAAGCTGAATAATTCTGACAGCTGCCAATTTGGTACACATACCATAGGCTGAGCTGGGGAGCCACGAAGCTGGGAAGGATGCTGCAGCCCGAGCAGAGGCTTTACCTGGCACGGCAACACCTCCATGCCCCTGGAGCTCGGGCACAAAGGGGAACCTAAATACATATTCATCGGGGAACTAGTTGGTCAAAGTAAGGTCATCCCAAGCATCTGAGACCCACGTTCGTTTTTATCCTAGATAAGCCTTTGCTTACAAGTCAGCGAACATGTCCATGTTCTTTTCAAAGCCGAGTTGAATTTTGAACTGCTCGGTTTCAGCATCAGGTTATTAATAACACTGTTCATTATCATCACCATTTATGTATTATTTATATTTCTGTTCATTCTGAAGTTTATTTGGATGTGAAGAGAAGATTATGGGTTCAGGGTTTTGTCCAGAATTCTGCCACACAAGTACAATGTCCAGGAAATGCAAATACTGTTATTTTTATTACTCCACATTATACGGGAATAGAAGGATTTAGTTCTGCTATACGGTACTTCACACAGACTGAGAGGGAAATTGTCTTCAATGACTGACCAAAACCGGGAAGAAGGCAGAAATGCCATCTCTTTTGAATTAATTATGAACCACACAGCTCTTGCTATTATCTGTTTACACGTTATTGCCCTTGTGATATGCTGGTGAGAGATTTCCTTTCACTGTCTGGTCCAAACGTATGTTAAGTCCAATTTCATTAAAAAGGCTGCTCACTTTCCTTGTTGAAAGGGTCATTGTGTTAGTTATTACAGTGTTTTCTTTGTGCTCGCTTTCCCCAAATTCCAGTAACTATTTTGTAGAAAAGTTTGAAAGTGAACTTTTGATGCCTGTGAAAGCTGCTTCATTGACTTTATTGACTGCAGAGCCTGAAGTTCTTTATCCGCGGAGATCTTTAAAAGGACACTAAAAAGTTTCAGCCAAAGCTTACAGAATTTGGTACTTATAGTTAAGTATTATAGACCCAATGCTGTTCCCATAGAGACCTAAAGGAATTTTTTCCATTGAATTAAGTGGTAGCAAAGCATACCCTTTATTAAGTGGGGAAAGGAGTAGACTGGAGAACTCAATTTGTTGTTCCCAGTTTTGTTTGTGTGCTTGCTCTTCTGTATAAAGAAATAAACCGGCAGAAATTACAGGTCTTTGAATTGCAATTCATCTGCTTCAAGCTTCCTGGGTTTGTAGATAAGGCGGGGGGTGGTGGGTTGGTGTATGGTTGCAATGTGAAAACCCATGAGGCAAAGGCGGAGCTCTCCTTATTTCACTTGTTGCTGGGGTCTTTCCCTGGCAACCAGGATGTGAGGAGAGTGCTTCAGTCTCCCACATCTGCTTGGGAGAGGTCAGTGGTGGTACGAGTGGGTACTGTTAGCAGGTAGTGTTAGTGCCTCCCTATCACCAGCTGTGGGCCAGCTATTCTTGAGGGCACTCTTTAATGTAAATTTGTTAAAACACTAAATTGTTAGCAGTGAGATTCCAATGATTTACTAATACACAAAGAAATCCCAAGTATACTCACACTTAGAAAGAGTTTTTCCATTCTGGAAGTTTGGGATATTGCTCAAGGGGTTGTTGGAAGCTGCTGGTGAGCCCTTCTCCAGCCACGGCTTCCAGCGGGGGCTCTGCCATAGGCATATGGCTGGATCCTGCAGCCCTTGCGTATGAAGATCCGTAGTAATTCACAGAAAACGAGAAAATCAAGGCCTCAAATTGTAAAATACGGTGCTGAAAATTGTTTTTGGTTGAAGCTGTGTCATGAAACCCTTGGCTACTGAAGTCAACAGATTTATGATTGATTTAAATGGAGTGAGGATTTTGTCTATAATGAAGTCCTTTCATTTTGGCTCACTGAGATTTCTCTTGTTCTTTCTTAGTGCCTTATGACACATTCACTCCATCCTTGCCTCAAACAAAGAGAAATTATACTATCATGGTCTCCCTTTAAATATTTTCTATTTGAGGGCCTACTGAAAAGACTCCAGAGGCAAATTCTTGGTTTAGAAGTTGCTATTTATGTCTAGACACATCTGAATGTCGTTATGCTTTGAATGTCCTGGATTGCTTGCCATTTTCTTTGTAAAGATGTATGAGTCTAGAGAGTGCGTGCTTTATTTTAAATGAACTTGAAATAAGCTTTAACCAGCTCAGGGTTCTACTTGTTGCAACTGGCTCCCTTGATAAAAATACATAACAAAATAAGCAACACCACAAGTAAAATTCTTATTTATTGGTGTTTTAAAGCAGAGTGGAAACAAGTTCTCAATGTATGACATTGGATTCTGTTGGCATATTAGTATTTGAATGATTATAGCGTCTCAGACTCCTGGTCATGGCCAGGAGCCTACATGCTACAGGCTCTACACAAACAAAACCAGTGTGTTGTCTTTATCCCAAAGGGCTTTCAGCTCAAGTATAAGGCAGGTGATGACAGGGAACGCAGGCACAGAAAGAATTGGAAATAACAAAATGACAATTACTGCCAAGAAAGCTAGTGGTCTCACTATTGCTAATCAACTATCAAACGTTGTAATAAATAAATAGGTAACTTTGGCAACTTATACATTTCATAAAAGAATATAATTACAGAGTTATCCACACCTGAAGTAAGAAGCCAAATTGTCCTCAGTGGGTGCATTTCAGCTCCAAAACCAGGTTACACAATACAGTTTTCCTAGACCAGGTGATCTCCACCTCTGTTTTTCTGCAGTTCTGTATTTCTAAAAGGATTCTTCAAAGTATTCTAAAGTCCTCCAAGTTAAATTGCTGCTTGTTTTTGTTCTTTCCTGCAAACAGTATTTGCTTACCAAGCAGGTCGGAGTTATGGAAGGTCAACGCAAAAAGCAGCCTAGCTCTCACGCTGCCTCTCTAGCTCTACTGATGCACATCCACTTAAAGAGGGATGGACTCACAACTCTTCTAATTATGCCTTCCTTGCGGTTTTGTAGGTACTAAAGTCACAGCATTCCTGCATGGGTTACATTAACAAATACAGAATTTTCTGGTGGTTTTATTTTATGAGAAACAGATCCTCTGGGTCAATCATGAGACTTCCTGTTTCTGAATTCAGTACAGGCAGGGCAGGGCTTACGGCAATATTAATTGGTGAAATGCTGGGCATGTACAGGTACAAATCTTCAAATCTGCCCTGGATCTCAAGGGTGGGACTGCCCAGACATTGAGTGTATGGTATGTGCCAGCTACCTATGGCATCGAGACTAGCTGTGAGCACTCAGCTTGAATGGAAAGTTTGGGCAGCATCTTAAGGGACATTTCATCCCTAAACCTGGCAAAATAGAGGTCAGGTTTATGCAGGAGAAGAGTGAGACTCTTTGGTTTTACCTCACTTTAAAGAATGTCATTAAATCCCTGTATATCAGTTTAACCAACTTAATTGTCTTACTGTTGACTGTTTGCTGGTTTGCATTCATTTTTAAAGGATGAAGAAAACATTTCAAATGAATGATCAAAAGAATATTTTACTCTTTTCACATTTAGAGTATGGAGTCTATGAAACATTTATTGAGGAAATGAACTATTAGGGTCTGACAGGTATCTCTAGCATCACTGAGTAAGCAGGTTATCTGGAGATTTCTAGTGCAAACAACCCAGTGAATGAATCCAGTTTGATGAATACATGAGTAATACCATTATAGGAGTTTGAAAGCTAGATTAGGTTGGTGGTGAAGTTATAGTTATTTCGGCACTTATAATAAAGTCTGAAAATTAACAGTCTTATTACAATGAGAAACATCTTTCTTCATCAGTGTGTTTCTTAAGCAAAGAATAACAGCATTTTGCTTTACAGTGTAAATAATAATAATTTTGTTGAGCAGGGGTCTGGGTGTCATGGAAAGAGATTGATACCTGGTGGCTTAGATTGTAGGGAATTTTGCAAGAGGATCAGTGAAATGCTGCAGTCCTACATGGTCACAGCTTTATGTTTGTCATCAGTTTTGTGTATGACATTTGTCATTTGACACTTTATTTTCACTCAGTGTTGTCGTCAAAACGATGCAGACCCTCTGTTAACTTAAGTGGTTTGGAGCTCTGAGACCTTAAATTGTAATTACATGGCTTCAAATGTCAGGTTCTTCAACAGCATATCACTTCTGGTGATAGAAACCTAAGCAGCTTAGGTGATACAAACCTAAGTAGCTTAATAGTTTCACGATGCCATATAATGTATGGGGAATCTCCCTGCACAGGGACTCTGATAGGGGAGATCTGAGTCACGGTGACAGCTTCAACAAACCGGCAGGCGGTGAAGTAAGGGAGTGTGTGATGAGCTCTGAGGAGGTGAGTTGATGATTTGCTATTTATGGATGCACGAAGAGGCTCAGAGAGAGGAACTCCAGGCAGGGCCGCCCTTTGGTTCGCAATGAAAACGATTCCTCATCAGAGCTGCAAGCGAAACACAATTTGTAGCTGGCATAGTCTCAGAGTGCTCTGATTGTGTGAACACGTGGACGTGCCACAGACGCAGCTTTTGATGAGAGGCTGAAATATAGCACATTTTAGCAATACAGACACTGATGAATTTTATCTTTCTGTTCCTTGGTGAGTGTGGAGAAAGAATGAAGTGATGATGTGTATGCTTTACACCAAGAGTAGTCTCCTCTTATTATTATAGGGTATAATTCAGGAATTAATTTGGTCCCGTTTGTTTACTGGAAGTTTCTTGTCAACCAATTCTGGAAACTAGAGTTATAGGACTTAAATATGGTAACCTTCTCTTTATAGGAGACATTGATGATTACAAAATCCAGTTGCATCTAACTCATCACCATCAGCTTGAATTAAAGAGATTGTGTTTCAGTTACTTGGTAAAAGGGTGTCATGTTTTAGCTATTTCCTATAAAAAAAAAAGGGGACTCCAGAGCTCGGACAGCCAGTTAGAAACCTCACAACCATTACTTGGAGATCTCCTTAAATTCAGTCCACGGGCTGTAGCTGAAAGATGGCTGTATGAGAAACCTGCCTACTGCAGCTGGAAACCCTAATGTAGGGCGCAACGATGAAATTAGCAGTTGAAAGTGGACCAGTGTGTGCACCCGAGAAGCTGTCTGTCCAAGGCAGTGTGGGGCTGTGGTGGTTGGTGGTGGGAGGATGCTGCTGGGAAGGTGCGAGCTCTTCCAGGAGACTCATCCTGTCCAGTTTGTGCCGGAATAGGGAATAGTGCCATCGCCTGTACTTTCCGCTGCTAGCTGGTCCCTAGCATGGTTTCAGCTGAGATCAGCACTGTCCCAGACCATTCCTGTCCTAGACAGGGCGTAAGAGTTACTTTGGGCCATTTTCAATATGTGGTTTGGACATGCTAGTCTGCTCGGAAGAGGGGGAGGCTTTAGTAATAGGGATGATAGCCCCAGTGCCAGGAAAGGGTCCAGCGTGTTCAGTTAGGTCAGAGAGACATACCCTTTTTTCTTGATAAAAGAAAAAAATCCAGTTAGAAGAAGCTATAAAACAACAGACATAATCCTACAAGTAGGCTGAAAGTTTTGTCATAAACCATTTTCTCAATAAGGTATTTTCTGCCTTTCTGCTGCAAGAAAAAACACATTTCTATCCCTAAGTGACTGAATGTAGCTCTGCCTCTGGCTTAGACCCGTGTGTCCATCAAAGTCAAGGATCAATGTCATGCTTGTTTCATAGATGCTGAATTGAGTGCTTAGGGCCCAGCTCCGAGAGTCTGTGTTCTCTTTAATCCTGATGAGCTCAGTGAGCGCGGAAGGAGCTCATCACCTTGGAGGATCAGGCAGATATTGAAGCCAGGGAAGCCTCGCTGAAGTCCATGTCACATGCTTAAAAAGGTCAGTCACATATTTACAAAAGCCCGTCAGAGCTGAATTGCACCTTGATTGAGATTATAGTGGAAGCAAGACGTGATTGTGCTGATGTTTACATTATTTCCCGAGAAGGTAAAATTCAGGGATTTATTTTTGATGGTTTTGCACAGCGCAGAGCTGTGCAATTTGTATTCAGCTGCTGCATATTGAGGCTGGTCATCGGTCTTGTAAATGGTAGATAGGAGGAATTGCTATAGCAGGGAAATATTTCCTCTGTTTTAGGATGGATTTTAACCATAACCCTCCGACTCCTGATAACCAAAGCAAGAGTTATGTGTCTGCCATTCTCTGCCCCACACGCCCAGTTATTTATTCTGCAATGTGCAGGAAGGAAGGAGACGTGCGCAATCTCCATTCTTGTTACCAGGAATTGTGCACCTAATTCTCTGTGCATTGTACTGAAAATGAACTAGTAAGATGTGTTCTGCATCAGCAAAAAGGCTCCCTTATTCAGCTGGAATGAGAACATGCACGCTATAACTTGGGAGTAAAGAAAATTGCTGTAAATTATTTCTTTAAACAGTCTGTTGGGTTTTTCCTTAAATTTTTGCTGAGAGTGAAGATTCTGCAGGGTTTTTTTCTCCATTTTCCTACCCAATTGCTAACCTTTCAGTTGCGTGCATTTCTGCTGCTTCTAGCACTTTTCATTCTGATGGCAGTTTTTCATCTCTTCACTAGCTTATGGCTAAAACAGTCCTTGTAACAGGAATTTCAGTTACTTACTCTCCAGAATAATTATTTCCATTTGTTCCCACTCTGGTCCTGGGGGAAGGGGCTTCCTCGTGTCTCGCCTTGATGGATCCATCCTCCCAATTCCTCTATTTCATGCAAATGTCTTCTCTGCACGTGTCAACACCAGGTGACAGCACCTTTCTGAGATGTATTTTCAAGTCATTCTTACCTAATACATTGCCTAAACTGATTGGCTACTCAATTAATAAAAGCGCATTGGTCCACACATGCATAATTATGGTAATGCGTATAATTCTGTGACTTATTCTGTCTGAAAACTTTGCAAAACGCTTCACAGAAGTGCTGTGAAGTACTGTTAATCACAGCGCAGAGACTCAAAACAAGCGCAGGGAACGGAGCGGGTTCTTCTCGCGCTCTTACTCAAGTCACTAAAATAACCAGGAGAACACATTCAAATTGGGATCTCCTCAACCACCATTCTGTGTGTTAGCCACTACCTAGATCCTCGATGTTTTTTCTGTAGCAAAAGATATAATACAAAATCACAGCTCAGAGTCTTTTTACTGAAGCAAAGTCATTTGTATGCTGTGTGATTTTATAAAAGCATAGACCTTCTGCTTTTTACAGTACCTTGAGCTTTTCAAATTACTTTTATGTATGAATCTGAAGGATTCTGAATCTGATAGATGTTAATTAATGAAAAAATCACTGAAATTAGCAAAATCCTGAAATTAGCTTATCCGCTCCATCCAATGCAACAGCTGAACACCATCCTGTACATTCTTTTTTCCTGTGAATGCTACGTCCCATTGGAAGTCAAGGTGAGATGTATAAGGCGAAGGTAAAACCATTGCGGTTTTGTAAAGGCAGATGTTATGGTACAGCATGAGCATATTCACACCAGCTGCGCAGCCATATACCAGGGAGAGGACCAACGTTTTGACCACAAGATGAGGTGCTGCAGGGACAGCAGAGAATTACTCTGCAGCCAGAGACAGAGCTCCCCGTGCTGGCGTCTCGCTGTGCTGTCCTCACACATCGCAGAGATCATCTACAGGAGAAAGCCGCCTCGCTACAACTAATCTCTAAATTTAAATCAATACAAGTAATACCAATTTTTCCTGGTGTGGTTGGGGACGCGTTTGACTAACCCATAATAAGCTACTTTATATGGAAATAAGTGTCTGCACAGTCCTCACTCCAGTCCAACTGTATTGGTTTATGGATTCATGTTAAGTTCTGCAACAATACAACTTTCTTCTGCAGCAAAGTCCTTCGAGAGTCATCAGCTTCGTATGGCATCAAGGCATGGAAATATAAAGTGAAGGTTTAGGACGTTTCAATTGTATCAAAGTTATGAATTCTGCCTGAATTCATGAAGCCGTTGTATTATTTAATGCCTCACCATATAAAGACTCAGAGGTTTGTTTCAAAATGTATATTGCCTGCTTCAGGCCTGAGCTTAAAGGGTTGTGAGAAGAGCAACCTGGTGTCATTTATTGTAATAATCTGCTGGAAGGGGGCAAGGCTGACGACCTGGGTGAAAGCAGAGGAAATCTGGTCTCTGCAAGTGACTGACAGCAGGGGAAAACCCTCAGCGGTAAAGGCAAATGTGTATTTAAAGTGCTGTGAAGAGGGGACGTATCTGGCAATGGGAGGAGTGGTACAATCATGTTGCGGGCAGGAATCGTAAAGCAACCTGTGACCAGGGAGCCCAGAAGGTGTATGACAGAATTAAAGCAGAAGCCAAGCGATGGTGTGCGTTCTGAAGGGCTTGGAATTGCCTGGAGATACTTAATACGCCACTTAAATCTGTGTGTACACTCAGCCTGTGGGTGAGTAAATGCGTTGTGGTCCTTTTAGCCATTCCTCCGAGAGCCCTGTGCATAGCCTGCCGGTTCAGGCATTATTCCTCAAGGGTTAAACTATAAACTGAAGTATCCTCAAGTGCAGAGCTCAAGTGAGGGTGGTTTTGAGTATCTAGCAGCTGGAATGCAGAGTCTCATTCCCGAGCGGTAATACCAGAGCCCGTGCACAGAAACCATGGTTGGTGTCTGCAGAGCCCCTTTCACAGCAGCTCCTTGGTTTTATGTAGATCGTAAGCCCTCCGGTATTGATTGGAGGGGTTTTGAGGGTACTAACCTGCATAAAGGAGAAGTGGTCTTTAAATACTAAATAAAAAAGCCGCTTAGAGTGTCACCAGTGAGAGGATTTCCCGCTTGCTGGGAGCAGCGTCTCGGTGCTCATGGACTGTAGAGCTACTCGAGGAATGAACCATGATGTGATGTGCAGTTCTTGTGTTTCTTCCTGTGCATGAGCATCCACAAACCAAATACTGACCCCCCAGTTCAGAGCTTCTAAATTCTATCAAAATCCCTTTGCCTGGTGTTTCGCACTGGCCAGGCGTTGGCTGGCAATAGGCACAGGGACCAGAGCAGAAACAAGTAGTAACCCTGTGAAGCCAGGAGGAGGACATCCCAAGAGCAGATGCCTCCTTTGGCCATTTCTAACTGATGAACATTGTATAAGACTTAGCAGCTGTAGGTTTTGTGGCTAACTTCTTGCCTTGGCATGATGCAGGACAAGCTGTCTTCTCCTCTGTGCTGGGCATTTGTCCCAGACAAGGCTTTTTGTGAATATTATGAAGGCACTTTGTCAGCAGCATTGGGTCTCCCATGAAACAGCAAAGTGACCTTGAGTAAAACTGTGGATGGGAGACAGACAGCTCTTCCACACACCTCTGCCTGCATCTCCTACAGGCATGAATTAAACACGAAGTCAAGCTTTTCTTCCTCATGCAGGGGCCAGGGAAGCAAAATGCAGCTGTGATGATGCTTTATGTCCGGCCTGTCACACACCAATAAGATACCAATACAGAGGTATGTATAAAAACTGGCTTTCAGGTAATATTCAGTGAAAGGACGGTTTTCCTTTACCCTCCAGGGTTTACAGTGGGGATTCACACACCTAGACTGGAGAATGGCTGGTTGTGTGACCCTATTCACCAGTGCATCCATGCACATTGACCAGTTTTCTTTATTTTTGGCCGCCTTGTGTGGTTTTTTTGTCTTCGGTCTGGTGACTCTGCCCTGCAAAGGAAGTATATTTGGGGAGCTACCTATATTGTTGCTGTCTTTTCATCACGTTTACTTTCCCTTGCACAGGATATTTAGCCGCTACTGCTGGAATGATTCTACGGTTGCTGTTCATTACTTATTATTAAACATCCGATACAAATAAAGTACTCTCTTCTTTGCAACCCTGGGGATAAGTTTTAGAGTATTAGATTTATTTTACTTTTGCAAAACCAGTGTAAAGCTAAACTTTCTGTGTTGCCCGTGGATTTTCATACTGCAGACTTGGTCAGTCAAGCATGCAAAAATCTGGTGAAATAAACCCTAGAGACCAGGTTTGAAATGTGCCTTTCACTGTCCCAAATTCTCTTCTGCTCAGAGTGGTTGCCCAAACTCAGCACACAAGGCTTAATAATAATTAATTATGCTAAGCCAGATAATAAAAAAAGTGGTATGGACAGACTCCATGTAAGCATGCCATTTAAAAACATTGAATTTATTTTCTTGTGGTGCAAACCATCAGCAATAAATTTCCATTACCCAGTGGTGGGTGTGAACAGACAACAAAAATACTGAGTCAACAGAATACCAATTAGAGATCTGCAAGTATCCTGCTTTAAATATGGCAAAGTAAGGAGATATTTTCCCAAGAGGCTGGTCTTCTAATGAGTAAGCATGACTCTTAAGTCCTTTATGTTTTTTTTCCTCTTGAGAAACACCCTCTACTTCTGGGTGTGCGAGGAGATACGCCAAAGAAAAGGGAACTGTTCACAGCCTGTAGCAAGTATTTGGCAAGGACAAAAACAGTGAAACCAACTTGTCTGAAGAAAGGAGGAAAAGTGGTTTGCTTTGTAAATTAGTCTAGGCAATCTTGCTCTGGAATTGCTCTAGAAAATATGGAGAAGCTTAAAAGTATGATGGGACTGTCTACCAGACGTGATTCTTTGTGCTGGATTTATGGCACAATACTGTTTCTTCCATTTCTTCTGGTTTGGAGACACTGCTCAGCTTCACGTGGTTATCGGTGCCCGGTGATGGATGCTATCAGAGGCTATGGAGTTGCAACCATTCTTTGGGAAAACATGAGCAGCAGCAGCCATCCTAGCTGCTGGGGAGGAGGCTCATTTAGGTTTGGTCCTGAAGACGAGGGAATCGGGAGGGAGGAGTTCTTCTGACTTCATTAGAGCCTTCACGCCTTTCACAGGCGTGTAACTTTTCTGGTTATTGCTTCGAAACTGTATGTCTTAGCTACATCACACACGAGCTGTGAGATTCAATTAATACTAATAAAGCCAATGATGTAAAATTAGCCATAGACAGGAGATTCTTTAAAAGGTGAAATCATAATAGTCATGATCAGAGTGTCTGTGTTGCTTGGAAACTGAGAGCTGTCCTGGTCTGCTCCTCAATATTTGCCTTTCATTACAGTTATTTCCCCCCTGCTTGCGGAAAAGGAGTTTTAAAAGAGAGAAATGAATCCGTTGACGGTGATGACTACAAAGAAGTCTTTTTCTGAGCTTTATATTTTTGCAGTTGCGTCTTGGGTCTGGCAGGCGAAGGCCATGTGGAGATTTGTTAGCAATGGTGTCCTGCAAAGAGCCAGAAGCAACAGCCAGCAGCACAGGCGGGTGTAGAGCCTGATGCTTGTTTGTTTGCTTGTTTGTTTTGGGAGTATCTTTCGGGTGATCCTCATTACTCATTTTTCTAGTCTGTCTTCAGAAATTTTGGGACTGGTTCCCAATCAGACGACGTATCTGCCAACCCATCCGGTTCCCAGCATAGACTTTGGCCATTAATCTGCAAACACATGCTTCAGCCATTTCAATAGCTGTAGATGGGCTGCTAGCTTTTAGGTACCGCCTTCAGATAAAGCAACTACATGCTCTTGAAGAACCTGCAGCAAAAGTACACAAGCTTAAAAATAACCACGAGTGGCGTATTCAGCTAATCAGCAGTTCCGATTGTCTCGGCATTTCTGCGCACAAATCAGTTGTATTTAGGAGGCTAAAGTAGGTAGTCACCACTGGAGCCTGATGACATATTATAGAAGTGCTGCCTGATTAGATTAAACTTAGTGCTGTTTATGGCTGATTTGGAGTAAATGGGAAAAATCAGAGATGGGATCCAGACACGTAAGCTGATCCAGATTTTGAGAATGAAAAATTCAGGACTCAAACCCAGACCTAGATCCAAGTTTTTTACTGAGGCCCCTGCCTTCAGGGTGGACTGATTCAAAATCCTGCAAGGAAAGGCTCAAGGTTGTTCCCCTGTAGGAAACTTCTGTTTGCTTAGCAATAACTGACTTAATTCTTCAGGACTCTTGAAGACTTGCATCCTCAGTACTGAGTTCACTTTAAACAAAGATAAAATGCTAAAATGCTGTGGGGTTTACTTACACACAGAAATACGCATCAGAAGATACTTCATCAGTTCCTATAGTTTGCAATCCAACATCTTTGCAGGTTAGCACATGTATTCTGTTTCAGGCTTTTGATTAATTACATAGTACCAAAACCATACATATTTATAGCTTGCAGAATTAGATAAATTCTCCAGATGTGGCTTCCTTTTAGTTAAATCGAGATGAATGGAGATCAGAGCCTTTGATCTTTAGCCTGACTGAAACCTGCTGCTGACATAAGCCTCTAGAAAATGATGCAGTGAGGGAAACTGGCCACTCTCAACTTTGATACAGAAGCATCTTGGACAAAACCTATGGGAAGAAATTTTGTGGAGGATATATCTATACACACCATTGAGTCTCTACTCCTGAAGGTAGAAGGCAGTTTTCAATGAACCTTTTACTCTTGAACAACATATTTAAATAGATTGATTTTATGTTCCAGCTCAGAAATGATTTAAGACTTTTCAGTGTATGCGTATCCTCTGCGATACACAGAACTGGCAGAAAATGTCATCATGAGCTAGTTTATAGCCTCAATTAAGGCTATTTCCATCGCTCCAGATGTGTAAAGCAGACTTATAGCTGAGTTCCTGGTATAGTGAAATCCCTGATGCATCTTAGGATCAGCCCTGCCAGCTCAATGATATCTTCTTCATGACCCTTGGAAAAAATGATGAATAGCCAGGGAGCTGCAAATTCAGACTGAATTCTGGCAACATGAACGCTTTGTACAAGTCTTAGCCAGTTAGGCAGATAGCACAGTCTGGAAACTCTTATCTCGTACCACAGGCTATTCTAGCAGCCACAGCTGCAAAGCAATGCAAAGTGCTGTGTGGCCGCTTCTGCCTATCTCTGTAGCTTCTTAAGCCCCATAGCCTGGCCATAAACCCGCACGGCTGTTTGGGTGATATTGCCAAGAGAGTTCCGACTCCCATGGCCAAGACTGTTTCATGAGCTGTTTTCTATAAATGAGGCTGATACTTCAAAAAAAACCCAACAAAACCACCCCAAACAAACAAACAAACAAACAAAAAAACCCAACCACAAACAAACAACAAAAAAACCCCCAAAACTTTAGATTCAGACTTGCCAACATCAGACAAAAAAAAATTAAGGCCACTACAGTATAGATGACCCACAGCAACCTGGAGAAGGGCTGAAAAACTAGGGAGAAAAGGGCTATTAATAATGAAGTAACAAGGAGAACGGGCTGCTCACCCATCAAAAATAGTAGACCAAATCTGCTACAGAGTCAGGAAGGTCAGATGGTTGATTCCTGTTGTCAGTGACAGAGGAATCATCCAAAGCAACGGTCAGGAGAAGTTGAGGCTGTTAAAGGATGCCACCAACTCCTGTAAGAGCCTCCTCCACGACTTTTAGACAATTTTTGGATATGGAAGATGAGCAAAATAATTAGAGGGGAGGGTCTTGGACACCTTATCCTTTCAGGAGCTGGAAATACGAAGGTAGAAGACAGCTTGGTGGCACTGCCAATGAGACGATAGCTTTCATGGTCCTTGGAAAGGGAGATTGGCCTTCAAAATGCCTGAGTTCAGTAAATTCAGAACTGACAGATTTTCATTGGAGAGAAAAGGCAGAAATGCACTATCCCAGTGCAGAGAGAGTATAAGAAATGCCATTGATTTACTAAATCATAAATTCTTTACCAACATCACAAGAAAGAACTATAATTTGTAAGAGTACTGAAGGTAATCATAAAGGAACAGCTCAAATCCATAAGGGAATAGTTAAAATGGAAAAGGTTGAAAACCAAATGCAGCCAGCAAGAGATATCAGGGATAACAAGAAATAATTCTTAAGCTCATTAATAACAGGAGGAAGACCAAATGAAAGATTTGTCTGTTACTTTGTAGAGAGGTAAAGCTCCTGATCAATGAAAATAAGAAGAATTAATGCCTTTTTTCACCAGTCTGCAGTAAAAAGTAAACGGTGAATAAGCATTTACTACAATTAATACTAACAAAAAGAAATATTTCAGCATAGATTAGGGGAAAACCAGGTTAAAGAATACTTAGATAAGTTAGAGGGTTTTAAATTGGCTGGGTCTGACCTAATCCTGCAGTACTTGAAGAACTGGCTTTAGTAATCCCAGCACTATTAATGGTATCTCTGAATTCCTGGATGGGCTGGGGTGATACCAGAAGACTGTTGTATTGCTTATCTTTAAAAGGTGGGAGAGGTGAGGGAAAAAAAGAGCAGGAGAATTGTACAACAGTCAGCTTACCCTCAAAATCCAGAAAAATGCTGGAGCAAATAATCATATACCTGGAAAATAATAAGGTGAGCAACAGCCAATACAGATTTGTCAAGAACAAATTGTGTCAAAGTACTCTCATTTCATTTTAAAGAGTAACGGGTCATGTAGATTGAAGAAAACCAGTAGATGTTAAATATATTGACCTCAGTAAGGCTTTTGACACTGATGATATTTATTTTGCTTTTTGTCCCTTGTAGCTTTTCCCTTTCTTTTATAATTTCTTTTAAAAATTATCTAGAGGAAAACGAAAATCTAACATTAACCAATTTAAAAGATCCTTTTAAGCTTAATGATCCAATATAATGTATAAAACAGAGGATAAACATCGGGATTTGTGAAGGGTGCCAGGGCAAGCGTCTTCATACCTCTCAAGAACTAATATGAGGACTAACATCCCCTCTTGGGTGATGAGGTGTTTTTGTCTTTACCATCAGCGAATATGAGGAAAGGTGTGAGGAATAAGATGTCTTCCCATTGCGGACTCACGAGGGCAGAGCAAGGTTAAGGTCTCATTTTTCCCGTCCAGCTCAGCCTTGTAGAAGTACTGACCTGAACAAATACGCTCAGAGCACCCTCTCCAAAGGTTTCTGCCGCTCCTTGTGGCAGCTGGTCGGTGCTGAGTCAGCACATTGCCCTGCCCAGACAGCCTTGCCCCGTAACCTCTTCCCTGCCTGATCCTGCTGCCTGGATGATAGGACCTTGTTGCAGGTAGCTGCTCATGCTCCGTCCTTTTCCCCCACCAGACCCACTGGGCTCAGTCCTGCGAGCAGGGTTGCGGCAGCAGAGTGAGTCGGGAGCTTTGCATTTAATGAACTTTCCTGGAGAGCACAGCACAACTGTTCCTGAGGAACGGAGGAGGCGACCACCCTCAGCGATCACCATCTTCATGTTTAACCATTCATCTGTGTTATGGGTTTGTGTGGCGCGGTTTTCCTTGGTGGCAGGGGAGGGGGGCTGCAGAGGCGGCCCCTTTACGAAGTTGCTGGAAGAAGTCGCCGCCCCAAAATGTCGGACCCGCCTCTAGGCGGGGAGTGACGGTGGTAA
>VYZV01002497.1:314-30094 GCA_013401275.1 Pandion haliaetus | reverse complement strand
CCAGGGAAGTTTGTGAGGAACTGCAGCCCGCGGAAAGGAACCACGTTGGAGCAGGGAACGAGAGAGGAATCTTCCCCCTGAGGAAAGAAGCGGCAACGACGATGTGTGGCGAGCTGACTCAACCCCCATCCCCGATTCCCCTGCGCCACCGGGGGGAGGGGGTAGAAATCATTGGGAATGGAGCTGAGCCGGGAAGGCGGGAGGGGTGGGGGGAGGTGTTCTGATGTTTGGTTTCCCTTCCTAATACCCTTGTGTTTTGTTTTTGTGTTGATTTGTAGTAAATTAAATTGATATTGTTTCTTGCCCAAGTTGAGCCTGTCTTTTGCCCGTGACCATAAGTGGGGAGTGATCCCTCCCAGTCCTTGTCTCGACCCACAAGCCTGCCTTTGTTTTTTTCTCCTCATCCCAATGTGGCCAGGCGAGGGGGTGGGGGGTGAGTGAGCAGCTTCGTGGTGCTTTGTTACCGAGCTGACCTGAAACCACGACAATCTGTCTGGGAGAAAGGCGTTAACGGAAAGAAGTGAAGTTGTGATGTAATAATATTTCACTGTTGTATGGTAATTTTCATCTCCGTGTGGGCAGAAAGGACAGCATCACCGAGATGCCCAGCTTTCTGCGGCAGAGGACAGCAGATGGAGAAATTCTTGGTCAGAGGAAAGACATCCCAGGAGCCTTTCGGTTCTAGGTGCTCTCAAAGAACTCCCAGGTGGAGTTTGTCTCACCTGCGATGGAGATGGTGCTGGAGAGCCTGGTGTGGGCACATCCAGAGGACAGTTCATTCCCTCTAAAGCTAGGTGTGTCTGATAGGTGCCTGGGCTGGGCTCTCTTCTTCTCCAGCGGCTGTTGGCCAACGAGCACCTGGATAGCTGAAGGTGAGGAAGATGAATCCCCTAAGAGAATATCTGGGAATTCAGTTTATTTCTACTGCTGAGACGATCGATGAGGATTTAAGGTAGCTGGCTTGGCTGAAGATAAGGCGTACATCAGAAGAGGCGGCTGGTCCAGGAATTCTTTCCTGGCTCAGCTTAGGTCCGGATGTTAAAAATGAGTTAATTTCTTCGCAAGGCTGGTAAAGTAATATTAATTGATGGGGATAATGCATTCAAGTTAAAACCCTGCATTTGGAGCCATATTCATATCTTCTCTCTGTAAGATGCTGCAAGCAATTATCCAAATTTTGGCAGTTTGGGTACTGGACTTTAAATGTAGTCAGTTTGCAATATATGACCCTTTTTTTAAAGGGGTCAGGTTTATTTGTCTCAGTTATGAAACATTATTCTGTTACCAAAATAGACTATAGGTTGATCTATTACCAAAGTATGCCATTAACTATACTTGCACCTTGTACTTCTTCAAATATTTACAGTACAGCCTTTCTTATGTCTAATTTCTTTGTTAAATGTTCTGGACTGGTAGTTTTCACTGTGACACACAACTGAGAGACTCACCGTAGCTCCGTGAGGCTGGTAGAGCTGATGGGGATTAACGGGCAGATCTCACTGCGCTCATTGGAAAGGCAGTGAAAAGAATTAACGCAAAATGCAGCAGAAGACTGCAACTTAGAGATCGTTTTTATTTGCCTCTGTTCCTCCTTAAGCAGCCAAAGGTGTAATATTTTGAATAAAATATCTTATGTAATGTATTACCTTTGTATTTGGGTATGATGTAAGTGCAGTTGTACTTAGGAGAACAAAGATGTTGGACTGTTGGATTACGCCCCTTTACACTTCTTGGAAAACCGTGAAAAGTCTTACTCCTGCTTCACTACCTATGCACGTCAGCAGTGTTGTAATACTCATCAAGGACATTTCTTTCCTTAACAGCAAACTTGTGGTCATGCTTAACTACAGCAATCACTTTTTATTCTGCTTTATGATGATTTGATATCATAAAATTTCTCTACAGTTAGTAGAGAGGTAGTTTCTGGTCAAAATATGAACATTATCTTACAGTGCAGAAAGATTCTTTGCTTTTATTCTAGATAAAGTGAAAGCTACAAAATTTGATCTCCCTCTGCCTCTTTGAGAAGTTGTTTGGTGCAGATAGTTTTATTTAACTGGAGCATCAATATTTGGTTTGTGATAAGCAAAATTCCCCCTTCAAACCTTCTTTCTCACTTTTCCTTATGTTACCGCTGCATTGCCAGCTTAGATAAGGGTACCCAGCCATCTTTTTTTTTTTTTTCTTTTTTTGGAAGTCTGTAGTTCTTGACTGCTCTGTTACAAACCTACCTAATCGAGACTACTGGACATATGGAATGGAAAAGGAGTGGGACTGTGGAGAATGGATGATCATCTTGGTTTTGAAGTAGGCTTGATGCGATAGTATAGGGGAGCAAAGATGGGCATGGTTGAAAAAATGAGAGGTAAGCAGAGAGATGACCAATACACAGCTTATAAGACCAAATACGGCCCTCTGGAGTTGTGGAGAGTGACTAATGGGCACATGTACCAGATATAATGTGTGGTCTGGCACCTCTAACCTGCCTGGGCTGCTCAGCTGAACTAAAGCCAAAAGCAAGATCAGTCTGTTGTCTTCTGTGGAGTTCAGGTATTACTACCCTCAGTCTGCTGTTCAGCCAGCAGTGTGCCTCTCAGGGAGGCAAATTTTGTCCTTCAGCCCTTATGTGATGTCCATGGAGCTGCTGTCACGCCAGACCCGGCAACACATAATCACCTTTTGCAATTTCATCTCCCTATATATTCTTGCAGCACCACCCCCCGTCTTACTCCACCCGTCTATGTTCAGACCTCCTGGCCAGCAGCTCTGGAGCACACAGCTGCGTCATCATTAGCTTTATCTGTAATGAAAAAAGTTTACAGTCTCAAAAAGCCCCAAACCCATATGGTTCAACATCTGATTTGTTTCAAGTCACTTAAGTCACAAGTTGAAAAACCCTCCCTTTCACATATGCTTAGGAGTTGGGATGGGGATTTCTCCAGAAAAAGAGTCTTCTGTCTGCCTTTGAAGGAAGCGGCTTTGCCTTTGATGTAGCTATAAGGGAGGAGGTGGCCTCCTCTCACGGTGCGTTCCCTTCACAGATACCTGAACTGTTGAGCATTATTTACAGTTCATAGAGAAAACCAGAAGCGGAGTCTTACAATACATTGCTAATCCTGACCAGGCTGAATTTAGTAGAAGTTGAAGTATGGTATAGATACAGCTATAGGTACCGTCATATATACTTTACTGTTAAGGAAAGTGAATCTTTTCATTGCCATAGGCTCTGGAGGCAGGTGAGGGCACTAATGGGCATTAATGACCCTGAGCAGCCTCAGCTGGGGACTCACCCACACCCTCTGCCCAGGAGCCCATTTAAGCTCAACCCAGGACCATCACTCCCTTCCTGAGCTGTACTGGGGAGGTGCTGGTCTCTAGCTCAGCCATAGCCATGCCTGTGCTGGCTGTGGCCCCATCTTGATTGGACTGGGATCCGTGGACTTTCTACCTTGGTGAAAGCCCTGATGTTGTGATGGACCTACCTGGGAATTGCTGGATTTCCCTTGACCTGTGGGCTGATTCTGTCTGTCCTCAGACCTGCCTTGTGCCTGTGAACTGGCCTGATGACATGGGCTCTTGGTTGAACCTGGCCGTGATCTGTGGGTCTGCTCTGCTCGCATTGCTCAGGTACTGAGGGCTTTGCTGGGTGTGTTACCAGGCTGGGCTCCTGCTTCTCTGTCCCTATAAAGACTTTCAAACCTTAAATCTGTTTGATTTAAATTAAGTTTGGTAAGATGACTCATGGCAGCGATTGAAGAATTCTGTGAAACGGGACTCTTTCCCAGGACTGGGAGTTTGTGCTGGGGATATGGTGTTGTCCAGGGCTGCCTTCTAGCTGATAAATGAAATACCTGCTTTTGGGGCATAGATGGATTAGGTTTACTAATGCAGTGTGGACTGTGACATGCAGCTTTTTTTTGGGTGTGGGAGGGTAATGGGCTGTTCAAGTGGGGTGTTCAGATGAGCTCACAGGCTCCAGCTGATGCAGGGCCACCACATCACCCTGGAGCTCTGCACTCCTCAGGCAATTATGAATTCTCTAGGAACAAAGATTACAATTGTAAGTGATATCAGTGGTTAAAGACATAGGTGCTGTATGTCCAGGTTATCGATGTGCAAGATACTGCCTGACCCACTGACACCCAAACCAAGACTGGAACTCAGGGATGTTGGTGTTCCTAGTAAGTGGGATGGAGTTAGTAATGTCTGCAAAGCAGTCTTTTAATGTCCGGTATTTTCTTAAAGAAGGCTGTAAGTGTCAGTCTGTATTCAGATCTGCCACTGCAGCTCTGGAAGGCCTGTACAGAGCACAGGAAGGGGTAGGTGCCCGTATGGCATACATACAGTGTGCTCTGCTTTGGCCCATTCGCCTGCTCTGAAAAGAAGTAATTGCAAAGCACGTCTCAGTGCAGGCAGAGCTGTTATGTATGGAGGGCACTGAACCACCTCCCTGTGTGCATGGGTGAGGAGGAGATGACATCTTGGTGAGAAATGTGCAGAGACTTCCTGGCCATGCAGGTGTTCCTGGGATGGAGATGTCCTCCTGCAGCAGCAGCTGTGTCTGTGGTGGGAGCTAGCATCCGAGGGAGACAGAAATGGGGAGGACCCACAGGGCATGTAAACTTGTACTGGAAATGACACGGTTTTATTCTGATATGTAATGGAAGTGGTGAATCCAAATAACAGAGGGTTTATCACAAATTGGAAATTTGAAGTTGAATTTCAATAGCCGCTGCCATCCACTGCTTGCTTTTATATTTTCAACCACTTCTGCTGCCTTTTCTCCCTTAACAAGTAGAGGAGCCCACTGCAAGCACCCACAGCCTTGCAGTGTTGTCTTGTGGTTGGACAACTGTGCACTGCTCCCTGTCTTCCTGCATCAGGTGCAAATCCAGTATTTTATCAGGGGTTAATCACTAGCTGTAAGTAACGCTTTCTGCATTGTAACATTGGCACTGAGCATTGTCTGATGGGGGGGAACCCCCTCTGGTTATTAAACTGTCTATCTGAAGTTGAAGAGTGTGTTGTAGCTGAAATGCTGATAAAAGCACTAAATGTGGAGCTACTAATACAATGCTATAGCAGCAATTCAGCTTGCTATCATGTGGTAAATAAAAGTTACCTGGTATTCTTTGATGAACCTTTTTTCTGTTATGAACTGCATGTGTTGACAAATTATGTCACCAAAAAGAAATTCAGGTCTTTGAAATAAGAGGAAACATGCATGTGCTGGAAGTTTAAAAATGGGCTTAGACTGCTGTAGGATTTTGCATAGCTGGAGCCTTATTCAACGTGCATGGAAGGGCTGGGTTGGATGGGGGGCAATTTGGGGCCAGTGTCCTGCTGCTGGCCAGGAGCTGCTGTGGTGCCCTCAAAGCCCTCTAAGCACTGGGGAAGCTTTGAGAAATGTTTTAACCAGAACACCGGAGCTGTAGCTAGATGTGGCGGATTCTGCTTCGGGTTTGCAATAATAAGCTGGCATGGTTTCTGTAAATGGGCAGAAATGGAAGGGGGTTTTTTAGAGAGGCACCTTGAAGAGAGTGTAGTACTACATTGTGATAAGCGACTGGATCCATGGCTTTCAGATGAGAACTGGGTGCAACTTTAATAATAAAATGCTAACAGTGGTGCTTGGAAGTGTTCAGTGGAGCTTAGACATGAGTCTCAGTCAAATTCCAGGTTTCTGAACTGTTTCCCAGAATGTCAGACAGAACCAAAACCAATAGGTTTCCATGTCTGCTGCTTGAAAAACATGACAGCAGTGCCAAGTGAAACGAGATACCACAAACAAGGGTGAAGTGTAAAGTTGGAAAGCACAAATTGGGACCTGAGCTTCCTCGGAATCTGGAGGCTTTTAGAACCAAACTCTTCATTTGCCCCATTGCAGAGTGTGAGGCTGTCACTTGCACCCTCCCTGCTCTTGAGTCTTCCCAAGCGCAGGATGGAGCAAAGCTGGGACTCTTACTGAGGTAATTTTTTAGTTCTGATGTAACTAAGTATCTCTACAGTCAATGTCTCTAAAAGCTGGTTCTGTCCTAACTGTAGGCATGTGATTGGCTTTTGTCAAGTAAGGTCTCAAACTGTACCATGCTGTGGTCCAGCTGGCTCCCTCGCCCTCTCTCCAGCAGTGGCGAGCTCCAGATGCTGCAGAAGAGGATGCAGAAGATATGGTGGCAGGCACATGCACAGAAGTCTGTTCCCCTTGATTCACACCCCCTGCCCCCTACCCCAAAGATGTTATTCTAATACTTAGGGACTGCCTTAAATCTTGATTTTTTTTTTAACTTTTTTTTTCCCAGGCTGTGGCTCTGGATATACTTACCCACATAGGAGTTGGGTCTGACTGTTGCTGATTTATGAGCATCCCTGACCTCTTCTAGCAAATCTAACAGCACATTTTATCAGTTTTGAGTTTGCCACTTCACCTTCATGAACACTAATTGACCATTAATTAATCAATATTACAGTTAAATTATCCTTTATCTAGTAATACCATCAAATTAGTAAGAATTAAGCCCAGAGGAATGGCGTAGAGATCTTTAACATCTTTCCAGTGGCTCTAGCACACAGTACCTCTGAAAATGCAGCATAGGTGTGATGACACAACCACAGTTACTGTGCACAGGATGGGTCTGTACTGCCTAAATGTCTCTTCTGTTGTCATGATCTGGGACAAACAGCAGGAGGAAAAGGGCCAGGGTATGTTCCCAGAAGGGCCAAGGCCATGGCCAAATAAGAGGCTTGGAGTATATGCCAGAGTGGGTATTGCTGTGGTTCCAGGTAAAATATCAGGTGTAAAATATTACAGGTGGGGAACCTGAGCGTGTCACTTGAGGCTGAGGCACTTTGAAAACATCCTAGTAGGATTTTTATATGTCCAAGTGCGTTTTTTAAAAAAAAACAACCCTTTTTAAATAGTTAATATTAATTAATTTTTTTAGTACAAACTGTGTAGTCAATGCTAGTATTTCTCTTGCCTGTAAATAACTGAAATACAGAAGACCAATCAAATTTTAAAATTTAACTAAAGGGGGACACTCAGGGTTAAATGCCCCATTTTGTAACATGTAGAAACATGGTCGCAACAAACCTGTGAGCCTCACTTAGAGGCTATTGCTGGAGCATGTAGCTTAATTGGATTCTAATGCATTAGAGACCAGAAATTTTCCTGGTCGTGTATATGTGACTATATTACTGTGGATGGTAACTAAATTCATTGTTTTTTCACTGGAGGTTGAATGTTGACAATTGTAATTTAGAGGTTTCTGTGGGTTTTAGGTGCATTATGGTACCTACTGTTTTCATTCTTTGAGGCACCTTCACCAGTCTTAAGCAGTTCTGCCCACTGGTCTGAGTTCTCATTCCCTTCTGCTGAACATTTCCCATGTGAATGGGAGCTGGGCAGCAGCTCCACTGGGACAGTGCTTCAAATTGACCTTGTCCAGCACATTTGAACCACGACTGCTCTATTCAAGTATATTCATTTCTCCAGCCCCACTGACTGGCACATGCAAAAGTCTGTGCTGGACAGTCAGGCAGACTCTGCAGTTAATGGGTAGATAATTACAATTCATCTTAATCTCCCTCACACATATAGCTTAATAAATACATTTGATTGCAGCTTTGATAAAGCTGCTGCAGCTCCAGAGGGCTCATGAAATCAGTGTGTTCAGTCAATTTTTAACCTGCAGAAGCACCCAGTGAAAGGTGTAGATCCATTCGTTGAGAAAACAGCTGAATTGGAGAAATGAAACATCTCACCAGGAACATATATTATTTGACAAGGTCAGGGGTAGCAAAATACTTTTCATGGTATTTTTCTGCCTGAGGCACCTCCCTTTTGCTGCCAACATAATACACAGGACATGATGGTAATAGCAGTGAGATGGGATTATTGACAGCTGTCCCCACTTCTTTCTTCCTTGCCTCTCATCACAGCCACCGGCACAGCATGGGGGGGCAAAAAACCCCTACATGAAGTTCCTTTGCTGCCTTTTTGCTAAATTAACCTACACAGGGATGGTGATTGCCCTGGAGGAGAAAGGGGATTAGCCCTGCAAAATCCTTTTGATCCTCAGAGATCTGCAGGAGTCTTGAGACTCCTTCAGAGAAATTTTTTTCACTTGTGGTAAGCAGAGAGGTGTCCATGGGCTCCTTCCAAGGGTCTGGGAAGAGTAACTAAGGAAAGCAAACCTACTGCAGGCCCCTTAGGGGAAATATTGGGGGTTCCCAAAGCTGGAGAGGCTGAAGACCACTCCTTGGGGAGTGGAGGTACAACCAGGTAGAGCTCTGCTGCTGACTGAGTCTGCTTTTTCCTGCTTTGCTGGCTTAGGGCTGTGTTGCAGAGACTTGCCAGCTGTGGCTGCCCACAGAAACAGACTCTTTAACCTAAATGGAGGTTCATGATTCCAGACAAGCTTTGCTGCACCACCTGTGCAGGGGCAGGTCTTTCTCCTCCCCTCTCCTTAGGACTCACGCATTTGTTTTGTCTGCATCTGCTGGATCTTGCAGGAGAGTCTCTGGAAGTCTGAGGAATAGGAGGTCACAGTTACGCAGGAGTTGTGCACCTTCTTGCTGTAGAATGAGGACTAGAGCTGGTGTGGGAAGCCTGGGACAGGTTTCTTCTAAAGTCTTTTTGTACCACTTGGGTGATGTGGAGGGGACTTGACATAGCCTGGCTTCAGGAGAAAGCAAAGAGTGGTAAAATGGTCTGCGGTCTCTCCAAACCTGGCCTAATTTGAACTTGAAAGTGAGCTCAAAAGCCCTGCTGCTTACTTTTGCAAAGGATAACCTTCTCCCTGTGAAAGTTAAGTTCAGCCAGTCACCAGCTTGAAGGCTCTTAGATCTTCATCTCTGTAAAGGATAATACTGCCTTCCCACTGTATCAATGTGCCTCGGTCTGCAGGGGAACATCAGTGGTTGTGGATGAAGGCATGGGAGGACTTTTTCAGCTTCTTGTAGTTATCTCAAGCCTTCATCTCTAAAATGCAAAGGCCTTTGTAGACTTTGTATTCTATTAGTGTAACACTGAATGCCCTTGTTCTTCAGGTATTTATAGCAACTTCTGCAACTCCCATAATAACTCTTAGTGGCTCACACCTTGCAACATGATGTCTTGTTATCCCCATTTCACAGATGTGGAAATAGGGCACACAAATTAAGTGATTTCTGCAGGATTTCCTGTAACCCACTGCAATGCCTTGACTATAATACCACTTTCATATAAGTTTATAGCTCAGGTGGTGTATTGTGGGCTTCTGCTATTCTCTTTACTTAAGATCTTGTAGTAAGAGACACAAATATTGATTCAAGAATAAGTGCCCTGATTTTCAGCAGTTCTGGGGATTTTCAGATGTTTTAGGACTCAACAGCCTCTGAAAATTAGGCTGGCTTTTAGGTGCTTAAATAAGGGTGTTGTACTTACTGGCAAAGCAGGGGATTAATGAGAGGTGGAGGGCTTGATTAATTCTTACAGCTACACTTGGTCTCAGTCAGCAGGTGAGCTGCAGAACAGCCAGGCTCCTGTGAAGCCAGGGCAGAAGTGGGGTGCAGGGCTCCCCAGGTTGCTGTCTGGGTGCGCACAGGATCGTGCAGTGGAGCAGCGAGGCTCTTCCCGCTGGCTCAGTGAGGCTGTGGGATCTGCCAGCTACCAAATGCAGTGAGGTCCTTCCGTGCCTCGGTTTCCCCATTCCCAAATCATGTGTCGTTAATAGTTACCCTGCACACCAAAGTGGCATAAAGCTAGATTATTTTCCAGTGAAATTATTTCTTGCACCTGAATGTTACTGTGCTATTGCTGGATACAGTGCTGATTCAAACCTACATTATGCAAAACCTGAGGCTGCGTGATGAAAATGGTTCCTTCTGGGTGCAGATGGTCTCAGGCTCCACAGAGCTCAGTAGTATGATCAGAATCACTAAGTCTTATTTTCAAACTTAACCCTTTTTATCCTGGCTTGCTGTTAGGGTGGCCTTGTTCCAAGCTATGACCTGCTTGCTGACCTCCCCAGTAACACCAGTTCAAGTTTCAAGCCTTTGACTATGTGATAGTGTGATGTGTTACTTGCTGTAGGGGCTGGACTATTTGGATGCTTGATCACCATGAAGTTGTCTTGCAAGGTAATACGGTGGTGACACGTTACGCTGCAGTGTGTGGATTAAGTTCTTTATTAGTATTCCCTAGTGATGGAAGAGCTTTGGGATGCATGGTGTATGCAAGCAGTGAAGGATGACAGTCGGGCAAAGGACCAGTTGGTGTTGATACAGGAATCCTTCCTGAAGCAGATGGAAATACTGCTGTTATGGGATGTTTTTATGCATCCAGAGCTATTGCCCTTCCTTTGCTTCTGCGCAGCAGGCCATTGCAAAGCTTGGGCATCACTGAAGCGCCTGCTTTTTCGTGCCCTCAGGAACAACTTTGGCTAATGTGAGCGGTGCTGGGCTGAGCTGGATCAGCAGTGTGTTTGGCCCTGGTCCCCATCCTCCCTGAAAAACATCCAGAGCTGATCCTTCAGCTCTGTGGAGAAAAGCTTGCCCTGTCTTGAACCATGCTGCACTGGAGACAGGGTTGGAAACTTCAGGAAAATGGCTTCTCCCAATATAACTAAAGCAATGGCAATATGGACATGGCATTTCATAAGGTTTTCATTAATCTTGCTCTAGGAATGTCTATTACTTCCAGCCACGGTGTCTGGTACTGCTCGGTACTGAACATACGTGTAACAAACTGCTCCTGCCCCAAAAAAGCCAGCAGTGCAAAGCTGTGGCTGCTTTGGAGATGTTTGTTTCAGCACATGTACATCAAAGGTCTGCAAAGCCTTCAATGTTGATGTGTTACACAGATGGGGTCTTGGAAAATTGGTAGGTATGAACACAGGACGTTTTAAGAAGGATTACATTTAGTGCAGTACAATAGTCTTTTATAGCCAGGGCCTTAACGTGCTGCAGTTCAAGATGGTAATTAGTTGGATTAAGTGCTACCAATATAAACAAAATAATAATGAGACAGTTACAGTAAATGGAATAAGCAGGGCTTGTCCTGTGCCACCTGTAGAGGCACTGTCAGGCATTTTGGATGCATTGTGCAAAAGCCTTGGATGTTTATGGTGGTGGGGAGGACATCTGCACCCGTATGCTGCTGGTTTGCAGCCACCCCATGAACATCCAGCTGCTGTGTTGGGCTCGGCTGCTAAATAGAGCGGAATGGGGAGCAGGAGCATTGCTGATGTCTCGGCAGGCAAACTGGTACCAAACCCCATATAGGTGATGACATAGTTTTAATGTGTGAGACACGAAGGGCTCGGAGGAAAAGGTGAAGCAGCAAGGCTAGAAGTAGAAAATAGGATCAGATTACAGCTTTGCTGTGTTTTAATTGCATCGCTTAATTCCAGTTTCTAATGCTCTAAGACTAGACATCAAATAGAGTGCTAAAATTATTCGAAACCAAGCTACAAGTCTCAACATCAGAATGCCTATTACACTTATCTGTGACCTTCTTAGCATTAAAACCACTGTATTATTATTATTTTACATCTTCAGATTATTATTAGGCTTCTGAACTCTGCTGCAGCTTGATTTATAGAAACTGCTTAGTCACTGGCACTAGTGCTGTGCTGGGAGTGGGAGAGATGCTTGCTGGTGTTTGAGCAGAGGCTCCTGCCAAGAAGCAGCCACTGCCCTTGACAGATCATTGAAAGCTGGTGCACATTTCCCTCTCATGTCTAACTTCTGGAACTGTTGCAACCCAACCTCCTTCCCCATGAAGAGCTAGGGGTGAAAAAATTCAAGGCTCAATTAATGCATCCCCTCCAGTTGGTCGGGGCAGATTTCTTTTGTGCTTTGCATGAAAAGCAATCTTCTGGTTTGCTGTGCCCTTGGCTGGGAGCGTTGCCCTAGATTTTGGGGAGGTTGTACTCCTGTGAAGTTGGGATTCAGGCTTCAGAAGAAGCAGTGTGAAGGGACAGGAGTAGTCAGTGATGTGGGAAGGAGCTGCTGTGCAGCCAGGCTGGGATGGGAGGCAGGTGGGGGCCTGGCATGATCCAGGCACTGGAGCACTGAAGAGCACTTTCAAAATTAAATACAGGGGGAGGGTGCTTGCTGCTTAATCACACTAATAATGGTGATGGTTTCTGTGACCCCACTCACAGGAGCAAATGCTCTGAGCAGAACTTGCAGGACAGGCCCTTACAAGAAGGGTGTTTTTTTTCCTGGATTGTACGTGTACTAGGGCATAGTAAAGGCTAATAATTTACAACTGTCTGAACAAACCAATTACAAACCTGTTTCTTTTGGTTATTTGCTGAGTAATGTCTATGCTAAGCTCTTTATAAAGCATATACAGAATCACAAACCTCAGCCCTGTGCCATGTATGCCCTGAATGGGTAGGGAGTGATGTTTTGTCCACCACCTCTTCAATCAAACTGTATTATTCCCAGTGCTGCTGCTGCGGAGCTTGTGCTCCAGGCAGCCCTGCAGGTCTGCATAGCAGCAGTCTAGAGCCCTTCAAAGCCTGCAACAGAAAAAGCTTTAAAAAATAAAAATGGTATTGAATATTTACATCCCAATTTCTGTTGTGGGCAGGTTTAAGAATCAGCTAATGAAGTGTGCCTGTTTGCAACATGCTGGTATCCTGCAGATGTAAATGGGGTAGTTCAAAGAACACACATCAGTTATGTAGCTTAGTCTTTAATTTCAGTGGAGTAAGCCATTGTCAGATACTTTCAGGGAGCTAACAGGAGAAAAACAATGACTATTTGGTAGAGTCCAGTGGATGAAAAGTATCAAAGGTATAAAGTCCTAAACTGCTGGAAATAGTTGAAAATAATGGATTAGTTCTCTCCTGACTCAATGCCTTTATTCTTTTTGACATTATTTTTTTTATTGCCTTTGCTCCTATAAGGCATTGTGGTGTCTCAGTGTGAAAGGTCTGTAATAAAGTTTCATGGCTGTGAAGTCACCAGATAACCACTGTTCATCCTCTGGTCTAACGCAGTCACAGATGTTTAGAATATAGCCAGAAATGGGCTGACATCGATAGAATAGCATAGAATAAGAGATGGAAAGGGCATTAAAAAGCATGTACTGAGGAATTGTACATCCAGAAAACAATGTTTTGTATGTCTGTTGGAAATCGGAAATGGCTTGTGGTAATCTGGTGATGTACAGAGCTATTTCATGAGATAGCTGGTGCCACAGCAGCACACTTACACCTTCTTCCTGTTCAAATAATTGGACTTGCTCACAGATACAATGCTTTAGTCAATATTTTCACGGAGTTTGCAACTTACTTAGACCATATCTGATACTTTCTGGTCTTTATCAAGGCTCAGGCCATGTGGTCCTGTAAAAGTGCAGGGCTCCGAGCATGCTGCAGTAGCAGATCTGAGCTGGGATGAGGCTCTGGAGATGGAACCCACCACTCAGTTCAGGTTAGGTTTTGGCATTAGAGCAGGTTGGAGGAGGGAGGTGCCACCTTGCTTAAAGCCTCTGTGCCCAGTTCTGAGTTTGTAGCTCCTTCAGATGCCTGAGTGCTGCCCTTCAGAGCAGAGAGCCTGTTCCCAGAGACTTGACTTGGTTTCTTCTCTTAGCAGGGACATCTGAGGACCATATTTTAAGTAGAGACATCAAGGCTTGACCTAATAACAAACCTATTGACTTAGGGCATTTGGGGTCATACATTCAATAAATTTGTGTTTTACTGAGCATGGTGTTGGCCAAGTCCCTTTTGCTAAAAGGACATCTCTTCTGAAGCAACCAGGGCCCTAAATGCAGCAAAATGGAGAACGTATTTTTTAAAAAGTGCTGGCTTGACAATATCACACAGTCCTGTACCAGTCTGTATCCAGTTCTCAACTATTCTCTGCCTTCAGTCCAATAGTAAAGTCATATTTATTTACTTGGCTCTGCTGTGTTAATGAAAAAACCACTTAACAAAACAAATAGAAGGAAGGACATTTGCAACCAATTATGGTATTGCTGATCAGTCAAATTGCATTGGAAATTACATGTTGAAGTCCAGCCCAGGCAGCTGATCAATTACCTGGTAGCTTGGCACTGGTGCACACTATCAACTTAATAAATCAATGTAATTTCAGTTGCTATGCCAGAATATATATGTGTATTCAATATGACATCAATATTATATAATGATGGTTAAAACTAATTGGCCAAATGCCGTGCTCTCTTATCTGCTCTGCAACCCCACTGGAGCCTGACAGTGCTCCAGCAGGCAGTGTGGAATTTGGCTAGCTATTCTTCAAATATACCCCTGGGCATCATTTAAAATCATGTTTTTAAAGCCTTTCTTTTTTTGCAACCACAAGGGAAGTTAGCACTCCAGCATATAATTCAGGGTTGACCAAATTGCCAGCTAGCTATCTGCTTCTAGGGGAAGACTTGCTGTGCGTGCCGGCTCCTGGCGAGGGTTATAGAAAATGGGCACTTTCTCTTTGGTGGCAGATGCACATCTTGGCTGGTTTATGCACAGCTTCCTCTTCTTAATTAGCTCTGACATTTTAGCTATCATAATATGGGTTTGGTTTAGAAGTGAAGTCTGAAAGCACTAGGTTTTGCTGAAAACAAAGTTGGCTTTAAGTATAGGGAAACCAGGAGACTTCCAACTGTCTGAAGGCTTTGTGATGGACAGGAGCACAGAAATACAGGAGCTTCTGGAAGTGCCAGTGGTCACTTGCTCCCACACCCGATATCACCAGTTTCAGTGCTCTGTGCTCTCCTATTTCACTCTCGTCCAATGAGTCTGATCTCTCTGCCCTCCAGTTCTGTGCCAGTGACAATTGCAGTTCACCGGTGGTTCCCAGCTCTGCTGTACCTCTCCTCCAGGGAATGTGCTGTTATCGGTACATGTTTATATCTTGGGAGCATGTACAGGGAATTGAGCCATGGCTGTGCTAGGTGCTTTGCAAAAGCAGGGGGGAAAAGACAATCCCTGCCCTGAAGGTCTTATGTTTTGCAGGCACTAATAACCATGGGGATACGGCATTCAAAAATATAGATACAAGGCGAGGACCCTTTGGTAATGTAATTTGGTTTGGCTAATGCTTAGCTGAGAGCAGAGGTAGGGAGCAAGGAAAGGAGGAAAGAAAATCTTAGTTCATCAGTTGCCCAGCCATAGCCAAGGTTGCGTTTGGTAGGTTTTTTGGCACAAGTGAGTTGTAAGGATAGTTTTGAAGGAGGAGAAAGGAGTGGCTGTTCAGATTTTATCGGGGAGGTTTTCCCAGGCTTAAAAGAAAGCTGGGCAGAAAGCGAGTCTGTGCTTAGGGAAGAAGCTGACAGATGGATTATGGAGGCTGGCAGGGCAAAGGTTATGGGCTGGCTGTATGGTAGGTAGGTTATCGGTTCAGTGAGGTAAGAGGAGATGGGGAAAGGTAACAGGAATAAAGAGAAGAAGGCAAGAAGCTTGTAAATTATGTAAATGAAGGACCAGTATGATTGTGGAGTGAATTGATGTGGTCTTGAGAGCAGCTGCTAAAACTGAAGATTGCAATAACTGATGTAAGAGAGGAGGGAGGCTTGGAGGAGAATATTTTTGTTAAGAAAAAGGCTTTAGAGATATCAAAAAGAAGGAGCAAGCTTGAGACATGATTCCAGAGAAATCCAGTCTGCGTGTGGCTGAGACTCTGGGCCTGAGTGAGTGGGAGGATGGGGGTATCACCTGGGTGAGAAGGAAGGGGGAAAAGAGGGAGGATGACAGCAAACCGCCTATGGCTGGCTTACCAGGAGGGTGGAAAGTGGAGATCTGAGCTGTTCTGTAGAGCTGTTACAATCTTTCTGAGTTATTTGAGTATTTTTCCAATTTATTTTTTGATTAATGGATCTTTATATCATTGCTGATTCTGGTAACTTACCCAACATCATAAAATGTAAGTAACTGTGGGTTGTACCCTGGCTATTCAGTCAGCCTGATTCTTCATCTGACACCAACTTCATGCAAACAAGGTTTCTTTTGCAATTTCCAGAAGTTCACAGCAGGAAAATACTCTGAGAAAATTGTGTTGTGGTGGCTTATCCTTTCTAACTCTGGCCATCACTCAAATAAAAAATGGCAGTGGTCTGTGGAAAAAAGAAAAATAATTAAAAAAATAGATGCTTGCTTACATTTTTCCAAACCACCAGACCAGTTTACTTGATTGCATCTTTTTCTCAGGAATGGGTAATGTTTCCCTTAATATCAGAATGCAGAATAATGCCTAGATGAGTCTTTCAAAGAAAATATATTTGTCCTATCAAATGCAGAAGATAATTATCTATTTCTTTCTCCTACCCCAAATATTTACATCTAGAAATGTTGAGAAGTAGATTTGTTTTCCTTCCTTAATTTGCTTTTGGAAAAAAAAATTCTTTTTCTATTGATTTTTTTTTTGGCTTGTTCATGTTGGAGTATAAAAACAGGATGTAGAACAATTGAATAGGCGTGGGGGATTTATATCAGTTAGACTTGGAGAGCATCATATCCCAGTACGGTATGATGGAAAGAAGGTGTGAAATCCTGGATCCAGAGACATCAGTAGCAATATTCCTTTAGTTTTCATTTCCTTTATTAGGTATGAATAATAGAATAATTCGTACTCTTTCAAGAGCGAACATGGATTTCTCCAAAATAAGTGACTTCTTTTTGATCCTTTTCAAATTGGAAGCCATCTTACTCAATTTTAGTTCTCAACCACACCAGCAACAATCACATTTCTATCTGCAGAAACCTTCACCACAACTTTGGCTCCGAGTTTGCCTGGGTTTCCACAAGGAGTTCCTGAACTGCGGATGGCATGGGATAGAGGGGAGCAGTGCTGCTAGTGCTGTTCTGCTGGGCAGGGTCTCTGGGAGGTGACACGCCAGGTCATGTCTCGGCTTGTGTGGCCCAGCTGATGCCTGCCAGGGAGAGAGCAGGTCTGTGTGCTTGAGGCATCTCCTCCTGACAGCTCTCTCCAAGGCAGCTGTGCAGCCAGGAGCTCTCCCAAGACTTTGCTGAAGTCTCTGTGTACGTACACCTATGTGCTGTGACAGCTCTTATTTCCACTCAACGGATGGCTGGAGGTGGAGTGGTGATGATGAAGGCAAAGCGATGCAGCCTCAGCTTCTGGTACCCTCAGAAACGTGGAGCTCCCGATGCTCTAATGTGGCAAGTCAATGTGCAGATCTGCAGGGAGACTATCTGCTGAGAACTCCGGCCCCAACCAAGCCCTGCAGCTGGTCTTTGCTTTGGACTCGGATGACACACAAGGATGGGCATCTCCAGCAGCCCTCAATTCAGACTCCTCACCCTGCTATCCCAGTGATGCTAGCACGTTTGCATAAGAAGCAACTGGGTGAGTAATACCTGCCTCTGCAGGCATCAAATGCTGCAAGTATTTTTGTGGTAAACTTGTTGCTGCTTTGGGCAGGGAGGATGCACTTTACTCCGAAAGCAAAGGATGAAAGCCTTTGTGGCAACGGCTGTGCTTTGAAAGCGACTAAGCCCAAGCAACTGTTTTATTATCAGAATAACTGATCTCCCAAAGTGTTCAACGCCACTGCTTGCACAAAACTGAGCCAGAGCACGCTGCAGCCCTGCAGCCTTTTGCTAGTGCTGAGTATCTTAATCTTACTCCAGCAATATATTGCTGTTAATTGCAGTAAAGTAGTGGATTTAAGGGACTCACCTGTTTAGGTTGCTTGTTCAAGTGGGCTCAGGGTGGTACACAGAGAAAATAACCACTGTTAGATGGCTAGCCTGTATTTATGTGACCTGAAATGGCTGTATTTGCCCAGTTCCTAAGGTACAGGTGTGCAGTGACGCAGACCTGTGGCTGTCATCACAGAACTGAGTCTAAGAATAAACTAGATTTGCACCTTGCATATCTGTTTGTAGATAAGATCAGGACTTCAGAGCCAGGTGGTGGATATAGCTGATGGACAGACTGGGAACCTGGGTACTGGGTTACTCATGACTTTGGCCTTGGCCACTTAGATCACTGGAGCAAAATTTTGTGTGCTGCTGTTTTCTTACATGGAGCTAAGGATATTGGTCCCTGGATTAAGAGTGTTATTAAGGAGCCACATTATGATTATAATTATTGCATTATAGGCTGAACAGTGTGCAGAGGTTGGCAGTGCTGCTGCTGAGCTTCCTCAAGGAGTGCACACATTTGCAAAAGGGAAGAAGAAACTGTACAGGAGCATTTTTCTCATATATAAACTGAGGAAATGGATTATCTGTGAAACAGCCAACAGTTTTTATTTACTGTGAAAATCTGAATCTTGCTTTCAATTTCCCATCAAGATAAAGTGCAGGCATTTGGTTAAAATGGTAACTTAATGCTCCAGAGGTTTAATTACTGCCACTTCATAATCAGAATCAACACGGAGTGCAGTCTGCAGCTCTCAACTTCAACAAGAAATGCAGCTCCCCACAAAGCAGTCAATAAAAGTAAGATGTATAGCATGTGCTCAGACTGTGGTCCTTCCCATAGCTGAACTTGCAAATCTGCTATTGCTAATAGTTTTCTTTCAAACTTTAGGTTCTCCCTTAGCTATTATGAACTCGACAGCTCCTTATTACTACAATTAAACTTTCTCTGTGTGTAATATCTATACATGTGGTACTGAATTAAGGGAGTTCAGTGCTGGAAACTAGATTTCCAACTTTTTTCCTGGATGAACAGAAAGCACTGGTCTGAACTAGTCTTGACAGTGGTGATTATTGAAGCTTTGTAAGGGCCTTGGTTGGAAGAAGTGCCAAGATGGCAGATACGGTTTCTGGACTGTGGCTGATGCGATCCCTGGCATGGGCCTCCGCTGTATGGGATGATGATCGATGCTCCTCTGTTGTAGTTCCTGGCGCTTTTCTTCTGTAAAGGCTTCAGCAGACTTGTGGATCAGACATAGGGCCAGCCTCAGTCTTACGGGGTACTGTTTTCCCTCTGCAAGTTAACATTTCTTTTCTGCAGTGCGTTTTCTGAACGAGGTCATCTGGCTGTGCCAAGTGTTGTCGATCCCTGTGAAGATGGCACATGCTCTATATTTTACCCATTGCTTTGCAGGTAGGCTTTTTAGTGAGCAACACCTTTACCTGTATTGCAGCCACACTCCTGCCTGGCACTAAGGTAGCTATATCCAAGCAAATCTGGCTAGCCGTGCAGCTGCAGTCCTCTGCCTTTTGCTGGGGGTCAAGCCCTGGCTTTACATCATGGGATGCTCCCAAGCTGGAGCGGTTTCTGCAGGAGTTGCAGGAGCAACCACAGAAGTTGCCCTCAAAAAAAACTTTGCTACAGTTTCTGCTCTCTCAAAGCAAGGGTTAATTTTTTCTCATCATCACCAGCCCCCTGTAAAAAGCAGCACATTTTGTATTCTGCCGTTACTGACTTGTGGAAATAAGAGATACCTTATTAACAATCTTTGTGCAAACAAAGTGTTGGGCTGGTTAGTGCCAGCACTTTCCATCCAGCACTAGTATTTGTTTTTCCATGCTCTTAATCTTATAAATTGAATCAAGTCTGATAAAAGTGACTTCCTGAATATTGCATAACAGTTTGTGTCTATCAGGATGGAAGACAAACAAACCTGACCTTGAACTCAGAAAGTTTCCTCCCAGCAGGTAGGGGCTTCCAAAAGTCTGTGCTGATCTGGGAAATGCTGGAGGGAGCTCCTGGTCTCCTTGCTGCTCTGGGACAGCAGTGAGGCTTCCCTGGCAGCCACCCTCTCCCCCAAAAAAGCTTTGGAAAATGCTTTGGATCCTCCTCTGGGGACCGGAGGATCCCCTGGAAAGAGCTGCAGCAGGAAGACAGCAGCAAATTCCTGCTCCAAAAAGGAGGCAGAGGAGAAATCCTGTCCATATCTGGCATAGTTTAGCCTCCAGGGATTAATTAAAGGTTTTTTCAGTTTTTCTTTCTAACCTCACAACATTCATCTCTGCCTCACTGAATAGGGAAAAGGGAGAGGCATTTTCTCTGGTGAATCACCAGCCTGTTTCAATTTTCAGTTTTATATTGCAGTAATATTTTTTTCCTAAGGGAATACCACAGGAAGGGCAAACTTTGGCTTCTCACCATCAGAGCGTTGTCATTAACATGAGCTGAAAATCTGGGTGGCGGGCAAAACAAGTATTCCCTAAACTTAGCAGCCCCTCCTTTCCTTGGTGCTTCCATCCCCTCTTCCCTGCCCACGGGTGAGGCAGCTGAAGGTGTTGGCAGAGCCAGCGTGGGACAGGGAACCAGGGGACCGGGAGCCTGTGTGTGGTGATGCTACAGGAGCAGGGAGGTGTTCTGCATCCCCTGAGCTGCTGGCAGTGCTGGAGCCCTGGGGACTAATGGAGCTCTGGGGCAGCAAAATCCTTTCTTCTGTGACTCAGGCTTGTGGCAGGGGAAGGAGCCACCTGGCTCTCAGGGCTCCATGTGAAACATGGGATCTTTCACACAGGTTTCCCAGTGCCAGAAAAGCATGGGACTTCGGAGACTGGTTTTTGGGCAGCATCCTGAAGAAGGGGCGTAGCTCCTGGTGCAGCCTGACCCGAATGTGTGTGTGGTGCCCTGCAGACCAGCCCTCTGTGCCCTGGCTGCAGTGTTTGTTTTCTGACCCCATTACCTATTCCAGTTTGGATTTCAGCTGCTTAGGCTTGATTATTTTAAACCCCCTCTATCTGATAATCAGCAGCCCAGCCAGGCCAGATAGGAAGCTTCCTGGGGGATCCCCAGCAGCACTGCGGAAGGATAATTTGCCTCGCTCATCCTCCTGGAGGGGGTTGGTCAGCAGAGATGGGGGGGGAGAGTTAAGGGGACAGTACAAGATGGGGGGGGGGGGCAGGCAGCTCCCCCTTTGCTGCAGCCTCACAAATCTGAGAGTTTGTGCGATTGATCCCCTTGCTGCCGTGGGCATGCAGGGTGATGTGCCCACCACCCCTCAGGAGGTATCGGTGATGGGCACCATGGCACACGCTAGCCCCATCGGCACAGGAGGATGCTTCTGGAAGCAGAGCAGAGTGTGGCCGCTGGTGCCGAGCAGCCCGGTGACAGGCTGGCATGGCAGGGTGCAGCAGATTGGTACTGAAGCTGGGCAGCCCTGTGCAACCTTCCCAGAGCTGCCTTGCTCTTGCTTTTCAGTTTTGTGTTGTTATCCTAAAGCTGTTCTCCCCCCAGCAGGATGAAGAAGCCTCCAGCTGGCCTAGGAGGCTTATCAGCTCTGTCTGGCTGGGTGTTAACAGTCTATTTGCATAAGTACCTGTCCCCGTCATATGCCGCTTGCCTTTGTGACTCACTGTATTTGTTTATTTTTCCTCCAGCAGCCAGGCTTGCGGCGTGCTGCTCCCCAAGGTATGCTAGGGCAGATGCCACCACCCCGGGCACCGTGCGATGCTGTGCACACTTGGGCCAGGGCGTACACCCTCCCTGGCTCACCAGCTCCTTCTGCCCTGCGGGACCGGCTTGGAAATTAAATGTGTAACTCGCTGGGTCCTGTTTTCTCCTGGCTGTCAAGATAAAATTAAACTGAACCCCCCCTTTCATACTTTGGCAGCTGTCCCTGGCTGGGGAGAGCAAGGCTTCCCCTGGGACTGCAGTCCCAGCTTGTATTGCAGGGAAGGGTGATGCATCTGGGTTGATGGTTGTGTGATGGGTAACTGCCTCCTCCCTGCTGTTAGGTGGGCATGAGTCAAGATCTTTTAAAGACCTTTCTGAACTCGGGTCTTGGATCCAAAGGCAGAGGCAGTGTAGCCTGCCAGACCGACTTTTCTGGACTTGCTGTGCTAAAGTGAGCATCGCTACAGCTCTGCTCCAAGCGTTGGTCATGACCGTGGAGTCACCTCCTCAGGTAGGAGCTTAGCGGTCTTGTTTCTGCTCATTAGCTCTGAAGGGTTTTTCCATCCATAATAAGAAAGTCATTAATGTTAAACTTCCGCTGCCAGGTACAATTGATTTGAAGATTATAACCACTATAAAGGGGGTATGTGTTGCATATACAATGTGTTAAATTCCTGGCATGCAGGAATTGTTGCTTTGATGGTTGTCTGTCATCCATGGAGCTCACCAGAAAATGGCTCAGATGGATGTGGGGCTGCTCAGCAGCCTGGCAGTACTAGTTAAGGGTGGCCTTTCTTCGAAGGGCAAAGGTAAATTCAAGTTAGTAGCTGGCACATCCTCTGTGGAGGGGCTGTAATCCTCTCCTAGGAGACAACAGACTTGATTTAATGAGTCTTCATGCTCTCGTTGCTGTGCTATTTTACAAATATAGTGCACAACTTTGAGGTCCTCTGTGCTCGCAGGAGGGTGATGCTTAGTGTGGGATCCTCTCTGCAAGGAGCTACCAGTACTGAAGTGTTTTCTTCTGAATGTGGCCCAGAACCCTGTCCTGCTGGTGTGTTATACTTCCCCTCTGTGACTGATGAGCCAGTGAATCAGCTGCCCATTCATCCATCCAGCCACTTCTTGTATGTAAAAGTTATTTTAGACACATATTTCTGGCATTCATCGGCTCATTCATCATATAAAGTATTTTTGACAACATATCAGTTGAGCCATGCCAGGTGTGTGTGGCTCCTCTGAGCGGGAGAGTGGATGAAGTTGGGCGAGAAGAACGAGGGATTTGGCTCAGCTCAGCGCATCCAGTCTCAGTTTTGACTGTGTGGCCCAGGTTGTGATGTTGCGGGGCAGGAGCGTGCTCTGCCATGGAGAGAGATGAGTGTGGAAAGGCAGATAACCAGCAATTTGATACAAATATCATCATTGAAGAGGATCAGTGGACAGGATTGTCCAAAGAAAAATGCAGTGGGTAGCAGAGGGAGAAAAGAGAGAGAGGAAGAAGCAGACAGTACACCACAGGAGCCATCCAAGAAGGGGCTAAAAGAGGAACAGAACCACAAAAGGATAAATTCATAAAGCCAGGAGAGGGCTGCAAGAATCCCACTCCTTCTTTAAGAACAGTGCTCAAGCTTTCAGCTATGGCAGATTCAGTGGCTGCTCTTGGAGGCATCCGAGGGTGGTAAATCCACTCTGGCTTCTACTGTTAACCAGAACAGTGTCTGATTTGTGACCAAAATTCAGATGCCCTCATTTTCCCACCCTGGCACTGATGACCGCGTGTCCAGGGATGGTAGGGTGGCCATTCTGGCTTAGAGACACAACGAAATAAAGGTTATGGCTGCAGCTTTCTTGAATTTACAGGCAGACTTTGCTCCTAACTACACAGCCTAAAAATGATTTGAAAATTATAAATCCCCTGAAATGTGGATTATCTGGCTATGTCAAACCCAGAAAAATTGAAATCAAATTAGCAGGATTACTCCAGAGGTGTTCGGTGCAGTGGGTTCCCTTCGTCTGCTCCTCACGTGTCATGATGAGCCTCGTACCTCCAGCAATCGTGCTTCAGCGGCAAGGGAGAGGCAGTTCATGTGGTGGGTCCTGGTTGCGTTGCAGCAGTTTTTTCCAGTCTTGGCAATGCCAGCAAATGGCCCTGTGGTGTGAAAAGCACATGAGATGGGACCCAGCTGCCTATGTGGCAAGTGGCTTGCTCAGCAAAGCACTTTGTCGATCTGCATGAATGGCAGCATGAGCCTCATCTTAGTCCTGTTCTAACAGGAGACAGAAAGACTAGATCAAGGTCTTCAAATTTCAGAGGAGCAGAAGGTCTTGTATCCAAAATCTTATTTACTGTCCTCCTTAGCCCTTTGTGTATTATGCTAATAAATAGTGCTGCACATGCACAGCTTGATCCATACCCTGAAGAAATCAATAGGAACTGCCAGGTGCTCTGTCCTCTGAAAATCAGATCATGCATTTATGTGACTGAACGTGGCTTTCAGAGCCAGCTTTCAGGCACCCTTTTCAAAAGCTGGTAGTGTGGCATATTGTATCGGGTGCTGGCTATACTGAGATCTGATGAATTTTCTTGAAATAAATATTGTGTGAAGTTGTAAATCTCAAGAAATCTCTCACGTTCCATCTTTATCTCTTTTCCTCAAATGCATTAGCAGCTCATTTGTCCTTCTGGCTACTCTTAGGCCTTTCTGAACTGTCATCGTCAGTCCCATGGTCCTCCCTCTCTGCTCACCGCATTCAGGCTAAGTTTGCTGCTTGGAAATATCACTCAGGCAATGGAGTGTCCGTGTCAAGCCCCCTATGGTTAAAACCAACCCCATAAGCAAACCCTCATCACTTTTATTTATGACTTTTGGATGAGATAATGGTTTTCCACTTTGAAAAGAAAGCTCTCTACTTCAACATTTATTTTCTATAAATGCCTTGGCATTTATATTGCAACAGGAGACTATTCAGTGACATTACCTGATAAATATCATGTTATACAGCTGCAATTTACAATGCATGTATTTTTAACAGTGCTTCTAAGCTAAATTAAATGCTTCTAAAATATGGTACTTATGGAAAACAAATGTCTGTTCTAGCAATTTTGTTTTTCAGGGTACACTATTTTTTTTAAAATCAGATACCATCTTTATCCTGTCAGGCAGTAAATTATGCACTTGCACTTTCATAAACGCTCCCCTTGGGAACTTAGTCAATGAAATGGAAATGTCTTTTTCACACCCTCCAACTCCAGAGAAATACAGGGAAATAGGCAACTTGGTTATAAACTGAATGTCTAGAGGGAACCCATATAAAATATGGATTAATACAGTCCTGATGCATGTATTGTTTAGCATATGTACCGTTCACTCAAATGACGCATTGAATTGTGACTCAGATCTTTAATGTTTGGGTTTTTTTTTAATTGGGAGAGTTAATTCCATGTTCTGTGGTGGGATCTGCAGGTAGGGAGACATGTGCTGGCACCTGGTTGATAACCTCCCTCCTAAGCCAGGGCAGCTGCCGGAGGAGGAAAACTCTGTTGGCCTGCTCAGGGGAGTAAAACACAATGCTTTTACACTGAGGTGGATCCTTCCCCAGGCTGCAGGATGGGAATGGGCAGGACAAGGGTTTGCAATGGCACGTCTTGCCTTTGGGATAGCCTTTCATGAGGGAGAGAAGAGGTACGTAGGCAGCTGGACTAGATGATCCTTGTAGGTCTCTTCCAACTGAACTATTCTAAGTCTTCTACATCCACTACTATTTTCTTCATCCGCCCCCCCAGAACTACGCTTGGCCCATAGCAGTCAAACATCTTCACACTGAAACCGCGAGCGGTCCGAGGAGCCATGTTATCCTATCACCACCTCTAATGTGTAAAGTTTGAAATGCCGACAAAATGGGAGCAAAGCAATGACAGTGGGGAAGTGTGTTGCAGGGGAGTCTGCTGTGAGGCCCAAGGATCCATCCAAAGCAGGAGGAACTACAACAGGTCTGCTGTTGTAGGAGCAGCACTGAAGCTGTTCAGCTGACCACCGATGGTCCTTATATCCCCAAATCTACCCTTGAGGGTCCTTTGAAAGCCCCAGTTCTTCCAGTCTGGGGACTGCATGAAAAGCCTGATGTATTAAATGTGCTTTGCAGTAGAAGTGAACTTACAGAAAACGGAAACCAACAAAAGAAAAAGGATTCTTGAAATTTGGCAGAAAAAAAATGCAGTGCACAAAACCCACAAGAACGTGAGCGTCTTTGCACAAAACCACTTATGGATTCACTCCTTAAAGGTAATCCCTTCAGACAGAGAGAGGCTGCCATTTCTTTGAAAGATATTAAAGCAGCTGTTGCTTGAATATAGAGAATTTTTGAGCTATCCATCAAGGGATGGACATCTAATGCTGTATCTATTTTTTGTTGTTGTTTACAGTTTATTCTGATACCAAATTTCTAGCTACTGAAGGTAATTGAGACTGCAAACAAAAATCTCACTATCACTGATCTGCCAAATCAAATTTTCTTCTTCTCCAAGTATAGTATTTTTCCTTAGCTTCAGAGAGGAAAAGAATTATGCAGAATGAATGAGAAAGAAAAGGGATTAGTTCATATAATGACCATAGCAGCCACCTCTCCCTTGATCTTTCTGCAGTGGTTCTTTCTCAAAGATGGGAGTGATTACTATAATTTAGAGCAGAGCTTGTTCTTTTTCCTTCTGCTGCATCTGCTTACTACTTTCCAAATTAACACTTATTTTAGTAAAAACTAAATATCCTGATTATAGCTGGGATATTGGGTGACCCTATCTGGGATACAGATGCAGCAAGATTTTCATCACCTTTGTGTTCCCATCCTGGAATGGTCTTTGGTAGAAATTAAAGTAGCCACAAGGCTATTTTGATGACTTCTGGCTACCAGAGGCCTCAGAAGAGGGTATCTAAGGCAGTAAATGAGCAGCCACATGTCTCCTGCACTGTTTTCAAGTTGTGTGGTGCTTCTGAGGAGCTCCATGAGCTCTCTGTCATCGGAGCATCTCCCTGCCCTGTGGTGGTCCTCTGGTGCCCAGCATCAGGGCCGGGTGGGTATGGCAGCAGGAACGGGCTGCGGGAGCCGAGCTTTCCTCATTTCTCACTAGCTAATGTTAGTAAATAGATTGTTTCTACAGGTCTTCAAAACAACATTGGATTTTCATTATATTTGAGGACTGCTCACACTCCCTTGGACCTGTCCTATCTGTGTGTCTGGTGCTAGTGTACTACAGCAATCAAATTTAATACTGACAAGGCAACTGGGTTTTCTTCCTCTCCCGTGAGATCTGTCTGTACTGAGACTTTCACTGGTCACAAGTCTTGTTGAGAAGTTTTATTAAACCAAAGTGTTAGGAGATGAACTACTTGATACGCTTGTTCTCCTGAAGTTGCTTTAATGGTTTTGTAACCATAGCTCCAGGGTGAGCCCATTCACCCCTAAAATCAACGTATTCACACCTAGTTGTGCTGGCACCACACTCCCCCAGAGCGTGGCAGCAGCCCGGCAGCACGGGCGGTGGAAGCAATAGCTCTGCGGCACTTTGGGGGACTCATGTTTAGTGATGGGATTCAACTCTGCAGAACTCATACAAAACTCATAAAGACTCCGTCCTTCACTTAAAACCATCTGTTAATTCTACTTACAAGCTCATCATTGAAAGGTTGCCTATATTTTTCTTCTAGCTTTGCAAAAATAAGCACCGGTGAATGAAGATGAAAGGAAAACGTTGCTGGTTTCTTCCCTGGAGATCATATTTCTTACTTGTTGCATAACTGCTTATTTTAGCATCAATCAGCTGAGCCTTTGTTGTGTAGACAATTCTGTCCTTTTAGAGGATTTGTGCAGTATTATTTCTTCCAAAATGCTTTTTTTTCTTTTTATCATTAGATTTATTTCTTCTCTTAGCAAATGCCAACTGACAACACCCTGTCAGAGCTCTTCGTAAGTGTTACATAAATGTCATACTATGTAAACGGAGTATCGTATCTATCATATACATGACCTTTCTGTAGAACTATCCGTCAGGTGTTATCTCTGGGTATTTTACGTGTGTGTGTAACGTATATGCATTTGTATACAAGTTTTGTTTTAAGTGTGCATATACGGTAGCCAAAAATCTGTTAAGCATGTGATCGCTACCGCCCAGGAAAGTATTCCAAATGCAGAAATGTCCGAATTCTTGTTGTCAGTGCAACTTAATCTACGCCCTTTTGTTGAAGCAGAACACTATTTTAATTGCGTGTTCAGATACTATTTTTCTTCTGCGTCGCTATGGTGTGCAGTGCATGAGATGGTCAGCGAGGGGCTCAGCAATGCTGGCTTGTTCCTATTGTACAGCACATGATCCTAGGCCCTAGCTCAGCACATTATTCACATGTCTGACCACTTTTGGATTTCACCGCAATAGAAAATACAGCTCCAATATTTCCATGTGCTGTTTTCAAAGCAGAACGAGGTGCTCACCTTCTGGATAACAAAAATGCACTGAGGGTGCGTCGAGGGATGCTGCGGACCTGCTGCGCGCAACCTGTCCGCACGGAGGAACTGATCTGTGTACCTGGATTTTGACCTGCTGTGACCTCCTTTAGAGGCGTTGTCCAGAAATCCTGGAGAAACGGCCAGAAGGGTCGTAAGGCTGTAGTGTGCCATACAGGACCAGAGCAGGGACATTGGCAGGTTCCCCTGAAGACAGAATTATTAATTTCCTCACGTTTTTTTTTCTACGGTACCTTCCACTACCCTGCATCAGTGCTTCAGCACCTTCATTAATCCTCCCCAAGCACCCGTTATGAACACGGGTCAGGGTGACACGGGGATGGATTAAGGTCAGTTTTGACTAATTTGTGGGACTCCATCTGAGAAGCGTAATGTCTGCTTTTTCAGAGCATTGAACATGATGCAGCACTTCATACGTGCAAGCACAGCACCCATTGCTTCCAGCTGTACTAAGATGGATGTCAGCAATTCAGGCTAAAGGTTCCAAGCTACACACCCACAATCTGGGCAATACAACCTTCAGCACCCAAAAGTTCAGTTTAATGACTTTTGTTAGCATTACAAAGCCTGTGGCAAGGGCAAGGAGAGAATCCTTGTCTTTGGGAGAGTTTTATCCTGTCCTTGCTATCGGACTGCGTCCATGTCCTGCAGCCCTTGCTTTCTTCTGTGGGTGAGTTTTTGGTCCTGCAGATAAGATGAGGATCTGGTCAAAACTTGTTTCTGTTTTGACTTACGGGAGCAGGTCCGTGGCATGCAGGTGTTATATGGAAAACAGATTGTGACAGTGTAATTAAGAACTGCCTTAGAATGTGTGCGCACAAGAAAGTCTCCATAAATTGGTACAGAATGCTTTGTTCTGAAACGTTCATACGCTTTGGACGTTTCTGACGTTCTGCCCAGGTAACACAGTGACCTTCAACATATCCCTTCGTGCAGCCTGTGCGCACTGATGGGGTGGGATCGATCCATAAGTGAAGTCCTGGCAGTGAATGCTGCTGGGTGTCGGAGCAGTGGGGCCACTGTCCGCTGAGGTACCTGGGGCTGGCGGGGACCGACAGAAAGGGGCTGTGCTCATGTGTCCCACTGCTCTTGTCCTACCAGAAAAGGCTTTTTTTAACTAAGGGCTGAAGTTTCCCGTTCCCTGGGGGGCCGCTGAGTGGGCTCTGAGCACTGGGGTGGCAGGTGCCCCAAGAGCAGCATCTTGAGGGGCTTCAGCAGCCACAGTCAGTTATGTTTTTGCTGTGTGTTGTGAGCTGCTCATCTTCAAAGCCTAATAATGTGACTGATTTGAGTGGGTTTATTGAAAAGACCATAAAAGGCTGCCTCATGCCAAATTTCAAGACCCTACTTCCAGAGTTACAGTCCTAAAAACAAAACAAAAAACCTCAACAAGCCCAAGAGTGACCGAAGCAGTGCTCCTCTCCTCCTCTTGCTTTCATCCTTGGAAGAGCCAAAGGACTTGGAGCGCTCGGAAAATGTCCAGCGCAGGCTGCCAAGGCAGAAAGTTGCAGCCTAATTCATTCAAGTTTGGCAAATTATAAGGAGCCAGCACAGGGATGTATGGTGGGGAGTGTCTGACTGCCTTAGCTGTGGTGGTTCTAGCTGTGGTCCCAATGGTTTTTAACAACTGGTAACTCCCGAGTTTTAGAGCTGACCAGCTTAACGAATTTAAGAGATGATGGCAGACTGTGAGTGAAAGACCATCTTTAACCTGAATTTTGATCTTCTGCAGAGATGGTTTAAAACAGTGCCCGACAACTTCTGCAATTTGTTTTACTGTAGGCCCTCCAGGAGTTTGGAAAGATGTATGTAGTATAGACCGCTCCATCCAATTATTATTATTTTAATTTAAGAAAGCGTTTTTATCTCGACAGCCCCCCTGTTACTGTTTGTAATCCCAGGGAAAGAGCTGGCCCTGGGCGCTCCCGAGCCACACCGACCCCAAGCCATGCGTTTGGGGAGCACACGGCAGGGTCACC
>VYZV01002495.1:38161-73533 GCA_013401275.1 Pandion haliaetus | reverse complement strand
GGAGGGACAGCAAGACATTGTGTATGTATTCTGTTTGCAAATAAGGGCATAAATTCTATCACAATCTTTTCTCTCTTGGGACTCACAGAAGACAGAGTTGAATGTTTCACCAGTCTGTAGGTGAAATCTAAATACAACAGTTTTTTTCACAGTATCTGCATTGTAATGTATACATTAAACTTAACAAGCACATCAAACACAGAGCATATAGTTACTGACATATTTTCAGTTAATCAGTTCCTCTTGGCCTGTTTGTGCAGAGTGAATTCCATGAGAGGAATCACCATGCAAATCCAAACTGTAATCTATTGCCTTCTGTCAGCAGATGAGCAAGCACAGCTGGACTGTGAGAGTATAAGAATTATACTTCTACAGCCATTTGTTATTTCTGCTTCTACAGCTTTCTAGGAAAATATAGCTGAAGGGAATGAAACAAAAAAATATAAAGAAATACTTGCAAGGTCCAGGAAAAGCCGAGCTGTTACATGCACTGCACATTATGTCACAGTATGTCTCTTTATGAATGTATTTATCATTCCCTTCATTAAAACTCCTTTCCTCACACAGAACGTCTCAAGGAGCTCTCCAAGGAGGGGGAATATCCTCCCACTCTTATTCTTCTACTTCCTATTCTCATGGTCAATCTGGTGACAAGTCAGGTAAGAAACATCTTCCAAAGAGGATCCTAATTTATCCTGTCCCCATGGCTTTCATATTTTGTTTCATCTCTTTTCTTGTTAATACTATCCCTTGTGTTATAACTTCCACATTTGCAATTGCAAGAGGGATGAAACCATTCACAGTCAAATCTCTTAACTTCAAGGTGCCTTAGCTTCAGTTACAGAAACAGGGTAAGCTCCTTTCCCACGCTTTTGCTAACAGAGATGGACATTTAAATAATGGATACATCTGTAATGTCAGTGCTGCAAGAGACTCTTGATTTCCCCATCAGAGTAATGGTTTCTTCTTTCATTCCACAGGGCAGTCAAGAGTGTGTTAAGATACTACCGACGCGTTGGTCTTTCCTGAACTACCTACTGCCATCTGAGCAGCCCGGCCTACAACGTGATAATACACACAGCATATGCACTGTGTACCTACCAGACGCGCAGATTCCTCTACAAATGTTATTCATGAAGTCGAGATGAATAATTTCTAGGGCTCTTCTAAAATTATCTACTTTTTCCTTTTTATACTGTTCTTCACATGCAATCACTGTATCTACATACACTTGCCTGCAGTGCAATTGGTGATCTACTCGCTGCTGCTAACAATGCCTCTAATAAAACTTTACGTTTCTGCAATGCAAAGAAAACTGTACCCCCAACAGTCTATTTGGTATATTAATATTGTATTTAAAGTTAGGTGGAACAATGAGATATACCTTCACAGAGAAATTAAGGTTGTGTGTATTATGTAATATGGCCCCAAAGAAAATTGTATATCCTAACTTAATCAGATGATGTCTAGATAAAATATTGGAGATGAATGCATTCACATTAAACTCCAGAGTGACACCTATAGGGAAGAAAAAAGGATGGGTGAACCCTTTTTCATAGCGTACATTGCAAGGGATGTGCAAGCAGTTGATTTGCCAGTTCAGCAGCTGAACTGAAACAATCAGAATTAATTAACCCCCAAATTTCATGAAAATTTTGTCAAATCAAAAAACATTTTCCTTTGGGTCACTGAATGAGAAATCAATCATATTCAGGCAGCCCTCTCCCAACTTTTAGATGAGGGCTCTATCTAAACTTGTTCAATAAAAGCAAAGGATTAGATCAGGAAATGAGTGATAAGTATGCAAAGAAGTTCTCCTTACAACACAAAGTCCAATTGCTAGGATTATTCCTCCTGACATGCTGGAAGATCTGGGCTCAGGTCTTTTATCTGGTGGTTCAAAATAAAGGAAGCGTGTTCTCTTATTTCATAGCTCCATGGTGGTACAGTGTTCTGGATGGATGGGTGGAGGATGGCGGGGTGGAGGCAAAGTTCAGTCTTTCTTACTAAAACTGCTCCACTTCATGTAACACACTTACATTACTTGGGCTTGACAGAGGAAGAAAAAATGGTGAAATATCTCACTCATTTAAAACATACAAATCTGTATTTCAGTCTTCCATTTGCAGTGGCCTGAGAAAGCAGCTGAACAGGGTCTGCCACATATCAGGCGAGTGAGTCAACTACCTCCCTGTACAAATAAGGGTGGGTCTCACAAGCCTTCATTGTTCTCTGAACAGCAGTAAATGACTAACATTTTTTATTCTATCAAATAGCTTTGCACTTGCACTTTGGTTTGCAAACAGATTCAGGTCAGGTGAAATACCATCTTTTGGGGTAACAATAATCACTTTAAAAGGCATCAAACTGTCTACATGTTACAATCCGAAGAGGAATTCTCAGCACAGCAGAAAAGAGATGAGCCAGAAAAACTATTTCCCTAGAAAACAAAGGAGATTTGTAAAGTCAAAGCAAAAATACCTCTCCCTTGAGTCACAATGGGACTCTCATGCTCCTGTACAAGCTAACAGAGACTTGTGTTCTGCCTTATGCTCCGTTTTACTTCTCATAACAACCAGTGCTGACTACCTAAAAAAAACCGTCTAAACCTCAGCAATAGCCAGCTATAATGGACTTTGGGATGAAATACCTTATTTGACCACAGTTTAAATAGAAAAGAATGTTTCTGATCCCAGAAAGGAGCCCGTTGTGTTCTAGGCTGTCTGTCAGGAACATTCTCGAGTCTCCTGCTTCCCCCCCTGCTCTCTCTCTTAAGTGGGAAAGGGGAGAAACCTCTGTGCTGGGTGTGCTGCCCTCAGTCTCTGCAGAGCATTTTAAGGGTAATGAATTGAGGGTGCGTCCACTGCTGAGCCGAGCCGAGCCGAGCACACCCAGCTCTGGCTTCCCTTTGATTTCGCGGGATGGAGTTATTGGGCAGGATTTACCAGAGCATAATTTGCCCATCGAAATGTCAAAGCCCATCAAAACAAGACGGAGTGAGCTGAAATCAGTCTACAGTGTCAATACAAGGGAATATTGTACTCTGCTCTTTTGTGGTTCAGTACAGAGCTGTTCCTCTGGCTAACCACACAGCAGAAATATGACCTACCGTTTGGTACAAGGGATAGGCTTTTCTTGAAGCTGACAATGCAGCATGTCAGACCATACAGCGTGTCGGTTTGCACAGCATCCTCTAGCGGCAAACTCAGAAAATATGCAATAGGATTTGTGACAAACTGTTCAATATAGTCTCAAAATTAAATTCAAGCCTCAGACCTGGGAAACGGTTAGGCCAAGGAAAGAGCAGCTTAAATAATAATAAAATCGATACGTTTTTCACAGAGGTAACACTGTGATAGCAAGGGGTATAATAAACCAGATTAATAGACAGTAAAAAGGTTAGAAATCACTTAATTATGAAAGACAGGGAAGAGAAAGAGAGGAACTATTTGTTTTGCATAATTCTTCTTGAAGGTTTTGAGGTAATTCCATATGAAATCAGCAAATTCAGATTAAGCCAAAACCTCCTGGATTGTTCTTGCATGCATTTAATGGCACTGAAGTTGTTTTGTCTCCATTTTCAACTCATTTAGTAGCAACAGTGGCTGCCACAGACACACAGGGAGCCTGGTATTACCAAGTGAAGAGAAGAATTTTATTAAGAATAAGGTTCAATTAAATGGTGCTGTGTTTAAAAAACAGGCCTGTAGGGGGGACTGTGGAGATACTGACATTTTGTACTGTTACTATTTCCAAAGGCAACCAAAGTTATTGTGCATTATAATCTTTGGGTGTGTTTGAGTTTCTTAATTCTGGAAATTAATCATCTCCACCTGAATAATGTAACATTTTCAGGAGGTTAGATGAAGATGAGAGGGGGAAATAGCTGGATAGAGAAGAACCCAAAACAAGAACCAGAAATTAGTGGACTGAATTCTCTGAGGGGCTTCATGCTGGATCAGAACTATTATGTACCTGCAGGATCTAGACCCGCAGCAGATGTTTTCATTTGCAAAAGCAGCTGTCAGGTATGGACAGGTACAACAGCCCATTGCTTCTAAGTCTTGCAGCTTTCTGCACACTCTTTCCAGTCTCTTGCACTCTTGGCTACAAGGCAATGGTATCACTGAGGCAGTGCCTGCTGCCTGCAGCCTGGCCAGGCGCTTTCGCTTCAGACAGCCTTTTGCAAGGTAGACTTCCCTCTTGGCCCACCCCACCGTCTCAAGTAAAGAAAAAAGCAAATCTGTGATTCACTGTGCCTCTGATTAAAAATCGGATGAAAGGCAGCTGCTTTTCTGATACTTCTCACATTTACCAGCCTACCATAATAATGAAAAATAATAGCAGTCAAGTTAAGCAAATACAAAAATTCTTGAGGAAAATCCATTCTTTCTGTATTCCAAGTAACATATTTCTATTAAGTTTGATGTAACACATAATATTCTGGAGTGGTAATCCCGATAAACTTCTGAATTTCTTTTAAGCATTCTCACACCATGACAGACATTAAGGACAAATGGTCTCTGATGGTTGATACAGTGAACATGCAATTTCAGGTGCACTGGAGCTGACTTTCATAACTTATTTATTGCTGCCTAAAGAGAAGTTTATGCACACTGCAATTACTGCTAATAACCCACTATTAATGAGCCCACGCTCAGAGATGCATTGCAAAGACTGGCTGCAGGGAACACCTTTCCACTGGCATGCACTCCTGTGCTTAACCAGCCCTGGCAGCAGGAGTGCGACTATGGATCAAAGGCACTTACAGACTTATTAATCAACATTTTCTTACAACGTTTCTAATCTTAGTTCAGTTCTTTCCCACAACCCGATGTCAGACTGTCAAAAATTACGGCAGTACCAAAAAGTTCATAGTGATTACACACACGTAAAGATTTTAAACAAATGCTGACAACTCCTCTCTGTTGAAAATGCACGTCACGAGAACCTTACAGTTTTTATTAGTTATTAAAGCTGAATCCATCAGAAAAGAGTGAAAGGGCACTCAGCAAGTATTTCAGTCAACTTAATTTGGGGGTGGTAGGCAGCCCAAAATAGCTAAACAGCTGGCGCAAACCTTAGTGATTAATTAAAAGAAGATTTAAAGCCGAATACAAGTGTCAGAGGCTGGTGGAAAATCATGGTTCTCCCTCAGTTAATAGCCAGGACTGTCCAGGAAGGTAACCTACCTGATACACACAAATACTGTGAAATTTGCCTATAAACTACTTCTCTTTGAAAACGTAGCAAACTGATAAGAGTAGTTAGAAATACCCTTTTCTTTCCCTAAAGGTGTGCAGTCATTCCGGGCAGAGAGAACCAGGGCTGCAGAACGGGTTTCTATGAGCTGATAGTTGCTATGAGAACAAGCTGTTTTAAAAACACCTCCCTGGCAGTAGGTTTTCAAATTAGTAGCTACAGGACTTGCCCTCACAGAGTAATACAGAGTTTGATTTTCTCACTGAGCCTAACAAAGATCTGGAGACTGAGAATTTGTCTCAAGCCAAAACCAGTATGAAACCACCTGTAGGATCAGGAAAGCCCAGATCCAGTTGACAGGATCCATCAGCAGGGTACAAAGAGAGCTCCTTGTTTTCTAATTTGATCCAGAAGATCTGTTTAATGCTTGCACAGTGAAAGCTCTACCCTTACTGGAAGCTGTGGCCGTTCACTGTGATCAGAATATATTCTTATAAAATTAGCAAGAGAAATAATAATAATATATCAGTATATAAATACAAATATATAAATATAGGAGCACATAAACATAAATATAAACAATACAAATACAAATATGCTCTCCAAATGTTTTACAGACACGAACAGAATAAAATAGCTCATCTCTCTGTGCTATGAAACTCATCTACTCTGTGTTTCTACCAAGCCTGGGATTTTTTTTTTCAGTAGGAATTTTCCATGTGGCCTATGGGAAAATGCCCTCTGAATAGCTCTAGGCCTCCTCCTTCAGCATGAATCACTGCAGAACTGCAGCTGACATGGCAAGCATTCAACATGTTCTTGGTTCCTCTCAACCTGGGACAGGTTTAGTCTATTTGGTTTTGGCAGTAGCCTCTAAGTTGCTTATTGCTGCTGCCTGCAGAAACCTGACTTTTGGAACATATCCTCTCGTCAGTTAGACATTTGACTCTTAATAATAGTTTCCAGCCCCATCATACCTTGCTGAGATTTACCAACCAGTTAACAGATTAAAGGAAGTGTAAAAATATATCCAGTGACTTGTCTTTCACTCATCAGGGCTTGGTGTCCTAACTCATCCTTTCTTCCCACACAATTTTTAATCATGCTATAAGAAAATCTATTTTATTTTCCTATCTCAGGTACTTTACTCCCTGATGTGCATTATCACTGTAGTTCTGGATTGATAGAGAAGTCAAGAGTTTAAAGCTATTTATGTTTCTAGGAAAACAGAGACCCTAATGAGGTATTTCCTAAAGTACACACCACATCCAGTTTCAAGTATTGCTCCCAGTTATTTAAGTGTTTGAGTTCTTCATGATCTTTTATGTATTTTCCTCACACTAATCTATTCAAATATTATATAAATGACAAACACTGAGAAATTTAATTATATGTCCCAATATCACTAAAGAAGCCTGTAGCTGAACAGGAATCCATATCTTTCAAGTTCAGCTCAAATCATTGAATCGTCATTTTCTCTTCTGCCATGAAAGAACTAGACCCCAGATAAAAATGAGTTGTCCTGCAACCTACTCTCGCAATTTCTTTTTGAACTGAACCCTTACATGACCTTATTTCTCATTTCTTTCAATGCAGAAATCAGGGCACCCACATGCATTTCCTTCATCAAATCACATTCCCTCTATTTTGCAAAAAGAGTAATTTTGAGAAAGTTAACAGTGTTGCTCTCTGCTCTTATCTACCCTCTTTTTAAACTGCTAACAGCTGTGTGTGCATGTGCTAGGACCTGCCTTTTCAGCACATAAACATTCTTGTCTTTGAATCTGTTGGCACATTCAGTAAATATATGGCAATGCAAGGTTTGTGAGGATTAAAAAAAAAAGATTAACAATGGGATATAAAAGCAAGAAAGCCAAGAATTGTATCTCAGGCAGACATTCAACACAGTTATTTTAGTACCAGCTGCAGATCAGTTCTTGTTATCATTCGTTCTTCCCACAAGGAAGTTTAAAGAAAAAATAGAAAATTTTGTGTTTGAATTAAAGAGATTCAAATGTTTCATGACTATGATACTCAATAGGAGAGAAAAACATACAAAGTTATGATTTGAAGAGGGCAGATGACATGGTCAGTAGGGTGGGGCGGCCAAAGTTCTGATGAGCAAGAGAACAGATGAAGACTGAAAATTTGCATACCAAAGAGTCAAGAAGCACATTTTCACCGATAGGAAGCAGAGATGAAAAGGAAGAATTATCAGAAGGGACAAACACTCTAAAGATTTAAAGGGTAAATTCAGAATAATAACCTGACTTTGCTCATTCATCCATAGAAGCATCCGTGGAATTGCAGGCACCAATAAAGTAGGTTAAAATGTTCACAGAGTTCCTGTAATTGTAATTGCATTAGCAATCCCTGGAAGTAAATCTAGCAGGATGTGAGAAGAGTGAAGTATATGCCAGTGTCACTCAAGGGCAATAAAAAGTGGTTTACAAGACAATTAATAAAAATACCCTGAAACAATACAAACAATTTTATAAAGCAGTAGTGGCTAGTAAAGCAGAGTAGATAAAGGTAAAGCAGAACGAGGTCTCAGCCAGGAGCTTGGGGGTGGACTGTTTCCACCAGTCTACAGGATGACTTCACTTTAATACATGTGTCTCCTTTACCCTCAGATAAGTTGCAGATAAAGGAAATTCCCTTTGTTGACCATTCCTTGTATTTCCTTTAGGGAAAAGTTGACCCTACAATAAATTAGGTTTATTGCAGTAGGAGAAAAAAAGGCCTACACAGAATGATAAAAGCACCTTCTTTCCTGAGCAAATACTTTGCCACACTAAAGGCTTTTCCAAGCATTTAAGCACATGTTATCACCTTAAGGGAGTCCCAACAAAAACAGATACGTGCAGCCATTGAAGTAAAAGAGAGATGAAAAGTTAAAAAGAAAAAAAAACCTTACTGGAAATTCAGAATGCAGTTTTAGTAAAAATGCTGCATGAGGGACTGATTTGATACTAGAAGCTTATGATATATTTGGTGGTATAACTAAGATTAGTTACTCTATTTGACAGTGTCTCCTCACCTTTTCCTCTCCTGACACTTTCAGATATACTTCCAAACTGCCAGGAAGAACTGCAGTTCATTTTTGGGGAATTTTTTCCCCATATGTTGAAGCAAACCTAACCTGCTTGCAGTACATTATCAATATTCTAACAGTATAATATATGATGATTACTGCTTTTATTCAAGGGGATTCACAGGGAATGCAGAGACCTTCCACAACCCAATTTTCATGAACTGGATCATAAAATATTACGCAGCATCATAAATGTGCATTTTATTTTGCAAAACCCCCAAATACACTGCTTTGAGGTCCTGATATGGGAGTCTAGGGAACGATGAAGGAGTACCTAGAGGGAAGGATGTTTCTCTCTCCTTGCAGCAGGAGACAAATCAGAATACACCAGTATTTGTTCTCCTTTAAGCTTCTTGCATTTCTGTTCAGTGAAAAAAAGCACATGGACTTAGGTTCTTTATGCTCTAACTATGGACTTTAATATTTAACAATGAAATAACTGTTCTTCTGTAGCTTTCTTTTGGTCTGCAGGCAGACTGTAACTGTCTGATACTATTATTTCACCTGTTCACAGGACTTGGAACAGTTACCTGCTGGGCAGGTTTTTCCTACCCAGGGCTGAACAGGACATTCAGATCTATAGAAGGAATGACCAACATGTCTTTGGCAGACAGAAGTGTCCTCTGTATCTCTTAGAAAAGGCTGTACAGTTTTACTGTGCAAGTTGGAGAGTTGTGTGAATGCAGCAGTCTCTACAGAAAGAAAAGAACTCAGCTGTGATGTCCCTAGGCTACAGCATCACAGTCAGCTAAAGTATGGTACATATATTGTATATGCCAAGTGATATATTCTGTACCTGAGTCATTGCAGAATCCCTCTTTCTGATACAGCCTCATAATGGGGCTGTTGATACAGGTGCCTTGGCCAGCTTCCAGTTTGTATATTTGTTTTTTCACCCTCCCTGTATTTGCCCTGCAGTTTGACATTTCTCCCTGTACAAAGTGAGTACAGCACTAATGTGTGGTCTAAAATAACAGATGCATTTTTTATGGGTATAGAAAGACTAGACAGGCCCTCGCACAGAGCATGCATTTCACTTGGCTTATCTTATCTTTAATTCTTTCTTTTAGTATTAAATGGATTTCTCATTGACACATCACAGCATGCATCATGTGCTCCAAAGGTTCTGTTTAGTGGAAGAACTTGTAGGTGGCAGAATTTCTGCCCAGGCCTGGTTGTTCCCTGAAAGCTGCAAATGCTGGTAGGCCAGTTTACTCCTTCTTTCTTTAAAGCAGTTCCCCTGGGGAGTCCCAGAGGTTTGGAGGGAGTGAGGAGTGGCAAGTGAAAGAAAGAGAATGGAAGAAAAGATGTGAGTATCCACTTGTATGTTAGGGATGCTCATGGAGGAGCTTGCAGTAACAAAAGCAACACTGCTTTTAAAAATTTGTCTTGGATAACAGAGGACTTGAACATTTTAGAAATAACATTTTCATGAATCTTAAAAGACCAGAAGACTGATTATGTTTCTTCTGTTTACTTCTCCTTTTCAGTAGCAATGAAAAAACTAAATGTATCATCAGGCACTTGTTTCTGTTGCTGCTCACTCCCCAGGTACTCAGGGAAGTTTAATCCTTCTCTCTGCTACAATTATAGCTATGGTTCCTTGAAAAGGATTCTTGTTTCTGTAGAAAACTAGACTCTTTCAGACAAGGCTTGTTCTCTGTCAGACCCTCTCTGCTACTGTCAGCCCAAAAGGAACTGAGAGCAAAGAAAGAAAGAGTTAAAATCTTAACTTCTGAAAGAATTTTTCTCAATGCAAATAAAGAAAGCAGAGGGGTGGGAACCTCTTTTGTCAAGGTCCACACATACTGTTCACCATTTGGGCTTCTTTCAAGTTCTGTTATCAGTCTACCAATTACTAACTTAATCACTGTATATTAAAACTCTTTCCCGAGATCACATAAAGTCGTTGTGTGACTTTGCTATGGATGCAGCGTTGGCTGCAGCAGGGCTGTGCACTCCCAGCCCTTTTGCTTCCATATAGGTAAACTATAACTAGATTTATGAATGCTCCCCTCAGCAGGGTGACACCTCCTCTGAATCCCACCTTTTGCTTCAAGAGGCAACGGTCAGGGGGACGGAATCAGCTCCTGTGCATGAAGGTATCTGGGAAAGAAACACAGCCCACTTCATAGCAACTGACCAATAAGAGGAATTGCCGTGTTGGCAGAAGGCTTAAGGCTGATAAATTCCACGGGTCTCAGATAACACATTCTGGAGACAACTCCCATTGACACAGGCATAAAAGAGGTAGGGTGGGGGAACTGAGCACACACTCCTGCCTCAGGATCACAAACTGTGCGAGCTGCAGCTTGGGTTAGGTCCTTGGTATTTCTTACCATGGCCAGTTACAGCTTCAGGCAAACTAGCTCTTCTGTGGCAGGGGGACCGGGTGGCTCCTCGGTCCGTTTTGGTGGAGGTTGCTTTAGGGCTCCAAGCATCCATGGGGGATCTGGTGGCATGGGTGTGTCAGTCTCTTCTGCTAGATTTGTCTCTTCTGGCCTAGGAAGCAGCCTGGGTGGTAGGTATGGAAGTAGTTTTAGCAGCAGCTTAAGTGGTGGTTATGGTGGTGGTTTGGGTAGCGGTGATGGCCTCCTCTCAGGAAATGAAAAGGCAACTATGCAAAGCCTGAACGAACGCCTCGCATCTTACCTGGAGAAAGTGCGTGCACTGGAAGAGGCAAACTCTGATCTTGAAACTAAAATCCGAGACTGGTACCAAAAACAAGGACCAGGCCCAACTCGGGATTACAGTCCTTATTACAAGACTATTGAAGACCTTCGAGACAAGGTAAGTGTTAATATTTATTAAAAATCATCTTAGATTTGCACTTAAGAAGGAAGCATAAAAACCCAAAGAGAAAAACTTCACTAGGAAAATACCCAGAAGACATTGCAGTTTATGAAAAGGACAGGAAGATGAAATGACTATGCAATGATTGGGCGGGGTAGATAAAGACAATTACCAGTTTGGAATTATCTACCTTTTTAAATGTTAGCTAAAAGAATGTACAAAACAGTCAGTCTGAGATGCCTTGGTACTTGATTCTCTGATAACGTTTGCTTTTAACAAAGCATATATACATACATACACACACATATATGACCAGTCAATATATATATGACTCTATATATACACTGACAAATATAAAGAGAGACAAACAATGACAGCAACCTGCCTATCTCTGTAATCTGTTACCTGCCACATAGCTTGAAAAGCTTCAGAAGCACATACACACTGCTTTAACAGTAAAAATAAGAATTGGTTAAGTACAATTTTGTAAATGTGAAGATAGCAGCTCAAGATTTCATCACCATACATGTATTTTTCTTTCACATTTCACTTACTTAAGCTTGGAATTGAAATAAGACTGCTGAAACATTTGGCTTATGGAAAAAGGAAGTAGCAGACATGAAGTAATAAATCCCATATATAAATGCAGGATTCGCCCCAATAGCCCATGGGTACCTGATAACAGATTACTTTGAGATGATACACACCCCGGAAAACATAGTTAGTAGCTGATTAAACTAAGTAAATAAATGAAAGAAAACTTGAGGTTTAGTTTTCACAGTTCAGCTTGGAGTTCATGACCGCTCCCACGCAGTTTACTTTCTCCTTGCTTCAAGCCATTCACATTCTCTCCTGATTTCAAAAACTGAGCTCTGGTAAAAGCAGAAACGCCAATTAGATTTTTTCCTTTTAGTATTCTTTTCCCTCCTGTCTTTTACTCCCCTTAGTTAGGGGAGAGAAAATGTTATTCCAGCTGGTTTTGCAGATGATCTTTTGAGTTTTAAAAGTGGCAGGCAAAAAAGACATGTTTTACAGGTAAAAATTAACAGGCATTACTTCTAAATATACAAAATTTTCTTTACAGGCTTTTATGAAGCATTAGAAGAATCAATAAACACTATCCTGGATACTCTAGGAAATAAAAATGTGTTCAAAGACTATACAAATGCAATATGAATCCATATTGTTTACAAAACACAAACATGCCATTTATTTTAAAATCATACAGACCTTGTAATCACTTCCCACTGTTAAGGAAATGTGTAATGAGAACAAATTCTCTCAAGAGGGGTCTGCAGACTTTGCTTCCTTTGTATGTCTCCAGGAAATAGGTTTCTTGCCTCCGTCCTAAAACATCGCCTACCCCCTGGCTCACCAAAGTCCTCTCCCTCTAAGACAGCACGTAGTTTTGTCTCACTGTGGGACTTCTAGCTAAAAGCCACTTCATATGCCAGACAAGAGTAAGAGGACCTACCCATAATGGACAATGATGGCAAAAGTACTGTGATAAATCTCTGCTACATATTTGCTATAGATCATTGATACTTTCCTACTGAGACCAAATAAAATACACTTCTATGTGGTGTAGGTACAGATGAAATAGAATCTTAACTCTTTTATCTTCAGATCAGGAAAGAAGATAACATAGTTGTTTCAGCCTCAGCAATGAGCTCTCATTGTTTGTAGATCCTTGATGCCACTATCGACAACTCGAAGATTGTCTTGCAGATTGACAATGCCAGGCTGGCTGCTGATGACTTCAAAACCAAGTGAGTAATTTCTGAAAGGAAAAAGGTCTCTGAGCAGGCAAAAACCCTTGTTGAGCCAAAGGGCAGTGGCTGTGAAAAAAGAAAGGAATGCCTATAAAATCTCTCTATGAACACTAGTTTGACCCTGTCATTGCAGTTCAGCCCTTTATGTATTTCCTGAAAGCACCATCTGCACCACAGAAAATTTTATATCATGTAAAATATGTAGAGAAAAGTTTAATGCTGGACAACATTTGCTACATCATCAAATCCTACAGAACCAGTCACATTTATAGCAAATAATGTTTCCAGGTTAGCTAGCTTAACCAGCTAACCCGAACAGCTTTGTTTTGCTTTTTTAAGGTTTGAAACAGAGCAAGCTCTTCGCATGAGTGTGGAGGCCGACATCAATGGCCTGCGCAAGGTCCTGGATGAGCTGACCCTGGCTAGAACGGACCTGGAGCTGCAGATTGAAAACTTAAAGGAGGAGCTGGCCTACCTAAAGAAAAACCATGAGGAGGTAAAAAAACCCCATGAAATGCGTTTGAAAGTGACATTAGAAAAACAGCGTGTGGAAATGTGGAGTCCCCCAGGATTGCCCTGAGCTCTCCAACAGTGAAGAAAAGATTTCTGTGTAGACTGGGAGACTAAAAATACCCCCTACAAGTATTTAAGGGGACTCAGTCTGACCTTAGCCCTTGCAGAAAGACTGGAAGGTTCATAATGTTTTCAGTTTATGATTGTACTCTCTTTTGTCTTCCTCTGCCATGTCCACACAGGAAATGAGTGCCCTGGGAGGGCAAGTTGCTGGCCGAGTCAGTGTTGAACTGGACTCTGCTCCAGGCATTGACCTGTCCAAGATCCTGGCTGATATGAGAGACCAGTATGAACATATGGCTGAGAAGAACAGGAAGGATGCTGAAGCCTGGTTCCACAGCAAGGTAGAAAAAACTCCATACTATACAACTACTACTCAAAAAAATCCGTGAAAGAAACAAAATAATTATTAAAATACATAGAACACTGCTGTGGAAGCCTTACGGCCCCTACTTAGAGGCCCCGTATTTCTCATATAATGTTTTTCCTGCTTCAGACTGAAGAGCTGAACCGTGAAGTAGCTGTCAATACTGAACAACTGCAGAGCAGCAAGTCCGAAGTCACTGACCTGAGACGCACCCTCCAAGGGCTGGAAATAGAACTTCAGTCCCAGCTCAGCATGGTACGTGAAAATTTGCACTGCATGACCCACCCCCCCCAGCTGAAATGGGTACATACTCCCCTCCCTACAAGGAGTCTTGCATCTGGCAGCAACCTTTTTGTGGTTTCCCCTCCAACCTCTCTGCTCTCAGAAAGCCGCGCTGGAAAGCACCTTGGCAGACACAGAAGGGCGTTACGGTGCCCAGCTGGCGCAGATCCAGGGCCTGATTGGAAGCATCGAGGTGCAGCTGGCTGAGCTCCGAGCTGATATGGAGCACCAGAACAGCGAATACAAGATCCTCATGGATATCAAGACTCGACTGGAGCAAGAGATCGCTACTTACCGACAACTCCTGGAAGGCCAGGAGTCACAGTAAGCAGCTCTGCTCACAGCAGAAACCTTTTTGCTTAGCCTCGTAAAGTCCGACCATGCCATGGTGCTCATTTGCCACAGCACCACAGTAAACACAACTTGAAATACTCCTGGGGTTCTAAAGTTTTAACAAATTAATTTTTCTGGACCATGGTGGAGCTAGAAAAATTACAATTCCCATTTACATTAAGTGAGTACCTCAAAGAGTTTCTAAACAAAAAGGCAAACTGACAAACAGTACCAGAGATTAAATGCAACTAACACTTAAAGAGATAACTAATCATTAGCTGCTTGACATTCAGGAAACATAGTGCAGTTAGTAATGTTTTACAGAATATAAGGATTAACACCAAATTCCCATAAACTTCCTGTTACCAGTTAAATAGCCCTTGCCTCATAGGAATCAGTGCAGAAGAAAATATTCTGAAGAGAAGTGAAGGCAGACAAGCTAGCTATTTTCAGGCAGCCATTAAGTGGACCTCCCACATGGGAGCACAGCTATCTGTCATTTCACATATAGCCTCAAGGAGGAAAATATCTCATAGCCTGGAACAAAAAAATGAGGTATGAGTTGAAAGGTTTTGATTTCCTCCATTCCTTCTTTTCCATAATTTTCTTTTCCCACTGCAGTTGTTTAAAAATATATTTCCTACAACAATTCACTCTCCTGAGCTGAGAGGGAGAGCAAGGAGATGACCATCTCTTCTCTGACTACATACAAAATGTACCTGATTAATAGAGAATTTGCTTTCATACATCCTCATCTCACACAGCATTTGACGTGTTACCTCTCCTTTCAACTGTTATCTCTTTGTTTTACAGGATGTTTGGATCCCTTTCTGGAACTGATGGTAAGAATTCTTTCTCTTTCAGGAAACCTTCAGGAGTGAAAGAAGTTTTATTTTCTAAAAGGAAATATACATATATTACGGTAGTTGTGGCCATTCCAGAGATTGGGCTGCTGCACTGATTTGTGTCACAGAAAAAAAATCTAATAAGTAACAAATGATGACTCTGGCTAGAATTTAACAAATTTCAGTCATTAAAAGACATTCAGACATCAGAAAAAAAATCTCAAAATATGCTACAGTAAAGGCTAAGTAAAGCACAAAATGCTTAATCATTCCCCCAGATGAAAGGATTCAAGAAATTTAAGTTTGGCCAGCTCAGGGGAATTGTATGAACATGCAAGTAAAACTTGCCTTGTGCTTTTAAAGGTCAGCTGTATTGTAAAAGTGATGTATGATTCAAATCAATGCTATGAAGAAGAAAACTTCTGAGAGAACAGAATGAGAAACAACACATAAACTAAGCTCAGCGCCCATTGCAGAGTGGTCTCGTGTGCCATACTTAAGTAATTGCTGTTCTTTCTCTCCATATTACTGTAGACAAAAAAGACAAGGTGGCAGGTGGAAAATAGTACCGAAAGGTCTACGAATGTCATCTTCAGAATGAGAAACACACAGGAACTGAAACGGAGAGGAATCACTCTAAACTGCTGGAAATTACTATCTTAAAGCACAGAAAATCCTTGGCCACACAGAGTTTAGGTAGATTCATCCATTTAGTGGTGATTAATTTGTGAATTCAATTATTTCTAGTTCTTTCATGTACTGAATTGCTGTATCTACTCTAATAAAGATGATCTTCTTCTTGCAATCTTAACTTCTTTTGAGTTACTGTGATATTGTTACTGAAGCTTGGCTTTAATCAGGCAGGACGTAGCTAGCCAGCCTCCCTGACAGGTTAATGCTCAGTGTCTGTTGGTGGCTTGAGCTCCGTCTCTGACTTCTAGCTCCTCTTGCTGGCAGGAGCTCTGAATATGGAGGCAACAACATCCTCAGCCCCTCAGAGCGGGAATACGAGAATGACTTATGTTTCTTACTACAATGGCTGTGCACTCTGAAGAGCGGTAGCAGCGAGACATTAAGTGATTCCGGTAAGAAGCAAGAGCTGGGAGACATTTTGTTAGCGTAACATATAAAGCTGTTAAAATGGCTTTAAGATAACTCCTACAGAAATAAAAAGGAGTGAGAAACAGTTGTGAGATTTCTTCACTCACTTTCCTAGTTCATAAGGAGGTAACAAAGCTTTAGCACAGATTTTAGTCACCTTCCTTTGCATGCCATTGAAAGGATATTATCCTAGCTGAAATTCTACATGTAATCAGTAATTTAATTTCCAACCATGCTGCTGCAAGCCCACAGCCAAGGGAATTTCTCAGGGTTTGTGCTAAAAGAAAATCATGGCTATAGCCTATCACATTCCCACCTCCCACTATTACAAAAGGCACATAGTTAGTTCATCAAATGAGGGTGAAATTGAAACAACAGTGTGCCCAGACTAAAAGTAGCCCAATACTGCACTCCCCCAGAGCGGATCATCTTGCAGCCTGTGCTTCAGGGAGACATCATCAAATCCCTCAGCACTTCTCGCCTTGGACTTGGGAGGGAATAATTATTTCACCCTTGTTCATAACTCAGTGTTCATAACAGATTAATAGAGTGTTCACATAGCAAGAGGCATTCCAAAGCTACGGACCGGACCTCCTCTATCAAGGTTGGGCAATCCTCTTCAATCAAGAGGCTCTGGTGCTTGTTTTGGTTTAGCAGTGACTCAGGTGACCTGACAACATCAGTTGTCAGGTACTGACACGGATAATCCCAGCTTAGCCTCTGGAAATCTAGCATGATAGCATTAGGCAGTGGCTTCACTATGACAGGGAAAAACTGCGACAAGAAAGAAAAACAGTCACAAAAAGTAAGAATCAGCAAAGGGATATAGAGAACAGGACGAGATGGGAAGAACAGGGGACTAAGGTGCTCTGGTGGAAACAAGTGCAGAATTGAAAGGGAGCAGTGGCATGAAAAGCAGTGGCATACAGGAGATGCAAGTGTTCTTCAGAAGCTCACCCATATTTACAGTGTCTGCTTTTGGAAGAGCAAGAAGAAAGCTTTTGTGCATTAAATGCTTCAGTACAGGCTGTTCCTGAGTGCTGACACATTTTCTAATAAATGTTTTGTACCAAAATTATTCCCTACAACAGTTAGACATGGAATCCCTCCCAGATGAAAGAACAAACAACTCCAGGTCTGTTTTTTAATTTTAACAAATCCCACTCCCTGAGAGCAAGTTCTCGTGACAAAACCAGTCAGGGTATAAGATTACTGGTGCAGATTTCTTGTGTTGTATAGCTGCAAATGTGGAAGTCTGACAAGAAATTATCATGCTCCAAGAATGCAAACTATAAGTTATAAGCACACTTTGCAAATGTGTATTTTGACCAAAGAGTTTTATTTTCAAAGACTGAATTAAATGCATGTTTAGAAAAAAAGATGCTTAAAAGGTTAACAGCTTAACAGTGTTTAAGAGGTTAAAAGTGCCAAGAATGTAATTAATTCATAAACCCTGCTAAAGAAATTGGGGGCTTCAGTGACTTGAAAGAATCTTGAAAAGGCTGGAATTCTTGTTTTTTATAGCCTAATCTTAATTTTAGTTTATAATTTTATTGATTTTGTCCTCTATTTGTAGGGTAATGAAGGATTTCTGGTGAAATGTTAAATATAAAATCACTCAGAGACTACAGTTTTAGAGTTTGGCTCAGAAAAAAAGTGTTTCTAAAGGTATGCAATGTCTGCATGATGGTTTTATCAGCAAAGACTGAGATGATAAACAAGCTGCTTCATGAATGGAACTCTCTGTCCTCCTGAAAGGAGAGGCTAAAGTGTGTCAACTCCATTAATCCCGTAACAGAAGTAATAAAAGAGTTTGTAAAGCATAGACATGTCAGGGGACGTCTTTCAGGAAAGAGCCGTGGAAGCATGACAAACCAAGGAGCTTATGCACCACAAGTACAATGCTGAGTATTGTGCAAATGATGAAACTGCATGTCAAGAATTGGATAAGAAATCTTAGAGTGAAGCTAGTAAGAACAGAATAAAGGCATAAGCTTGAAATACCATTTTTTTTTACATCAGCAGGCTTCAATTTCCTTGTATAGACTATAAGAAGAAAATTTTGTAGATTAACGTTCACGTTCCAGCTGCAGAAAAGAGCTAAATGAAGAATGAAGAGCAACACAGATCTCTACCAGTACAGAGATAACACCGATTTTAGATGTTCATTTAAAGTCCTAAGACGTTATGAATCTGGAAGCATTCCAAACCTCATGAATTTAGAGAAATGTAACTGCTTTTTTTTTTAAATGACAGATAGAACACAGCTAAAATACAGAAAAAATAATGAAAAGAGGAATATGACTGTATGTAGAATTATACCTGGATCTAGAACTCAGCTAAAGACAGATGATTTTCACATACTTGTTCAAATTCAGATATGAAATTAGATTCATCAAAACACTTTTCACCAAAGGAAGCTTTGCCTTACATAATCTATTATAAAATGCTGTAATGCATGTAGGTTTTGATATAGAAGCCATAAAACAACAAAATCTATATAAATAAATAACATGAGTGAGTGAATTCACACACACGCTGGCCAGCAGTCTGCTCTCACTGTAGAGGTACGGACATATTTACCATTTCTCTTTCACCAGAAGAGCCAATGTTCATAAGTAAGCTCTCAAAAGTGAAGTTTTTTGCTCTTTAGGAAAGTACCTGTGAAACACAGCAACTGAAGCAAGCTGCAAATAAATGATCCATAACTGACCACCTCCAAATTTCACAGTGCTTTGTTGAGGCACCTTTCCTTGGATTCTCCTTTGGTGTGAAAATACTACTGCCAATTTCTAGCAAAATATTAGGAACTGTTTAGAAGTAGTTGCTTAACATGAAAGAATAAATAGTGAAGACAATGAAGGCAAGGATAAGCCTCAGGTCTGCAAGGGCTACACTCCGCATTTACAAGCTTTTGATCATGGGGGACACACCCCAAGGATCTGAGTTTGATGGTTTACAGAAAATTGAAAAAGCCACAGAATCCCCACCACGATGGTTTTCTGAATTATGTTATAGGACATAATCTGTATTGGCTGCTTGATTTATTTTAATTTTTCCCAATGGTAAATATTCTACAGGAAAGAAAGAGCTTTATATCTGCTACCTGGTTTTTGTAAGTGTTCATCTGATAACAATCTAGAATAACACACAGGGCATTTTAAAAAGCATCAAAGTGTATTTCACCAGCAAGCTTCCAAAGAAGTTATAAAGACTGAGTGAAAGAAGACTGAATGAAAAATCCCCAAAGTTTCCTGTTAAAGTTTACGGTGTTTTCTAGAAGTGATTTTGCTAATTTTTTTTTTTTAAGGAATTTGATCTTGCTTATTGTGGGATCACTCAGAGTTAAACAGACCCTAGCAGCTTGCACACCTCAGGATATTTACATTACAGGGGTCTTAAAGAAACTTTTTTATCTTTAGGAAAGTTTGTCTAAACTTGTTTCCTGAGATCCTAACTCTTGGATATATACAGATTTGGCAAGCTACACAGAACCATCAATCTGCCCAACAGCAAAACTGAACTGCTGTGGCAAAGGTCCAGGTGCAGTTTGAAACATGTTTCCACAACTGTGAAACACCCTGCCTTTTCTAATCAGCTGAAGAATGAGTGGACATTCTCAGAACTAGGCTGTTGAGCTGCGTACCACAGCTAGATTTTTGATATTTCTTTCTTCCCAAATACACATCTTCCCCTACTAAAAAGGCTGTGCATTTCCCTGAGGCTGCATTAAAGTCTCAACTGTAATTTTCAGAAAACCCCTCAGCATTCCAACAACTGGTATGAGCCTCAGTTTATCTGCAATCACCCATCCTGAATTCTAAGCTCATTTTCTGTTGACATGCACCGTCAAAAACTGTGCTAAAAACAACACTCTCCTTATTATGTTGTTAGCAAACATACCTTTTTTCTTCTTTATTTCAAAGTTCTATTTTAAAATAATTTTGGTGGTTCCGAACTACAGACCAGAGAAAGTTCCTCCCACCTTCCCTTCGTCCCTGCTTTTCTCCCTCCTCTCAACCCCCTGTTTCCTTAAACAATTACGTGCCTCAGTACCAATTTATTGTCTTACCATACCCCTACCTCTTCAGCTGCAACTTGTGGCTTTCATCTGAAGAATGTCATCTTGTTGCACAAAGAGAATGGTGCTCTTTCTTCAAACTCCACACTGTTGCCACACTCTCCACATACACATTATCCCCAGGGACACACCCCAGCAGGGTAAACAAGCAGTTAATATTTCCTTAAAAATCTCCCAAATCTGTTTTCCCATTATTATGCAGTATTGAACAGAGCTGTATTACTGAATTACTGCCTTTTGAATTTCACTAGCAAATTATTAGATCTGAAATATACTGGTGTTTCAGACTCTCACTTTAAACGAGGGATTAAGATGACTCTTCTAAGTGCTTCTCAAATCTTATTTTCAAGAATTGCTTCATTTCATAGTGCATATTGGCATCAAACACAATTACTGCTATCTGAACAATTTAATCTTAAACCCAATTTGTTTACATTTTCCAAAAGTAACAGGAACTTAGTCCTCCCACATTTCTTCTTTTAATTGAATTATTTCCATCTTGTATTACCCTTCTTGACCATTTCACAAGCATTAGTAAATGAACTGTGCCCACTCTTCCTTGTACGTTGATGGATGCTAATTGTTCCTCACGCAATGCTATGATTATATGCTTTTTGTACTAAAAATTCAGACTTCAAAATCTAAATATTAGTTCCAAGCAAAGAACAGGAATAAGAACATATAAAATTCAATTCCAAATTTTCAGTGGGAAAAAATATGGATAGAAAAGAAGAAATAATGGTGAGACGAACTGATGATTGTACATTTTTCAGTGAAAGGAGAGTTTTACTTAATTTAGAAAAAGTTAATTTTCTTAAAATAGCCATGGTGATTGCTGTAAATGGGTAAGTGGGTGTGGCTGAACTCACTTTGTTTTTCCATTCTTAAATGTCAGAGAAGTAAACTCCAGGTTTCAGAACTATAGCCTGAAGAAAAAACACTCATCTGAATCATCCCTTTTGTTTAATTAAAAAGAAAACCCAAGCCCTAGCCCCTGAGATGCACAGCCAGCTCTGTGAGGAATGTCATCATAATTGGCCTCACCTCTAGGGAGGAGAAATTTTGGAGGGAGGGCTGCAGGTTGGGTTTGTCTCCTAACACCCTATCTTGAGGATATAAAAGAAGCACCAGTGCAGTGAAGGCACATACTTTCCTCTTCTTCACCAAGCTGAATAACTGACCTTAGCACCTTCGTGCGCTGCAGCTATGGCTACTTCCTTCATGCAGAGCTCTTCTTCTACCTATGGTGGTGGCTTTGGGGGTGGTGGAAGCAGCAGCTCTCGCCTTTCCTCAGTCCGAACAGGAGGAACCTGCCGAGCTCCAAGCATACATGGAGGATCTGGTGGCAGGGGTGTCTCCATCTCTTCAGCTAGGTATGTCTCCTCTGTAGGAGGTGGATATGGTGGTGGATTGTGTTCTGGTTTTGGCAGTGGTTATGGAGGAAGCTACTCTGGCTTTGGTGGTGGTGCAGCCTATGGCTTTGGTGGAGGAGCTGGCTTTGGTGGAGGTTTTGAAGTTGGTGGTGGCTTTGGTGGTGTTGATGGCCTTCTCTCTGGAAATGAAAAGATAACTATGCAAAATCTGAATGATCGTCTGGCTTCGTACCTGGACAAGGTACGAGCACTGGAAGAGGCAAATTCCGATTTAGAAATTAAAATCCGAGACTGGTATCAGAAGCAAGCTCCCACCAGCCCAGCCCGGGACTACAGTAATTATTTCAAGATAATTGAAGATCTCCGAGACAAGGTATGACATTCATACGTAGAGGATAAGAATGCATTAGAGTTGTGGAACTGCATACTCCACTTCTTTCAAATAAGCTAAAATAGTTACAAAATAAATATTGAATTCCCCAACCCCAAATATATTGTGGTTATGAGCACTCTAGCAGAAAAGAGTAGCTTTTTCTCAATTTAAAAGCCAAATATGTTATCCTGAAAAGGTGATGTTTGTTGATATGAAAATTATTGCATTAAAAGTTAGCAAAACATGTTTCGAATTATCAATATATTTATTCAGTAATCAAATAGTAAAGAATGTGAAAGGCAGGCCTCAAAGGCTGAAAAAATAATTCTCCTAGTTACAGATAAGATCAGGTGTTGTACAAATATATTTTCTAATTACGTTTCTAATATTACACAAAGGTATCTACGCTCTCTTATTTGCATATGGACTGTAGAAAAGAGCTTAGCATTTTTGGTTTTTCTCTATAAAAGCGGTAAGAATTACAGTGTGACCAAAGAGCAACATAATAAATTGAAATGGCTCTTGCAATCCAAAAAGCATGCTTAACCAGTGACATGACAACAGAGGTCCATTTTTTTCTACCTTCTTTGATGGTTTACAGCCTCAATAACTACCTAGTATGTACTCAAGACCGAGATATTTCACCATTATTCACAGGAACCTTTTTCTATGTTTCTTAACTGCCAGATCCTTGCAGCTACAATTGACAATTCCAGAGTCATTCTGGAGATTGACAATGCCAGGCTTGCTGCAGATGACTTCAGACTGAAGTAAGTTTACCTGCAGCACATGTGTCTTCTTTCTCCTTGTCTCTCTCTCAAAACAGTTTTCTGAAGTTTAGTATTACTTTTCACGTAGAAAATAAAGTTCTTCAGTCACTGAAGGACACATTTCAAAATTATGGTTAAGTATTTTTCCTTGATAACTTCTCATGAAAAAAACCCTGGCAAAAAGAATCAATGTGATGAAGGATCAATTCAGAATATAAACCTGATAGAACACAATAGCTAGATCACTGAGCTGTTTACATAATAAATAATAGTTCATGTCTTAGTTTTTTAGTGATGCTCTTAACTATTTTTACTAGCTAAATCACAGGGGAAAAGATGACAGGAATAGGTTGGGATTTTCACTTAAAAAGAACAGAGTGGCATGAAGAGATCGCTGTTCAGTCGCAGTAGTTCTCTCTCAAAGAGTCTGAAATTTAGAAAAGAAAGACAAAAAGTAATTTGGGGCTTATCTGGCTCATGGATTCAGCAGTACATCAGACACTGCTGAAAAGATGACTTGCGCAACTGATTTATCTTGCAGTGATGTACCTGCAGGTTTGTATTTTCTCCTCCATTGTCCTAGGCAGAACTGGGCAATCTGTGCTTTCCTTCACACCAAATTTGAGAGGACATTGGAAATGGACTGTCCTGTGTTCCAACTTTTCTATTGATGCTTATAATCATTATTAGGTTCTGCAAAGTAAAATGTCAGGTACTCCTCAAGAATAAAATCAGATGGCAATGCATGTAGTTTCCTAGGTCATAGTTGGACGTTGGAAAAAAACATCTTTACTCCCGTTACACTTCTTTTCAATATACATGTTTTCATTTATAGCCCACTGTTCCTCCTACATTCAAGATAAAATTTCATAGTTTTATAGCTCTGCTGAATACAAACTCGTACATATTCCAGTGCTTGTTCCTTTTTTAAACTGCAGATATGAGAATGAGTTGTTCCTGCGCCAGAGCGTAGAGTCCGACATCAATGGCCTGCGCAGAGTCCTGGATGAGCTGACTCTGTCCAGAGCTGACCTGGAGATGCAGATTGAAACACTGAAGGAGGAGCTGGCTTATCTGAAGAAGAACCATGAGGAGGTGAGAGTCCGTAATAGTACAAAGAGGAAATTACTTCCCTTTGGAATTTATGCCTCTCTGGTGGGGAGGAGGAAATCCAAACAAAAAAACCACAGAATGACAACATTGCAGCTTAATAAGAAAACTGTGATATTAAAAGAATCCAAAGTGTGCCCTGAGAAGATTTATCTGATTCCAAACTGTTCAGACCTATTAGTTTCAGTTTGACATTCATAAGCATGATAGGCCACTGAGATAGTTAAGCTGAGTAAAAGAGACATACATGTAAGTCACATGTAAATATGTGTGTGTTGCCTGTGACTATACAGAGAGTAGAAAAGCATGTGTGATGCGAGATAAAATTTGATAAATGTTTTTTATGTGTGTTCCACCTATGACACTTGATAATAAAAGTATTGCGTACCACTGCATGCATTGCTGATGGCAGAAAGTGTATGAGAAGAGAAAGCCTAATCTTTTTTGTGTCCTCTGCCCTCTGCCCATCCAGGAAATGAAAGAGTATTCAAATCAGCTAAGTGGAACAGTCAATGTGGAAATGGATGCAGCTCCTGGCATCGACCTGACCAGAATTCTCTCTGAGATGAGGGAACAGTATGAAGCTCTGGCTGAGAAGAACCGTAAAGATGCTGAGGCCTGGTTCTTCACTCAGGTATAGTTACACCAAGAAACACCAAACCAATGCATTGCCCCATTATTACTGCCCCAGCAGATAGGATGGGCCCTCCCTTGCTCAAAATAATTGCAATTTTTTTATACCATAAGTACATTATTTTACAGTTGTTTTTTTCTTTCAGACTGATGAGCTGAACCGTGAAGTAGCCACCCATACACAACAGATACAGACCGGCAAATCAGAGATCACAGAACTGAGACGCACGGTCCAGGGCCTGGAGATTGAGCTCCAGTCGCAGCTCAGTATGGTATGGAGCTGTCCCAAGCACGTCACAAGTCACTACTACTACTACACTCTCCCCTTCCTCCCTCTCTATTTTGGCTCTCCTTAGAATCCCCCTCTGTGGGACAAATCTGCATGCTAACCTATTCTGACGTTATTCCGCTTTAGAAAGCTGGACTGGAAGCCAACTTGAGAGATACAGAAGGACGATACTGCGCACAGCTGGCACAGATTCAGGCCCTCATCACCAGTGTTGAGGAACAATTGAGTGAACTTCGATGTGACATGGAGCGCCAGAACCAGGAGTACAGAATGCTCATGGACATCAAAAGTCGCCTGGAGCAGGAAATCGCCACGTACCGCCAGTTGCTGGAGGGCCAGGACTCTCAGTACGTTGCTATATACAAATCCTGTGATGATTAGATAAGGTTAATAACATGATGCATTGTAAAGCAGTAATTTGTGGTTGCTAAGCTGACTCCAGATTACTAAATGACATTCACTGCACACGCAGCCTTTAGAGTACTGGCAAAAGATATGCCCAGCAAAATCCCAGGTGTTGCTATAACTCAAGCTGAATCTCCAGAACAATTGTGCTGATGATTTGAAAATATAAATGCAACCATTTTGACTACAATGAATTATAGAAGGCACCAGGCACCATATGTATGTCTTACATAATCCTCTTGTTGCACTGGAATAATAGCCTTCAGCCTGAAATAACCTATAAAAAACTGTTCTCAGTATTTCTTTTGGTTTCTTTCTCTTGGTTTTCTACACTTGTGCACAGAGGTGAAAATATTCATCATCATACACCAGTACTCCCAACTAGAAAAGAACTTGGTACAGACCACAGCTTACTTTAGTAAAATCTATGTTTTAGTGCCCATTTCTCATATCTGATCTACACATGGAATTACTTTTGATTTCTGAGGAGGAATCAGCTCCTTATATTGTATCTAGATTATCCCATTTTGAGAAGAGGAGAAGTATATAGAGACATATCAGGACCAAGAACTGGTCTGACTGCAGTTCATATTTCCTGTTGAGTAGATAGGAGTGGCCTTCAAAGCAGAAAGCACCTTGACAATAACACTAGTAACCACACACCTGAGAAACAACCCATTGAAAGAAGCAGTGTGAAATCACAGCTATTCACATGCAGTGGTTCCTAAATAGATCAATGGTTTCAGTGGACAGGGTTGGTGATGCTTATTAATCAAATATTTATTCTTTTCTACAGGATGTCAGGAGTGAACCCTAAGGATGGTAAGAAAAATTTTTATTTAAAGAGGGGTTGAAATGAATTGACAAAATAGGATTAAATAAACCTATCTTTTTTTGCTTAGGATTTCCTCTTAATAACACAGATTGCATTCTCTCTGCAGTGACCACATTCTTTGTCATTTAGAGACAAAAATATAATACTTTACCTTATTTTACGTGCACTTTTGAAACCAGTAGCTTGCCAAAATGATTGCATGAACTCATGGGATTCTAAAATACCGAAATCTCCTAAACATTCCTAAGCTCCTCTGCTGATTCACACAGCATACAAGATGCATCCAACTCCAACATGCGACGTGCACTCTTAAGATTTACTGGATGAGGACCAGTAGGGAGAGAAGATAAGATGACAAGGCAGTTCCCCCTTTGATATGTGAAAAAGATCTTTTGAGGAAACAAACAAACAAAAAAACCCATCACACAGCTCTTCAGTGTGTTAGCAGTGCATTTTTTTGACCTAGTTGATTTTTTTTTTTTTCTCCTACAACAGCATCTCTGAGCACTGGAAGAGTTCGCATAAGCATGGAAGATGATGGAAAACCTGTTTCTACTCGTGAAAGGAGATTCTAGTAAAGAAATACTGAATCCCGTCTTGCATATGACACCATATAAAACCAGTGCAGACTACACATTCGCTAATGCTAAGAGAAATACCCTTTTACTTTTGCCAAATCACAAGAATGTAATCCAAGAATGTGCAACAGCTTGATGTCCTTCCTTAAATTTGCTCTCCCTTTTCACACAATCATTTGGCTCTATGGCTTAGAGATGGCAACCTTGTTTTCTGTCAGTAGCTATATAGTTTCCTTATGAAAGAACCTACATAATAAAGTTTCTGTTCTGCTTGTGCAAATACATCCAGTCTAATGTTGTTTTTTTGAAGTCAGTATGGCATTGCCATACACACGACCACACACCCTCCCTAACACAGTGCCTCCTGTAACCCAAAACAAGAGGTGCTCAGTGTATAACAACAACAATAGCAATAATAACTTTAATAAAAATAATAAAGATTATGATTAACAGACAAAGTGCCATTAGATTCTCCCAGGAATCTGAAGCTAATACCAGTAAAAAACTGAGAAGATAATGCCCAAAACCCTTAAGCTCTTTGTTCCGAGTTCAAAGTGCACAACTTGACTACAATTCATGCACGAATAAAATGTACCTCTGAAAAAAATTGATATTTTTCCATATATCTATTTATGTTCCTGCACTTCCTTCAGCAAAAAGGCGAATTCCCTTAGCTCTTGAGGAAGTACTACGCAAGGTCCAGGTGAAATGAACTGTTCAAGCACAGTTTGCTGTGACTCTTTTGGTTTTCATACATAAGGAAGAAACTCACCAGCCTGTGCCATTACTGTAGCTGTTGTATTAGCAACACTGCCTTTTCTCAGCAGTGAGTTAGTCTGCAAATCTACCCCAGTGTAGTTGAAGGGAGATGCTTACAAGGATTTAAGAGGCTACTAAATCCCAACTTCAGAAGCGTATAGATAATTTACATAAATGTTGTATTTTGCTAACATAACCTGTTTGGAAAAGTTGTTGTTAGCCTCATCACTGGGTATTTCAATCCACATAGTATAGACTCATAGAATTATTTAGGTTGGAAAAGACCCTTAAGATCAGCGAGTCCAGCCATCAACCATGCCCACTAAACCATGTCCTGAAGTGCCCTGTCTACATGCTTTTTGAATACCTCTGGGGATGGTGACTCCACCACTTCCCTGGGCAGCCTGTTCCAGGGCCCAACAACCCTTTCAGGAAAGAAATTTTTCCTAATATCCAATCTCAACCTCCCCTGCCGCAACTTGAGGCCATTCCCTCTCGTCCTATCACCAGCCACCTGACAGAAGAGACCAGCCCCCACCTCACTACAACCTCCTTTCAGGTAGTTGTAGAGAGCGAGAAGGTCTCCCCGCAGCCTCCTTTGCTCCAGGCTAAACAACCCCAGTTCCCTCAGCCGCTCCTCAGAAGACTTGTGCTCCAGGCCCCTCGCAAGCTTCGTTGCCCTTCTCTGGACACGCTCCAGCGCCTTTTGTAGTATCTACAAAACCAGTATCATTTCCAGAATTATGTATTTTATTTTCCTCCCAACCTCCTTAGAGCCACTATTTTTCTGTGCTCTATTTTCTGACATTTAAAAAAAAAATCTACACTGCTGGCACCAGCCCCACAGTTTAGCCATGAACGAGGCTGCAGGATCATTGGTACACCACTGTTAAGAATACTGCTGGTATTCTCACTGGAAAGAACTGAGAAGAGGTTCTCACAAACTTCAGCAAAGCAACATCACAATCTACCAGAAAAGAAAAACCAAACAGTACAAATGATATTTCTTTCTGATCCAGAAATCAGGTGACTATTATATGTATCACTCAGACATCAAGAGAGAAATTCTACAACCAAAGGCTGCCATCCATTTGTATTTCAGATGGAGGGCTTGAATCAACAAGTGATGGTCGCAGGATATTTACCTGTACAATGTAGGTGTCAAAATATTCTGCCTATACTTAACCTGCAGCCTATAAATTCAGTTCAGTTTGCTTTTCATGTTCCAATTACCAAATAAAGCAACTCGGGACTTTGCATTCCTCAGTTCCCGCTAGCTTGGGCCTGCCTCTGAAACAAAGAGCAGTCACCATCCAATGGTGCCATCTGCTGATGAGGTTTTTTCTTACTCTGATCCTTGCTTTCATTCTGTACTCTGTGGATTAAATAGTTGACTAAAACCAAGTCCCATAGTGCCAGCCTGACAATGGAGAGCTGTGTCTGGTTTTGAAGTAAGTTTTTTTGTCTTTTCCATGGATCCCCAGCATATGTTGATGAAAACTGCGTGGCATCTTTTCCAGTTTGAAAAGGCTGAGCTTCAGAAGAAACACTTCCTATATGCCAGATCACCTTTGTTTTGTATTACTTGCCAGAAGGAATATAATTCTGTTTTCCATGATGGCATGATATTCTGTGAAACTACCAGGGAGTAAAACAGAGGCTGTTCCGTCTCACAAACTGTCAGCCTCACTGCCAGGCAAGTTGTGAATCTCACAAAGTAATTTCACGTGAAACAAAGGATTAGTTTTATTTCCCGTAATATTATGTACATATGTATGTACTTATATTTCAATGTAATATTTCATAGAACATTAGCTTGCTGAACTGCCAGGCTGGAAAATTCAGTCTGAAATTAATCTCTGGTGAGATGAACTGAACAGCAGGGTATCATTGGTTCTATTATAATTTGGGGTTTTTTTCAAGTTAGGCCTTCATTTTTTGTCTGGTACTTCAAGCTCTTCTCACTCTCAAGCAGCAGGACTGACACCAAACTGTAGCTATTAATAGTAGCTGTTATCAGAATATATTGTGATAGCCATACCTTGTACTTACTGGAAAACCGTATCTTCCATGATTAATTTCCCCCACAAATTAAAAATGTTAGCATTTTTATACAATGAAGTGCACAAGGAATAAGAAGGAATATGTACTCAATGGAAACGTAACCGGTAAAAAAGAAAATCAGCAGGTGCTGAGTAGGGCTGACACAGAGCCACAAGGAGGAGCTCAAAACCTGCCCTAGGCCGAAAAAGAGGCCAAGGAGGCATCCCAGGAAAGGATGAGGTGCAGCAATTCGTTATTACTGAAACATTTCAAATGAAACAAATAGAGAAAAAAAGATTCCTTCAGGTTTCTTCCAGGATAGTGTGATTCTGGTTTGTACAGTCTCTCCAACCCCACGGTTCAGAACGAGTAACGGTGCTAAGGAAGATCTTGTTAAAGAGCTGAGCATTCAACTGCTGTAAGGAAAAACAGCTGCGCCATTTCCGAGAGGGCCCATGCCCTCCCAGCTTTCCACCTCTTCCCAAATCTTCCTCTGTCCTATCCCCCAGTTGCAGCCTAGCACTACTCTGAAAGACAAGGTAAACCCAATAACCCCAGCTGTTGCCACGGGAACGCTTCACAATTTACCACCTACTTATCAGCATGAGGAGTAAAAAAATCTTTGCAGAAGCCAGACTTGCCCATTCTATATTTGATGGAAGAAGTTTGAACGAAGGTTACAAAACTTTTGAGAAAGACTATTTTTGCATGATTGCCAGGTCAATTTTTAGGGCTAGTAGCTTTAAATAATCACCTGAATTTTTCAAGTGTTGTTACAAACTCATATTCTAAATACTTTCTGCAGATAAACATATAAATATCTTAATAGTATTAATACTAGTAACAGCAAGAAATTCCTGCTTTACTATCTATTTCAACAAGACTACTGAAATACAACTGCACCTCATGAAATCATGAAAAAATCAGTAGAAAAGATTGTTAAGTACCTAATTCTCATGTATTTCACCTGGAAATGAGCAGCTGCAGGGAATAGCTAGGCCTTACTCACTTTGGACTGGAGTTTTAGTCAAATGACAGAGGTTGGATAACTTCATTAAAGCCTCATGTCTCCTACAGGCCGAAGCTGTTCGGTACGTTAACGAGCGCTTGATAGGGCATGCTGCATTTCAGGATTCACAGACTGCTGTAATTCTAAAGTCTGAGAACTACAACAGAAAGAAAGTATCTTGAGAGACCCATTCCTGCCCCAGCTCTCCATTTATTCTCTAATGGACAATACTCTTCCCCTCATAAGCAGGAAAATACAACATATTAACTACAGGGTTGGAAAAAAGTCTGAGGCAGAGCTGATCCTGTTCCACACCTACAGATTTTAGCCACACCTCATCATTATAATATGAAAAGAAAAAGAAAAAAACCCCAAAACAACCAAAAGGAAAGCAACCCGGTATGTGGCTGTGATTCCAAATAACAACAATGGTGTGTGCAGGCTCATAAATGCTTCAGAATTGACCGAGAGGAAGCACATTTCATGATGACACAATCTTGTTGCTGTAGTCATTCATCGAAGGGAAACTCCCACAGGAAAAGGCATAAAGCTGCTTAGGGAAGGCTAAGAAGCTGCTCAGTGCTAGTCAGTCAAACATTGGGTTAGATTCACAACAGAGCTAAACATGAGTACCAGCCAAGGCCCTTTTCAATTTTTTTCTGGGTCCCTCAGGGGTAGTTCAGGGTGTGGTTTGGCCCAGCAAGGAACTTCTTACAGACCTTCAAGTGCAGATGCTGGTGCCAGCAGCACACATACCTCTTTCTCCTCTGCCAGACCCTTCTGGCTGGCTACTGGAGGAGGGGCACCTTGGGGAGGCTTCGGCGAGCACCATGGGGAAAGCATCTTCCTGGGTGGGAATGAGAAACAGACTATGCAAAACCTGAATGACCGTTTGGCTGCCTATCTGGACAAGGTCCGCTCCTTAGAAGCAGCTAACGCTCAGCTGGAAAGCTGCATCCTAGAGTGGCACAAGACAAAGTCTCACGGAAAGAGGCATGACTTCAACCAATACGAGCAAAACGTCACTGACATGCAAAGACAGGTAAGTCAGAGCTATAAGTGACTAGGTCATTCTATGCTCTTTTAAGGAATCTGGGTACTCATTTATGCTGATGGCTTTCCTTTAAAGAAAGTTAAATAAAACCTGTTAAACGTTAGAAGTACTGATGAAAGTGGTTACAGGACCTGGGCATAAACAGTCTTTGTGTTCACAAGGAGGAAAATGGGGTACAAGAAAGAAAGGCTGGAAGGAGACAAGGGGGATTCTGCAAAGACTGGTAGTATAAAGAGATTTGTCTGGTGCCAGGTGTTCGTTTCTGTACATGCAACTGTGGTTTGATTAACTATGTCTGGCAGAATTTGGTCTTTTTGACTGCACATGTACTCAAGCAAATTACAAAGCAGGCAAACTGAAGAGACTGCCTTCTTTCATGCATGCTGTCTTTAGACATACTGTTGCATTTCATTGCTTTGATTCCTATGGTAGCAGTCAATGAAACTACAGGAGTTTTGGGTCCAATAAGCTTATGTAATCAGATGGAAAAATACTTCATTGTAATTAAGAAAATAGCAGTGACAAATTCCTTGTGGATGTTTTCACTATAATTAAAAGGAGAACTTCTGGTTCCTGCCAGTAGTTAATATTAACGTTCAACAGTAACTCTTTCAATCTCCCAGACTCACGTGTCTTCAAATTTAAGCATAATATTAATCTGTATTCATAATGAACATACTTAGCACTGTAACCATCTGTGTGACTAATCAGTGTAATTAACTTTACATAGCCATATGGGGCAAAACCCAAAGCTATTCCAAAGGCAATGTTGTATTTTCCCCTCTACTTTTTATATTATGGTTACTTGGCATTCTCAAGACCCTGTGAAATTTTTTTCAAAAGGGCTTGGAAATGGTATTATCCCACATCTTTCCTGAGTGAGGCCAGGGACTTAATCAAACTCCCTGCTCACTGTTAAATGTGTTGCCTCCAGGCAGAAGATGAGGCACTCTGACCACAGACTGTGTAAGGAGAGCCAGAATTGTCATCACCTATTTCTGTTTTAAGGATAAAGAAAGGTCATCCATCTCCAGACCTATCACTTGAGCACTTTTTTGTTTAACAGATCCAGAGATAAAAACTTGTTCATCAAGAATATAAATGTGTTCACATTGATTTGGAATTAATAAATCAGAAAGATTTAGGAAGACAGTAAGACTAAAAACATAATGCTGATCGGGGTAAAGCCCTCACTTAGGAATAGGTTGTACCCAAACCACTTATTTTTAACATTCACCACTCAAATAGCTATCACTGGCTACAGGCACCTGTTAAGACTGTCTCAGGCAGTATGTACTGAATGTGGTGCTCATACTGGGGAGGAAGGGCTGTTAAAGGATTATTTACGGGCGACAATTCAGTGATTTAACCCAGAATTTTTACTTTCTCTATAAATTATTGCAATTAGCACCATGACTGCCAGTAAAATGAGTGAAAATATAGCATCTAATTATTAACCATAATTAAATTAATTAACCATTAATTTAAAAGCTGAAACTAATTTAGCACCTAAAATGAAATTTAGACAAAATTTAGGATCCTATATCCACTAACCCAGACAGTCTATGATATACTGGCTGTCTAAACTTGGAGGCATATAATCATTTGGGTCCTACATTTTGGACCACACTCTTCCCTGGATACCTGAATTCTGGATGAACATGCCAGATGGAACAACAAGTTGCCTTGCTCCAGCCTGACTCCATTCTAACCCAGAGACAAAGAAAATAGCACCAGTTCTTCAGGTAAATGTCTCATTCAAACATCTTGTACTGCTAAATAAGCAAACTGATTTACAGAGCATTCAAGGAGACAGGATCAATGCTGTTGGACAAAGGACACAAGGCATGCTGAGGAAGAAGTCAGTGCAGGAAGCCTTCTTAAAAAAATCTGTTTTGAGGAGGAATTTGAGTGTATTTCATGTACAAAATGTATGAGTTCTTAATTAAGGTACCTGTAAGTTTCCAGGTTGATATTAGTGATGCACCCATATTCATGATGGATGTAGTGAAGAATTCTGTATAATTGTAAACAGATAAATGTCCACATTTGAAATGCACTGCTAACTGGCATAGCAATCAATATCGTACAGCAGTTGGCAAAACACTGACAATTGTATGGATTGCACAGAAAGAGTCATAAAGCATTTATATAAATGTGTTGCTGTGTTGCATGATTATGAAATGGCAAAGTTGAAGAACTCGTATATTGCTTTCTCATTGCCTTATTACCTTCCATAGTAAAATTTACCATTCTCTAAGGATGGATTCAAGAACTGCTTCTTCTCTGACAACAAATTCCAGGCAGCCACACATTTGGGGTATTGTTATACTTCTGCAGCTGGCCTTGATCATGTCCCAGGGCAGTATCTGAGGTGTGCTGCTAATTGCTCAAGAATGTATAGTCTGTTAACAGATTAGTTAAAACATTCCACAGGCATCTTCTTTTTTGCTATGAGAGGTAAACTTTTGACACTTCAGGACAGTTTTGTCATTTCCTTGTTTCTTTGTGATTCATTTAGGTGTGGGAAGTTTTACTTCAAGGTGCTGAGAGCTCTGTAAATGGCTAATGATTTCTATACAGCCATAATGCACCTTGTTTTGCTATTTAAGTGTTGAGTGAAGGCAGCTGTTGGAATTGCAAGGATGCTTCCCTTTCCTCTTTGTTAGAAAAGGATATGAAGTCCCACAATGATTAGTTCCCACTAATTATGTATGAGTCCCTGCTAGAATTCTTTCAAAGATTTTGAATGGAGTACTGAGCTTTTCATATTCAGATCTATAGTTCAAAGCTATTTCATGTTAACAGGGCTTACAAGTCTTTTCAGTGCATGCTGAGTACAGTGAATCAATGATGCAGTGCACATTCTCCTGCACCTTTTAGGGCAATTTTCAACAGCCCAAAGGAAAATCAGAAACATCAATTAATCACTCCATGCTGCTGGACAATTCAGTACAGTTATAGGTGAATAACTGAATGGACCATGACAACTAAAGGCCAGTGTCAGTCTCAAAATGACAATCCATGCAACTCCAGACTGAAGCACGTGGTGGACTTGAGGGGTCCTGCTCGTGAGTTGCTGCTACCATCATCATTATGCCTCTGCATCACACTGATTCAGCAAGGTGTTTATGCACATGCTTACTTTCTAGCATATGATTAATTCCAGCATTTTGATTGTACTCAGACACAGCTTAGTGGTTCTTACTGAAATTTGCTCTAAAGATGACCAAGGCTGCTTTTCCCACAATGCAAAACAGATTCAAAATCAGTTCACAAAAAAAGAGGAAGACAGTGATTGTTATTCTGTAATATACCATGAAGTTTGTGTAATATTATTCATATCCTCTACCTGGGCAGGAGTACGATGATTCCTCCCGCTTCATATCCAGAAAAGTAAGACAAAGAAAAAAGTAAGATTATGGACAAAAATTGCAGAAACATCTAAGTGAATCAGGAAACAAAGCTTCTTTCATTCACGTACTCTCCTTAACATGGGAATTCTACTATTTAGATGCTTCCTACAAGCAGCAGGGAGTCTAAAACAGCACAGGTTATTCACCATCACCATATGGCAACACTGAGTCTGCTGTTGGATTCTCTGTTTTCCAGATTGAGGATGGCAAGATCACCAATGCCAGTATCCTTTTACAAATTGATAACGCTAACATGGCATCTGAAGACTTCAGGCTCAAGTA
>VYZV01002495.1:0-25659 GCA_013401275.1 Pandion haliaetus | reverse complement strand
TCAAAGCTAGCAAAAAAAATCTACACAAATGTGAATACATGCAATACAGTGTGTTTGTACATATCTTTTATGGCATATTATCAGTGTGTGCATGTATTTGCACAGGGCCATGAAAATCATATTTGCTTACTGAATCATACAAATATGTAATATTTTCTCATGGATACTGAACTATTCCAGCATTGTGGAATTGAGAAAACCAGTAAACTGAAATATTCTCCAGCTTACTGGCTTTCTCATTCCACTGACACCTCAGTTGCATGTAATTTTTACAAGGGAAAAAGATTTGCCTGGTAGTCTTTTAGATTATATTAGAGTTGATATTAATGATACTTTTAGGGGAGAAAAAAGAGAAGGTTCTTTTGTATGGCCTGGAGCTGTTATTGCTGGCACTGAAATCTGATTCAATTCAAGGAGAGCAGCTAAGACAGGAAAGGCAGCTCCTGACTGTAATTTTCAACCTGTTGTTGGGGAAGGATGTAACCTCACATTGTCTTATGCACTATTCCATGATCTGGAACACTTCTTTAAGTATCACACTATTTAAAGTAATGTTTTAAATTTACCTCTCTAGTCAAAAGCTCAAAGCAGAAAAAAATAAGGTGTAGCAATTTGATGATTAAGATTTTTTCATGGGACAAAAGATAAATGGAGAGGGAAATGAGGAAAAAATATATATGGGAGGAAGACAGTGTAAAATCTTGTGCTGCAAATGTTCATGGCTTAAGTGAATCCAGTTGAGTTAGCGACATCCTCTGGACCTTTCATCTGATCACATTCAGCAAAACACAAAATGTCTTTCTTTTCAGAGAGAACAGTCTTCAAGGGTGCGGCATTTGCATTAACAAATGGTGCAAAGATAGTTTGTTTTCAAGGTGGGGAATTGTCCTGACTACTTTTTTTTCACTCATTCAGAAAAATCTTAATTTAAAATCTGCTATTGACTCATGACTACATTAAAAATTGACTCAGATTTTCCCCTGAAAGCTCATCTTACAACTGTTCCCTTGGTTGTAAACCAGCTGTATGGCATAAATCAGGAAGTAACTTATTCTTCCAAGTAGGTTAAGAAGAGAAGGACGGCGGTTTCTCAGACACAGAAATATTGAATACTGGAATATGGCTGGAATATTAAACAAGGAATTCCTTTTCCTTGAATGCACTTTATACAGTGGAAGTCCTTTCAGGACTGTATTTATTGTAAGAGATCTTTCAAATTAAAATTCCTGTGACACAAAATCCAAACTGAGATCAGCAACATAGTTACAGGGACTAATAAACGGGCATTGGATTTCACTCCTAGAATAGATCATCGCTAAAGATTGAATTAAAAGACTTTTCTTTATTTAAATCTTTAAGTCAGCCAAAAGAAAAGCGTATGTTCCACCTAAAGGCAGCATAAATGCAGAACCAAAGCTGGGTGTGTCTTTCTCCCTCGAACTCTGAAGACTGGTTACCCATGACTGGTTAGTAAAGGTGAATAATACTAAATGGCATGCATATGTTATCATAACCCTGCATGACTTATCTTCATTGCTCTCTAATATACATTAAACTTCTGTCACACAGGTGAGATTTCTTCATGAAATCAAACAATTTATTAGTGTTGCCACGAATGCTTCATTATGACTACACACAAACCATTCCGACCGAGCACATCACTGAAAGGAAGTGTTACACATGAATCCACAGACTGTCCTCTACACAGTATTCACAACTGAGTCTGGAGCTGGAAATTGCACTGCTGGACTAAAGCACCAGCAAAGTGTCAACAGCACTTCTCTAACATTGATCACAACGGCAGATACCAGATAATATATTTTTAGGTTGCTCAACTTCTATTTAGATAACTTACTGTTCCAACCAATAAAATAAAAAAAAAATTAAGGCAGCCCATACCCTTCCAGATAATACCCAGGCAAAGTTCAAGAGGTAGTGGAGGCTGATGACCACTCCCAACTGACAGCTGTACAGCTTTGTAGATGTGAGCCATGACGAGCCACTTGCCCTTCAGCCAGCCTATGGGCCTTGCCCTTGTTTCATTTACTGGTATAGATATAGTCTTTGGTGTTCACTCATGCAGTTTCCGGTGATTTATAGAACCATTCAAGATATATTCCGTGAAAAAAAACTGTGCTGAACCAAAAAACAGGAGCAAAACCCACCTCTGGTATGAATGATACCTGTCCTGATCTTAGTAAATATTCTTGCAAATATTCCAGCTTATTTTTTGGAATAGAAGCACATATCAAATGATAAGACCAGAGAAATTGTCAGTAAACCATTTGGAGAAGAAAAGAAAAAGAACACTAAGAAAATTCAGCCCAATATCTTTTCATACTAGGTCTGCATGATGCTACTGCTCTGTGCTTCCAATTCCATATGCCTTGAACGCTTTTGCTTAATAGTCAAGAGGATTCTAGAAGAAAAATAATTGTTGAAAGTTCAGCTTGACCTAAAGTAGCAGAGCTAGAACACAAGGGAAATATCTGACCTAATCCTGATGTCCACTTTAATTCAGATCATTGTACATGGTGAAGTTAGAGAAAAGCTTAGAAATTTTTATGTATCAGTGAATTTTATTTCTCTATCAATCTGAAATGCATTTTTATATTATTCTTACATTTCTAAATAGTATCCAGCTTCTGTAAATTTCAAACATCTGACATTAATTTGACAACACACACAATTAGCTTTTGATATTTAAACTATGTAGCTGCTTCTGCATGGGGGGGTGGGACAGTTGTGTATATAAAGATTAAGAATTTGACCCACAAAAGCCAATCTAGACCTTCGATGACATCTTGTTGCATTTAAAGGCAAGCATGAAAGCTAACAAATAACCTTTGTCATTTGCTCAATAAATTAAAAATGGAATCTTCAAGTGATGTTTAGAAAAAATACCATCAAGGTAACATGGAAACTAATTTTAATAAATACTAAGAAAACAAAGCAGAATGTTTACTCTTAAATAGACTATCATAAAATACTGTCAGAAGTCTAGGCAGTGAAATATAGTCAAGAGATGTAACTGTAGCGGGATCTCTTGTTGTATTCCTTTTACAGCTTTAAAGGTGTAAGCTCTGCCCTACTAATACCATCGATTCTTACTCAGTCTGAATACTTTTAATGATCAAAAGATGACCCACCTCCAGTTTCTATAGTGACAGTCCAAATGATATGGCTGTGTACTTTGGTCTCAACTGTCATAAATGTTTTTCATTACGAGTTACACCCAAAGATGAGTTCAAGGTCCAAAGACAATTCACAGCATCCTCCTGCAAAAAAGTTGTGCCCCGAATGCTGATCACTTTGGTTTGGAAGATGCATATTTTCAGAATAGCCAAGTATGACAGCTTAACTCTTGGCCTTGATCCAATACTATTTAGACTAAGCTGTAGCACAGTAACTTAAAAAACTTAGCAGTACTGATGATTCTGTAATAGCCCAGGTTAGGTGTTGTTAGAAACCTGAAGATGTTTCCAATATACAGTTTAATGCCTCCAAAGCTTAGTGTCTCACCAACTTCCTTGCCCCACGGTTAAAGATCAGTATGTACAGCAGCTGTTTTCACTAAAACAAGCAGTATGTGTTAATTGTTCTACCTGACTAGCTGTACATTAATAATACACTAAAGTACTGTGAGTGCAATGCCCCAAGGAACTACACCTATGTCCTGTCTCAATACACACCTGCTACCTGCTTTCCTGCAGCACTAATAACACCCTCAGCAAGCAGTTTCTTCCGTAGCTTTCCATTTTATCTCTGCATTTTCTGTATCAAAAGTATACAGTACAGTCAGTTTAGGAACCTCAGTATGATTAGAAGTAGGATTGATGGGTTTCTTCATGCGCTGGACAAAGGCAGCTGATTTCCTGTTAATCAATGTAACACCCAGGTTTGTGACAGAACGCCCAGCAGTGGAACTGGTCAGCTGGTAGCCTCTTTGTCTAGAATATTGGTGAAGCAGGAGGGATACTTGTTTTGCTTTAACTTCAGCCACACAGGAGGGCTGGAAGCCAGTTAGGCTGGAAGCTTATCTCAACACTTCTTCTCACTCTGTGGGCCTCAGCATCTCCTACGTGAAATAAAGTGGGCAATGAAGATTTCCAATATTCTTGTTCCTATTACTTTATTTATGGACAAAGCAATACTCTTTCTGCTTAATTTAAACTGTATTGAAAGCTAGAGTTCAACTTGTAACGGCTTTCTAATACTAAATGAATGCACATTCAATGCAAGCCAACTACAACCACATTCACTTTCTAATTACAGTATGAATATTGTTTTGTGCTTACTATAAATTAATTAACATGGTAGCTACAAATGCTAATAATTTATACACTGTTCTAGACTGTCCTGAGGCCCAAACTATGGCTTACTCAACAGAAATATATACTTGATTGCAAAAATAAATATTTTAAGTCTCTTGTCACATATAGTCAACTCTCATTTTAATGTCATACACTGCACATGGGGGTTAGGATCTACTTGTTTGTTCAAAAGGACTATAGAGAGTATGGCTGCAGGTATACTGTTATAAATGATTCAACAGTTCATTTGTGGTTTATCTTTTATTCAAAATAATAACAAAGCAAGCCAAACTACCTGGGGAGTTTTTCTCAAACACAGATGAACAGATGAAAACCCCTTTACGTTATACAGGGTGTGGGGGCAATATGCTGTGTGCTATTTGTGCTGACACCAGGTACATTATGTGTCAACAGAGGTGGGGTTTATAACTACTGTGCTTCCTCTTTGAAACACAGTATAAGGGTTTACAGAGCACACACTGCTGTTCACTTCAGCTGCTCTCCATCTGTGTAGGTTTAGCCGTTCCATTTTAGAAGACAAAGAACACAAATGGTGTTCTCTAACCAAAGCTTCCAGTGGGGTACAAGCACCCGCTTCCAACCTACTGCACCCAGTGTCAGTGGTTTAACCTCCAGGAAAATGGCCATCCAAAAGATTCAGGCACCTAGCGTCTATGGAGGAGCTGGTGGCTATGGCACCCGCATATCTACCAGCACCAACTATGGACAAGGCTTTGGTGGGAACTTCCAGCTTAATATTACTGGTAATGATGTGCTGCTCAGTGGCAATGAAAAATCAATTATGCAAAATCTAAATGACCGTTTGGCTTCGTATCTGGAGAAGGTGCGTTCTCTAGAAAAGGCAAACTCCCTGATTGAAAAGCAGATCAAGGAGTGGTACGAGACGAATACCACGGACGTAAGGCATGACTATAGCTCATACTTTAAAACAATTGAAGATCTCCAGAAAAAGGTAAGATATCATACAGCTGTCTATAAATATATGAATTGCAATTATCGGGGAGCTAGATAATAATCTATTGTAGAAAATGTACTTTTCCAAATTGCAGTTGTCTCAGCTAAGAAAAATTAATGCTTTATTTTGATCAGATACAAATTAGTGACAGATTTTAAATAATTTGTAATACTAGATATATGTCTGCAGATGTGAATGATCTCATACATGAAAAATCTTTGAATCAAAATTAATTAATCCTCTTATATTTGCCTTAGGTAATTTTAATTAGTGAAAGTACTGATGGCAATTTACATATTCAAATATAGTTTAGCATCTGTCGATTTCAAAGTGGTTTTTTAGAAAAAGCTCAGACAAAATAATAGATCACTACTTGAAATAGTAAACTACCACTATAAACAATAAAATATTCCCACAGCAACCAGCTGATAGATTTGTCAAATTATGTTTCCAGTGAACTTCCTTAAATCATTCCCCTCTTACTTTTCACCAGTTCAATTTCCCATCCTCTAAAAGCAGATCCCTTCCAGAGAGCAGTTCATACCAACTATTTTATATACCTATTTTATGACAGGAGAATTTGCCTTTTGGAGAACCCTAATTCCTTCTATGCACTTCAGAGGGAACTTAGCTTAAACCTAGATGACTAATAGACAGCTAAAGTTAAGCGAGATGAAGCCCACATACAGTATTAATTTCCAGAAATGGGGCAAGTGTGCACTCATGGGCAAAGATTCATCCCTTTTCAACCATTCCTTTTCAGACTGGTGCTGCACAGTTGGAAAATGCAAGGCTTGTCCTGCAGATTGACAATGCCAAACTGGCTGCTGATGATTTTAGACTGAAGTAAGTTCCATGATCGTTTCATAAATTCTCTTTCATGCTTCTCTTATGAAAGCTTCTAGTTATTAGTATCGAAGCGGAGAAGTAAACATTTTCTAATGTAAAATTTAATAAAAAGAAAAAATTTACAACTAAGGCTGTAGTAGTTACTGATTCTAACATTTACATCAAACAGCTGCATTTTCATGATGACAAAACAAACTTTATTTTACAGGTATGAGAATGAACGCCTGTTCAGGCAAAGTGTCGAGAGTGACATTAATGGACTGCTCCGAGTTTGTGATGACTTGACTTTGACGAAATCTGATTTGGAGTCACAGATTGAAAGTGTGAATGAAGAACTAGTTTTTCTTAAGAAGAACCATGAGGAGGTGAGAGCAGCCAAACACTGTCAGGGAGAGATGTTTTTAAGTGCCATACATAAATTCAGCCTCACTAGGAGTAATGAAATCTTCATGGTTAATCTGAAAGTATATTACACCTACGGTGGGATTCAGGTCCAGATTAGCACATCAAAATTTAGGTACCTATTCATGTATTACCTTTGTGAATGCACCTATGGTTCTACTACAATCAACTGAGAGACAGTCAATAAAACAGACATACCCTAGAGAGTGATTCGGATCACTGTAGAGCAAACACCTATTGGCTGGTCAGCTGGGACACTCTCTGATCTCTACTGGTTGTAACAGGAGCTCTGTCTCATGCAGAGATACCTACAACTTAGATAGTCTATCTCCTGGGAGTCTAAGCTCAAACTGAACCTCATGCTTAGCATTACATTTATAGTTTCAAAGACCTACAAAAGAAAGAATGTTACACAACCATTGTTTATTTCCCTTTTTCAAGTAAAGACACAAACTGAAATCCTAAATTCAAAATTACTCTTAACAAAATATCAATTATGGCATATGCCCAAGTTTTCCTCTTAGTGTCATACTATCAACTTCAAAACTGTAAATTCCTTGTCACATTGCAGAAAACCCATTCTTTAAGCACCGTATTAGAAAGAGCCAACCTAGAAAAACAGCCAGCCTAGCCACCCACTTAAAACTGTGCTGTGCAGGACTGAGGCATTTGTACCGTTTCTGTGTGTGTGGCACTAACTGACATCCAAGCTATTGGGCATCAAAGGCTGAACAGCTCCAGAAACCAAGAAGTGAAGATTTTCTTTAAGAATAATTTGTGGTTTAGGAGTTGCTATCCCACAAAAGTACACAAATGGGAACCATGACTTCTACACTCATTCCATAGATCTGGTCCTGAGGAAATCATCATTTTATAAGGTTTATCTATGATATAGCACTTATTGATACAAAATAAGTAAAATGTTCTAACATGAGGTGTGCTAAACAGTATCTACAGGGTGATTAAGTTATCTTGCCCTGAGGTGCTATTTAAGAATTACTCCTATGTCTGTAGATTTTGAATTTGCTTCCAATATTCAGGATTGAAAGTTCGCTTTAGCTGATGCTAATACAATCCTCATTGCTGTAGGACGTTGACAGACTGCGCAAACAGGTGGGCGGCTCAGTTAATGTAGAGGTGGATGCTGCTCCAAGTACTGATCTTGCAACTATTATGGAAAACATGAGACAGCAATATGAAGAAATGGCAGAAAAGAACCGTCAAGAAGCCAAAGAACGATTTGAAAAGCAGGTAGGGTCAATTACTTAAACATCAGCAAGAACCTCAGTCATGTCTAGTTGCAGTTTACAGCCTCTCCATTTTTGCATTTCAGACAGAAAAACTGAACCAGGAAGTAGCAATCAACGTTGAACAGCTGCAAGCCCAAAGGAAAGAGATCACCGACCAGAGACAGATCCTTCAGCGTCTGGAGCTAGAATTACAGTCCCAGCTTAACATGGTAAATAATAAAGAGTACTTGATGTAAGGACCGCATTTAGTAGACAGTTACATGGATAAATATAGAAACTGAGAGGCTTTTCAATCAAAATGTTATGTTAACACAAAAATGTACCCTCTTAAATAATACATCTCTGTTCTTTCCATCGGCTGTAGAAAAAGTCTCTAGAAGACACTCTGGCTGAAACTGAAGCACGTTATAGTTACCAGCTAAGCCAAATACGGGAAGCAGTTGCCAATTTAGAGGCTCAACTGAGACAACTCCGAGCTGACATGGAGGGTCAGAATAATGAGTACAGTGTATTACTGGATATCAAAACTCGCTTGGAAATGGAGATTGCCACGTACCGCCGTCTGCTAGAAGGAGAGGACAGCAAGTGAGGAAATATATGCACTTCACTTGTCGGTTTAGTTTTGTATGACAGCAAATGACATTGCAAATACTGTCTATATTCACAGAAGGCAAAAGTATAAAATCTGCCACTTTCCAACTGGTTGGGGCCGTGGGGGGAGAAGCCTGTTGCCCAGTTCTCAACTGTAGATTCAGAGCAGGCTGCAGTGCGTGCTCAGTTTCAGAAGCTGCTGTGGAAGTTGGCCGAGTTTGTCTCAGCCTCTGCATAGGTGCATTGTTACTCTTTGTAAGTTGAGTAGCTGGATAGATGTTCACGCTCCATAAGTGTCAGTATTTCAATTTTGAATTGACTTGTCCATAACTGTAAGGACTATAGCTTCTGCAGGCCTGGACTAACCTGGGCTAGATTTTTTTTAGCGTGGTTTAGACACCGCAGCACCTAGTCATACTAGAGCACGGCAAGAGCATATTGACCTTCTCTTGCAGTCCATGGCAAGTTTTGCAGCCTGCACTGGATTATGCTCTACTCTGCCTGTGTCACTAGTAGCCAAGCTACTTAAAAATCTGAAGAGGTGCAAGTGAACTGATGCTAATATGTTCAGTTAGTCCAGTATCCCACATTCTGTAGTGAAAGAACAGACATCTACGAAAGTGGGGCAAGCAGATAGTGGTATTTCCCCCCAAGATTCTGCCTGTTCAGCTATTCTGGAACTAGATTGGGCATATCTGCATGAGCTGAAGTCATAGCATTGCAGAAATTAGTCTGCAGATTAATTTCACCCATAGCTTATGCTAAGCAAGTTTTACTTTTTATACACTTGGTTAAAAGTCTTGATGAAAGGACATTACCTGTCTTGATTAAATGTACAGGAAACATACAAGGATGTTTCTTCAATATGTTAAGTGTCATATATTTTTATTTTTTTATTTATAATTTGAACAGACATTTCCAAGTGGATGTATCTACAGCAGAGCTTGAAAAAGGTATGTCACACCAACTTCCTTATTTTCTGATGGCTGCCTGTTGAAAAGTTATGGAACTAAGTAGCCTGATACAACACAACACAGTTTCAGAGCAAATAATCAACCAGTGGAATCTTGCATCAAGAAAGCAATCAATCAACTGTATGAATAGATAACCTATAGGGATTATACAAAGCCTGTTTTTATGTATATAATTCAGGTGCCCAAAGTAAAACCGCAGACTCCTCAAAGAGCCAAGAGAATGACAGAGAATTATTGAATTACCCTCTGGAGGACTTCAGAAGCATCTGCTTCTCTCCACTGACTACGCAGGGAGACTAGGCTCCTAAATAAAGTATCTAGTTTAATAGCAAAAATACCCATTTCAGTGTAAGACTTTTCATAGGTTTTAGGTCTACAAGTTTGTGCTAAACTGAAGCAAAACTACCAGGAGGGATAGCGAGTTATTCAACACAATGTCCACTACAGTATTATGGGTAACATACAGGATGTTCAAAGGAAGAGAAACCATATCCTGTGTACCCCAAAAGTTTGCTTCACAGTAACTGTGCATTGAAAAGATGCCTTTATCTATTTTCTCATTGGTGGAATTGCTGCTGGTACTACAGTAATATTACTCTGTCAATATACATTGCCATTTAATTAATTCTCTGTTCAGTTTCATTACCAGAATCAAGTAAAGTTAAGAAGATCAAGACAATTGTTGAAGAGGTGGTTGATGGCAAGATTGTCTCCTCTCAGATCAAAGAGGTTGAAGAGAAGCTGTAAATGGCACCAGCAGAGAGGAGACGGCCTCTGAGCTTCTTGGAGCTGATGCCACAACTGAAAGATTAAACTTTATAAAGCATCCAATCTAATTCTCCCTAAAACACAGAGGGGTTGAAAAATGCCAAACTATCAAATCTCAAACAATCTTTTTCTATTTGTGCGTGTGTGTGAGTGTTAACAGAAATCAGTAAGTTACAAAGCACAAGATTTTGGGTTTACTTATATAGTGACTAAATACCTTGATGAAAAAACACACAAATCAGCCTGTTATAAATGTATAATTGTTTCCAAGAGATAAAAACTAAGTATTAGTCTTAAAATTACGTTAAAAAACTTGCTCAGTAAAAATTAGAAAGCCAAATGACATATAGCATGAGTTTACTATAGCTTTTAAAACAGTCTAAATTAAATTTAGAAAAATACTGAAGCAATGTTTACTGTTGAAGGTTCAAAGCACTAAGCTGGTGAAAGTCATTAGATTAAGACAAAATGGGACAAAATTTGCTCATATGCTTAACAAGCTCTGGATAGTTATGGACTTTTCTGAAAGCACTATGAGAATTTTTTCTTCATTTTTTCAGACAGTTCACTTCAATAGCTGGTGCCCTAAGTTTTCTCACACTTTCAATGTATTAATAAATTAAAAGCTTTTAGAAGAGAGCTGCTATTTCTGAAACCTTGATGGACACCTCATCAAAACTTTAAAAAAAAGAATTTACCAGATACAGATGATACACTCTCTATCAAATATTTGTTTCATTACAATCCAGAGTTTAGCAATCTATTTTTTCTCTTATATAGTAGCACATTTAGAGTAGATTTGTTTTTAAAAATGCATTAAAATGTTGATTCAATGCAGCTTTTCTGAACTTGAACTACCATTCAAATGTAATGCAGCTTCACTTCAATAAAAGCTGATTTTGAAATAAATAAGAAGTGTCAATTTGCATTTCATAATAAAATAAAATGAACAAATAAACTGAAGAAGCTTATTTATTACTTTTCACTCTCTGCGAATGTTTATATCACCAGGGACCATAGTAAGCAAAGATATTTTATCAATAAGAATATATTTCGCCTTTCAATTCAGAAATAAAAAGATCACCATCTCTATTAAACCTTTCTCTACCAATAACTGCACGTACCCTTTCCCATACAGTATTGTCTCCTATGCCACACCCAGATCTTCAGTCCAAGGAGTCTACATTTTCCTCTTGACAACACAAACACAAAAAACTCTTCCTTTTGAAATCTCACATGTCCAGTGTGTTATTTACTATACATAAACAGCTGCCAAAGAAAATAATCCTTTGCTTTCACTATCATGAGTCACTGATACCAGGCTATCAATTAATTTCTACATAAATGCTTTACTTAAACCTTTGATCTACCGCTCATAATACATTTCTGCCCAAAAAAGCACCTATGCTCCTGGGTGTAGACAAATTAAAAATTAATACATTTCAGTTGACAAATCCAATGATATAATTAAGCCAGAACAAAGAAAAAACAATTTTCTGTTTACCAAAATAACTTCAAAAGAGAAGTATATTGATTTTGAAGTGTGTCCATGCCTAAACCTGCAACCGGAAGAGCTACATTCAATCTTTAGATTTATATTATAAAAAGCACAAAATACAGAAATCATTTTCCTTGTTTTGAGATAATAGCAAACTATTTAGAAGAAACAATGGTTAGTTTTCAGCTCAGAAGTATAAACTGTTGGTATAGGCTACGCATATTACACAGAGATATTTCAATGATAAAAGGTTTAGGGCAGAAAACACAATTACAAATTATATTCAGTATAATCAAGTATATTTATGTCTTCATATTAATGATCAACCTGCAGATCACTGAATGCCCATATGCCTCTTCATACACTTTTGTTGACCACTTTTCTTACTTCTTATTAAACATCCAAGGAGCACTAATCTGGCATAGGTTCATGCCAGAAAAGTATTATGAAAAGAAACACATTTCTGACATGCACGCTGGGAAGTATGATATGATAGGGATCACGCCATGACTTAAGCATACTCCTATAATAATAGCCCCAAACCAAGAAAGCAATGAATATGTAATGACAAAAAAATTACTTGGGAAGGATTTAAATGCGAAAAGATATTTTTGTGCTCCATTGCACATGGCAAAACATTATCGTGATGTCTTAGCTGTACTCCACCCATTTCCCCTCATACAGCAAATACCTGGAGGGCACCAGACTTCCACTCCCATTGGCAATTTAGATTGACATATATAATTTAGTTTGGTCAGGACATGCTAAACTGACTTCCCCTGCAAACGAGAGAGAGAGAAAGAATTAAATATCTTCCTAGGAGGTGGGGACCACTACTGCAACACCCACTGCCTTCCCTATATAAAGGTTAAACTGTTCTCTGATCTGCCTTGCTCTGTGTTTTATGCTTCACCTAATAGATCAGGGCACCTTGAGCACCATGGCCCTTTCTGTGCGCACAAGTGGTGGATCCCGGCAATTCTCTTCTCGGAGTGGACTTGGTGGAGGATCTCTGAGAATGTCCAGTTCTAGCGGTGGAGGAGGCTTCGGTGGCAGTGGACTTGGGTTTGGCGGTGGATCTGGTGGAGGTTTTGGTGCTGCTTCTATGCTTGGTTCAGGCTCTGGCTTCAGTGGGTGTTTTGGGAGTAGCTTGGGTGGAGGCTTTGGGAGCAGCTCAAGCAGCAGCTTTGGTGCAGGCTTTGGTAGTGGTTTAGGAGGTAGCTATGGAAGTGGCTTAGGCAGTGCTTTTGGCGGAGGTTTAGGAAGTGGTTTTGGCAGCAGCTCAGGCACTGGTTTTGGAGGTGGCTTTGGTAGTGGCTCAGGATCTGGTTTTGGAGGTGGTTTTGGCACTGCTGGTGCTGGGGATGGTGGCCTTCTTTCTGGCTCAAAAAAAGAAACTATGCAGAACCTCAATGACCGTCTGGCTGCTTATCTGGACAAAGTACGAGCTCTGGAGGATGCCAATACTGAGTTGGAGTGCAAAATCCGCGAGTGGTATGAGAAAAACGGCCCTGGCGCTGGTATCCCTGGATCTGGGAATGACTATAGTAAATATTATCCTATAATTGAAGATCTTCGAAACAAGGTAGCAAAGCAATGTACTTAATATATCTGTACATTTGTAAGTCACTTAATAATATTTTGGATAAAAATATTTTCCTTTCAGAAACCAAGAGCAAATTTATTCTCAGTAGTGACGCTTGTAATAACCTGTCACACTGCACTAGAATCTTGTGTTGAATTTTTCTTGTATATTAACGGCAGTTCTGTAGCTATATCACACAATGCTGTGTGACTTGGTCTACTTTGAATAAAGGAGAATGCAGTGATGGAATCCAGTTCCTCAACTCTTGTAGATTACAAGGTTTAAATTTAGTAAGTTTCATATTTCTTACGTCAAGAATTCAATTCCTGAAACAGACAGACTACCTGGCAAGGTCTTCAAAGATTATAAACTATCTAGTCATAGAATCTGAACTGGTATTCTACCGTTAAGTGAAGCATGCTGATTTGCAGAAGCTGAAAATCTGTCCTATATATTTTCATAGTAAATTATACAAGAGTCTAACAAATTACATTTAATATTATAATCATATTTAGGATTACAGTTATGTAAATAGCTATATTGAGCTGCAAAGCCATTGAGCTATAAAATAATTCTCTGAATATTGTTTGTATTCCAGATCATTAATGCAACTATCGACAATGCAAGAATCATTTTGCAGGTCGATAATGCCAGGCTGGCTGCTGATGACTTCAGACTGAAGTAAGTATATCTTAATATGACAAAAACTCTTACTAATATTTTAAGGAAAAAATTCTTTTGTATTTAATCTCTTTCCTTGTAGAATACTTTAATGTAATTATCAACCAATATTATAATAATTATGTGTATTAAGATTTCATATTAAAAGCTATATAAGTACATAGTAATAGTTTGCATTTGACCTCATTAACCATGTAAAAAAATCATATTTAATTACTTTATTTACAGATATGAGAATGAACTGGCTCTTCACCAGAGTGTGGAAGCTGACATCAATGGTCTGCGCAGAGTTCTTGATGAGCTGACCTTGACAAGAGCTGATTTGGAGATGCAGATTGAAAGCCTGAATGAAGAACTGGCTTATCTCAAGAAGAATCATGAAGAGGTACTTTTTTTTTCTTTGTGAATTTATAACAAGGCAGATGGAATTGTGAAATATCAAATTATTCCCTTATTTATGCCAGTGGGAGTTCCTTGGTTTCATTATTTGTTTTGTTCGCTCTTCTTTTTTGAGTTTACTAAGTGGAAGAGTGAAAGAAATAGGCACACAAGCTACAGATTGGTGTCGAAACAGAACTTATATCACATATATTTCTTTACATGTATTTTTGGTAGAACTATTTTGCCTTTTCTTAACAGAAACTTTATTTTAAATCTCTCCAGGAGCTTCAGGGAATCCAAAGCAGTGCACTTGGCCAAGTCAGCGTTGAAATGGATGCTGCTCCAGGAACTGACTTGACCAAGGTTTTGAATGACATGAGGGGACAGTATGAAGTCATTGCTGAGCAAAATCGCAAAGAGGCTGAAACATGGTTTAATGAGAAGGTAACAACCAGGGACAGCAAATTCAGCGAAATGCATGTAAAAATGAGTTAAATGTTTGGAACAGTAAAATTACACTCTATTCTTCCTTGTCATTTCAGAGTGGGGAGCTGAAAAGGGAAATCTCCACCAATACTGAACAGCTTCAGTCAGGGAAGAATGAGATCACAGATTTAAAACGGACTCTCCAGAGCTTGGAAATAGAACTACAATCTCAGCTTGCCATGGTATGTTCTAAGGAAGCTGCTAACTAGTCAGAGTAAATTTTCCAAATTCAGAAGTGTTGTTAGATCTTATACTATTCTATAGGATTTAAGATCTGCATTTATTTGCTATTAAATCCTGCATTCTTTTAGTTTCTAAAGAGCAGTAATATATATAATTGGATTGCAAGTAGCATGTTACAAAGCAGATGAACTTTTATGTTCACATTCAGTGAAGCAGCAAAGGCCAGTTTTCAAACTGGTATTTCAAGAAAAAAAAAAAGTCCAAGTAACGAGACTATACTTACTTCCATTACATTATTTCCGTTGGTTTCGTCTTTGTAAAGAATTTTTTTTCCTCAATCAGAGATTATTTAATATCCTTCTTACACAGAAAAAATCCCTTGAAGACACTTTAGCAGAAACGGAAGGAGGTTACTGTGCTCAGCTTTCACAAATGCAACTTCAGATTGGGAATCTGGAGTCTCAGCTGTTTCAGGTCAGGGCTGATATGGAGCGCCAGAATGCAGAGTATCAACAACTTCTAGACATCAAGACCCGCCTGGAAGTGGAAATTGAAACCTATCGTCGTTTGCTGGATGGCGACTTTGTGTAAGTAACTAATTTACATAAAATATCTCCTTTGTTTTATTTTCTGTAGCAATATCCTTTCCAGTAAAAAAGAGGTAAAAAGAAGTGGTACATTCACCAAAAGACAGTAAGGCACATACAATGATTCTGAAATAATATAGATAGACTCTAACTGAGGAGAATGAACAATTCTGCTCCATATTTAAAATAATATATCAATGCCAACATGAAAAGGGTATTTGTCCTGATCTTGACAAACATTCTGCAATATTGCATGTCTCTGATTCACTTTTAGGAGCACAGGACAGGGAGTTACATTTGAGAGCTCATCCTTGACAGGGTCCAAATCACAAACACAATCACTGGATTCTTCTCAGGGTATGTAGAAATTGATTGAATAAAACTTTGTTCCTAAAGTCATTCTTCTAAATAAAATAATACATGCTATTCTGTTTAACTACATGCTAGAGTTCATTGTTACAAGAACCAATTTGAAAGGAAAAGGATGTAACTGTTCATGTACATATACTGCTCTGTTTTATAATTTTTAACACTTTGATAAATATTTTGTTTTGTTTTGTTTATGATGTTTAGATCCTACCAAAACTAGAAAGATCAAGACAATTGTCGAAGAAGTGGTAGATGGAAAAGTTGTTGCATCCCATGTTAAGGAAGTTGAGGAGCAGATATAAGGCACAATCTGATATTGCAAAGGATCCATTCACTCCATGTCTTTTCAAAGCCAAAATGGATAAATAATTTTGTTCTTTCATGTGAAGTGATAAAAATAGATTGGCTTTTTACTAAGATTCTTTTACATAAAACAAAGCCAGCCTGCATTTTCATTCTTAGCAGCCGTGCAATATATTTTCTGCTTCTGTCTATTGGTATTGCCTGTATTACTTTCACAGTGTTCTTTAAATATATGACCAATTCTTTGTTCAATGACTAGAAATATGATGCAAACGTTAGGCATTTAATTAGATGTGCTTTTTTACAATTTTTAGAAATTAATAGATAAAATAATTTTGCTATTCTAACCTCATTTTCCACTTTTCTTAACTAATAAAAAGGACTCAACAAGCTTTAAGATATTAGTCTCCCTTTATTCTTCATCTAGAATCTGCTCCAGATCCATATTTGTCATTTTGTTGGGTATCTTGCTTTACCTTATACTATGTGTGGGGTATAGTACTCCCCATTAATTTAAAGAAATTAATCCAATGCTAGAAGACATACATGTTAAAAAACCTGTTTAAATGTGAGATTAAAGGAATACTTGCTAACTTACAATTTAAAGCTATCAATTTGAGAGATGTTTTTGCAAACAGAACAACCTATTTCACAGATTGCAACTATAGTGGAAAAGGGGGGGCACCCTGGTTTGGAAGCACGCAGCTACCCCAGCCATGAAGCGGTGGGTCCATGTCCCGGAGTGCCATCTGGTGGGAGCACCATATGATCTTTAGAATCCTGAATTTGGCTTCCAGATGACCAACTCAAATGAACTCTTTAAAGGAATCTCATCCAAAACCAATTATGAACCAAAATAGAAACCCCTTACACTTTACACCTAAGCCTTTGCTCTTGAGCCAAAACGTTGATCATTTTTGTGTGATTCTCAGATAAGGCGAGGAAGTTACTGTGACCTCTTACATGTGTATTACTGAGTCTCTAGAATACAACTGTTCTGCACGTTCTATCACATCCCTTAAATGCTTAACTCAAACCAGAAGTTGAATAGGAGCACAGCTTTCATACTGTGCTTCCATTCTGCCTTTTGCAAAACCCACTACTAGCACTTTTTCTGCTTCCTGCTTCGAACCAATAAAAGCCAGGGTAATTAAAATAGTCAAAGAACTAAATCAGCACAGTAGAATTGCAACATCTAAAATCCAGTCAGTTAAAGAAAAAGCACTGTGATAAATAACCCAAAGAAGTGAAATGGAAGAATCTTCTACATATGCCAGTACAAAGAGGGAAGAACTTGAAAACCTCTTGAGTAAATGCACCATCTTCAGCAGTTTAAGGAAGTAATGTCTTTTCTAAAAGCATGGAACATGAGTGTGCCTCTCTTTTTTTGCCCTTTAAAAGCAGTCCTGATAAATAAAAAGAATCTTGCTACGTGCAATGTATTTCAATAATATTTTTTACTGTTGCAGACTACATTTATTTAATTAATATAATTACAATATAAATTAGAATAATGATATCAGAAGTAGACAAATTGAGGTTGTTTATATACTGCGTATGATTACCAAAAGTACCATTATAGAGAAACTTTAAGTTTATAGACAGAAGGAAATTTTTTCTCTAGCTAAGACAGGACAGCATTCATCACCTTTCTTTCCTATCCATCATTTTTTCTCGTATGTGGAAAACCTGAAACCATATCATCTTCCCCATTATTGACAGCATCTCCAATCTGAAGAGAAGAATATGTCTCTTTTGTCTTCTTCTTCCAAAGACATATATACTTTCAGAATAATTGTATACAAAGAAATATGAAATAATGTACATACCTCAAGGACTGCAACTGTGATTGCTGTGAAATCATTACTCCCTACATCATTCAATGTAGATTTCCACTGCATAATCATGTAGTTTACCTACATACACATTAATCCTGAATTTAACATTATGATATCAAAGATGACTTAGAATTGCCTAGGGTGCAGTTTAGATGTATATAAAAATCTAGAAACCACTCTAGCTATTGTCCTGTGAGAAAGCAACAATGGTAAACCAAAGCAGTTTGCAATCACTATAGCATTATTACACTGTATCACAGAATCGAAATAATCGTTGCACAGTATCTGAACTATAAAGTTAAATAAAATCCAATAACTGTAAGAAAACATGAACATCGAAAGTAGCTAGAATTCAAAATTACATAAATCCTAGTGAAGATACAATTGCTTACACCTACCTACCTTTAGCCTTCAGGGATCTTGTAGCCAGATGTTCCCTTTACACCTGAAAAAAAGACGGAAGAAGAAAGCATTAGTGCTGATTTCTTTTTTAAAAGCTTTTAAAAATTGTATCAACTGACAAATGTTTAGCTCCTGGTAATGTGAAGATTCATCCATGGATGCTTGTTGATGCATAAAGTTTGGTTTGTGGCACCAAATCCAATATCCCTGCAGACCTCTATATTGTATTTCAAGCTTATAATACATTTCTGGATGCTAGACAGCCTTGACTTCACCAGATGTAAACAGAAGATGTTCTGAGTCCCAGGGAACTGAAAGCAAAGTGTAAACAATCAGTATTGCAATGCAAAGTAAAAGGAAGATTTTAAATTACATATCAAGTTCCTATTTGCTTTAATCCATAGGCTTTTCCTGTTAATGTTTATACTGTCCTAAGGTATAATATCGATGTTTGTTTGACGGATTCTTAATTTTTTTATTATGTGACTGTTCCCATACCATCAATGAAAAACACTGCCAATATTTTGGTTTTAGAACTACATAAAACTAGAATAATTAAGACACTTGTAGAAAAGATACTGGGCAACAAAACATTCTCATCTCAGTCCAGGTCAGCTGAAAAACAGCCAGCTAAGAAAAATAAAATCAGAACACAGGATCCTTTTACATGTGCCAGCAGACAGAGCCAAGAACAAGGAAGCCTTATGCACACAAGGAGACTCTTAAGTGGTGTAATACTTTGACTTCTAAAAAGACGAGTGTCTTGTAAAAGTTAACTGCTTTTTTTCTCATTTTACTGATGTATATTCTTAGCTGGAGCCTAAAAATGCATTCTATCTAGTGAATTTTTATTTTTTACTGAAATCTGAATTTTTTTACTAAATATCTGGCATTGCGCATGACTGAAAAAACTTTGAAAAATAGGTAAGAGCTGTTCTTAGAAGACAAGATCATTGGGATCATACAGTAGCTACAGCAAGCTAGGAAATGAAGAATTCTTTGCAGAAAATACAGCACACCACACAACCTATACTTTCTACCTCCCTGGTAGCTGTCAAGAAAGGTACAAGAATCTTACATAATCTGCATATTCTGTGAACTGAGCACACTGACACATGGCAGAGGTACTGTAAACACCTTCAGGGACAAACCAGACAATTTTTCTGACAGCAGTCAGCTATGTTTGAAGTGTTAATTCACCAGAACTTTGCACTCTGCAGAAGAGGAGCCAAACCCTTTGCCACAGGGTGCACAAGCATTCTTTACCACTAGTAGTGCTGGTTCCTCTCCCTCTTTTTGTGTTCCTGCCCATAAAAACACGGAAAAGTAGGGTGAGAGGATGTCCAGGACCCCAGCTCTTTTTCCAAATGGGACAGTCCCCAACACCAGATCAGGTCAGCACCTGAGGCTTTGCCTTGCTGAGTCTCAAAAACCTTCAAGAATGGAAATTCTGTAACATCCCTAAATAACCTGCTCCAGTACTGCACGACTGCCTGGTGAAGGCACATTCCAGCAGCCCTGACGCCGATACAGGTGTACTGCTGGGAAGCTGTTCCCTTCCCCTCCGCGACTGCACTCCCATGTTGTGCAGCTGTAATTTTGTCCTTTGCTTTGAGCCTCTTAACCTCACACTTCTGAGGTTATAAAAACTCACAGTTATAGTGTAACAAAAACATAAAGACATTGTAGATATTCATTTCAGCACATAACTTGGGAATCACTACTTTAAGGCTGCAAAAGTGACAGACCTTCACTTTATTAAACTTGCTTTTAGAAACAGGCCTCTGACCTTCCGGTGCTTCCTCAGAAATAAAGCTCTGCAGCTTTAAAATCTGCCTGTATGCTCCTTCTCCTCTCACTGCAGGCAGGGAAGGCTCTGCAGCAGCCTGCTCATCCTATCAATAAGGCTCGGTTAGCCAAGGTGGAGGATGGGAGGAGAATGGAACTGTCCCAGCTCCTCAATGAGATCAGGGCAAAGTATGAAACGCTCACCACCAGAAATCAGATAAAGACCATCATCTCAGCAAGGACCCAGGTAATGACTTCATACAGACATACACCTTCCAGAGTAAGGAGACAACCCCTGTCTATACAATTACTCCCTCAGCCTCTATGAGGTACAGTATTTCCTTTTCAATGCAGCATATTATTGGGGAAGGGATTTTGGTTTTACTGCAGTAAGATGCGAACTAGAAGATATGGAAATAGATTTTGTTTAGGGTATGGAATTCACACTAAACGAATGCTGTGTAATTCATCTGGATGTTTTTCTGTACCTGCAACAGTGATATTGTTGTGATTTAAAAAATGATGACATATGCTGTAACGTGGTAACCTCTAGCACCATTTCGTTATCCCAGAGGAAAAGAGAATCTTGAAAATCAAAGGCAATGTAAAGAATCCATTTATATACAGAAAGCTTTACCATTTTTAGCACCTATATTAAAGAAAACTGTAGCTTTTCAGGAACTATTTTATATTGCTCACAGTAAAACTATGTTAAGCTCTTCAGCAAATATAATTTGTTCTTTCATACAGATTGATTAAATGTTATCAACACACAATGCTACTATTTTACATTTACATAAAAAACATCCCTAAAACCCAACTGAACTTTGAAATAAAATGGCAAAACAATTTTCAGACATCAAACATCAAGAAATTCAGGGTGAAAATTAGGTATTCTATCACCTTGTTGTACTTCTTAGGCATTGCAGGAATTCTAGAGGTTTATTTTAACCACAGGCCAGACTACTGCTGCGATCTGGCTGATCTACACAGTAATCCAATGACACACAGCAGCTATAAACTAGATAGTTAAACCAAGCTTACATTTGTGTTTGGCACAAAGCAGCCAATGTATATTGATATAATCTTGTCACATAAATTCTGCAGTACCCAGGCAAAAAAGGGTAGGCAAAGAATATTGAGTGTTCACTTGTGGATTAGCCAAATCTAGATTTTTCACAAAAATGATGGCATGGTAAAATTGCAATAGATCAGTATATTACAGGGGTGGGGGGGAAGAAACTTATTTACTTGCTTCATAAGACCTGAATTAAAGACTTTATATTCTTAGAGTTGATGGCATCATAAGAACCTACATAAAGCAGTAAAATATGCAAAAGAGCATGTATTGTTTCAAGTGCTTATGGCATCTTCACCACTTGCAGTAAAACTCAGAATCCAAAAGGAAAATAACTTTCATAAGCAAAACAATCATTCTGGAAGTTAAATGCATGAACATATTATATCAATCAAAGATGAGCCTAAATCTAAAATGACCCCACACATGCTCAAGATTGGCTTAAAAACCCTACATTTTCTTGCAAACACAATACAGTGCTTGTTTGACTATTTACTTTTTTCTAAGAGTAAGCTTCAGCCTTAAGGATGGCAAATTATCTCAAATAGTATTTTAGATCAGGATTAAGCTTAGAAGAGGCACTTCACTTCTGAACTGTCCCATTTAACATGGATGACAGCATACACTCAGAGAACATGCCAATTTTTTCCTTCCTGTGATAGGTAAATCTTAAATAACCTGTCCTTAGAGGACAAGGAAAAGTTGTAGATTTGGATAAAGATGCTATTCATATTTAAATGAATGGAAGTACTTGCTCTGAAATGACAATCTGAAATCCAGTCAATGACTAGATCAGGCAAAACCATAATTACAGCAATTGTCAATTGTGATATATTCATGCAACCACTCAGAAGGGCTCCCTCTCTACAAAGCTGTTCTTAGAAATCAAAAATATGTAAAAAACAAAGAACCTTATTCAAACCTGGAAGCTTGAACTGACTGCAATTCCTCTTATTTCCATGAAGTTAAGCCCATTTACTCTAGAGGTGAATAAGGTCTCAATACAACTGGTTAATTTGTATGGGAATTCCTCTACAACAAATATGTTAGGGATAAAGATGTGGCCAACTACTTCCCATCAAACACAGCAGAATAAGGGCTTCCCATCTAAACGGTACATAAAATATTTACTCATCACTGTTAGCTTTAACAAATTTACATGACTCTCAAAAAATTCCAGCTAGGTATTTTTATGTATCTATTTTAATATTTAAATCTTTTTTTAATATTGTTATCTTTTTTATATCCCCGGTAGCTAGAAGAAGCTACAATTAAAAGAATGGACAAAGATGCAGAAGCATTAAAGGCAGCCAGAGCAGAGCTCTGTGAAGCGAGACGGCAGTGGCACCATATGCAGATCGAAATTGAATCTCTCCACGCTGTGGTAAGCGTCATAAAATGAAACCTGACATCTCCTGGGGAAAAAAAAAAAGAAAAAAAAAAAAAATCTTTCTCCTGATGTAAACTATTCCACAACTCTGTTTATGTAACAACCACATCCACTATACAGCGGAAATACAACACACCGAGACATGCATAGCTTTTTCAGCTCGTCACACAGAGCACTAACCAACAAGCAATAACCCAGTCATTAGTCACATTTAAGAGTACCGCATGTTTTGATTCAGGATCTGCCATTCAATCTACACGGGTTTTCACGTTTTCACACCTGCCAGACAAATATTTGCATGATACTCCCTCATCAAGTTCCCAGTCACTCTGCCTAACCAATTCACATCAGGTTTATAACTTTTTTTGAATCTGTGGACCAAATTTATCAATTCATACATTCATGATAAAATACGTCAGCAATTTCCCAAATTCAGTAATAGCTACGAGAGCACACAGACCACTTAGTTTTCAGACAGTACTGAGCTGGATATCGTTTTAACCATACAGGTAAAAACAGAAATCTGTAAAATCAATGGTAGTGGATTCCTGGTACAACAGAAGGCTACATTATTTTATCCTATCTTAAATTATTACAGATTTTACTGGAAATTTTCTCAGCAAAAGTATTATCTTGAAAGCTTTACTCCTGTTCCTGAAAAGTATTCTTAAAAGAACTGATATAAAAATACACAGATTGTTAACGAAAAATACATATAACATCTTTATGCATATACTTTCCAAATCTTAAAATATGAGTTAAATTTCACAGGAAAAGGGTTTGGAACGTTCATTGCATGCCACAGAGCAGCAGTACCACATGCAACTACAAAATTTAGAAGCTGAGATTGAATGCCTAGAGAAAGAGCTACTGGAAGTGAGAAGAGGTATTGAGAAACAGCTTCAAGAGCATGAAATTCTCCTGAACACCAGGATGAAACTGGAGGAGGAGATAGCAACGTATCGCAGTCTGCTTGAGCAAGAAGAGAACAGGTACTTGTTGTTTAGACAAAAAGTATTCAAATTTATCCTCCATTTCAGAACTTCTCATTGAAATAATAATCAGAATTGTAAATACATGAACAAATCATTAAAAAATTACAGTATAAAATCCTTAGAAATGGTTTCATGGCAACTTCACTGATCCCACACTTTCTGGAGCTCAGTGTCTCCACAGTGCATTGCAGATAATAGCATGCTTACTGCATCCTCACTCAAGGCACCACATGTTGATGTAGACTTTGTATCCCATTAGCTGCCTGACGTGGGTTCTGTTTGTCTCAGACCATTGATGAAGCAAGTCCACACGCGTGAAGTTCTGGGAGAGGAGTTCACGTCTCATCACGTGACAGATGGCCATCTGCATGTGGAGTTCATACTACTCGGTATCATTCAAAGTGTGTTAAAGCACACGTTAGGATGCTATTTCGGAATACGCCTTCCAGTGACATTTTGCCTTGGTTGTAACTCTTCATGTCTGCCCTTTCCCTGGTACACAAACACCAGTATTTTGAAATGTAGACATGAGAGAGGCAGCTACATAAATGTAAACAACGAGGAGGATAAGGAAAAGGCAAAATATCACACCTTGCACTCAGCACTGGTATCTTAACAAAACCAGGCATGCAATTCTGAAATCTTTCAGTGGAACATTGCCTCCTTCAGTCCTTTCTACAGAAAATTGAGAGTTTCAGTCCAGAACTTCACACTTTTGCATAAGAAGATTCCAGACAGGGGAGTCAGTTTCAGTTTTAATGCTTCTAACTCTGAAAATACACACAATTCAGTATCAATAAAATTAAATAACTCTTCCTAGCACACAACAAACTGACTAGAAACTGTCAAAAAATAATGAAGAAATCGCACAGATATTTTCAGTAACTTTCTTCAGTTCTATACTCAGAATGAGAAATCCTAACAAATAGTTGCTGCAATCAAACAGAACTTCTCATGGTTCTCATATTTTTTTAATTTTTCATAGCTGTTCATAAGACAAGTTTTAAAGTAATTCAGTATTACTAGAGGACTAATAATTTTTATTTTGGCAGGTTTCGTTGCTCTATACCTGACCAGAAGGATGACAAAAAGCCTACCACTAGCAAGATTGCCTTTACACTGCCTTCAAGTGAGTTTCCCCTTAGGGGATTATGGCCCTAAAGGAGGTTCCTAACTACTGACAAATTACTGGTTATTACAAAAGGATCTTCTTCCAATGCAGCAAGAGGAAAAAGTATCTCTAGGTCCTGTGTCCTGACTCTTCTGCATGCCTAGTATATCTCCATTTTCTTTTACAGATGATGTAAGGAAGCATGAAACTGAGAAGGTGGAACTGGTGACAAAACAAGCAATCCTAGATGGAAATATTATGAAGGAAAGTGCTGAAGCTCATGGCACTGTACAGTAAGAGAAACATTAATTTAACAAAATAACAATTTAAAGTAAATGGTGGGCATTACATTTCAGTAGCTTTGAGTTTTCCTTTATTTAGTATCTGTTATATCATGCCCATACAGCCAAGAAACTCCAGAATAACAGTGATAGTTCTTGACGGTATATTGAATGGCATGTTTTAACAATCCATTACATTTTAAAGTTCTTTTTATCAGCATTTACTTCATAAGCTAACAATTTCATGGTGATCCTTCTGATTTGTAATTTCTATTTCTGTTAAGAATGAAACTATGAATAATTCATCTAGTTAAGGTTGAAAGCAAAAGAGCCCATACCGTGTTTGCAAAGTCCCTCTGGGGCATGTTTATGCATATAAACCCAGACTTGGCTGCTCTACCTTGCTATTTGGAAACTCCTACATTTCACCAATTACCAAACAGGGAACGGAGAGCTTGGCTCCTAAATGGACATGTGAAAGTCTGTTAGTATGCATTATTCACCTCAAATTACTTTAATAGTATTGCATTGCCTCATTCTTTTTTTTTTTTCCTGATGCTCTTTAAGCTCTTTTGTAGAC
>VYZV01002492.1:9263-25596 GCA_013401275.1 Pandion haliaetus | reverse complement strand
GGGGGGGGAACATCCAAAGCAACACCATAATTCTGTCCCAAGAAGAACACAGGTCGGCCATAATCAATCAGTACTTCAAAATAGCTGCCTTTTATACACATAGAATAGGAGGCTGAATCCAGAACACATCCAGATCTCAGCTTCTGCTGGTTCACCTCTGGGAAAACATATCAAACCCAAAAATCTCCTACTGAGTTATTTAGAAGTTCATTGAAGACTTTGAAGTTTGGGTCAAGGCTGCAGCCAGCTCACCCAGACTCATGCTCAGGCTTGGGAAAGACCTGAATTCTCTGTGAGCCCCACCACACCAGCCTTCCTGCTGTCCCAGCCATATTCATTTCATACAGGTGAATCCTTTACCAAAGTCAGCTGGCCTTAAAAGGCACCAGCTCTGAGAGGCCAAGATCCCCTCAACTCAAAGCGAAACTGTCTTTTGCCTATATCACGGTAGTTAATATTTAGGCCACAGTGGTGTTTACCAAGTCAGCCACTGGAAGACCTTTCTGGGGACCAGGCTCCAAACCCAGTCCTCTTCTAAACAGACTCTATGACCCTTAGATGAGGCAGTCTGCAACTCTGCTCCCTCTCTGCACATGCCTATTTTGGTTTATTTCAGGTTGGAAACACTTTGGGCAGGAATTGCATCTCACTAAATATTCACATGAACAGAGCAGTATAGTGTTACTGACATACAAATGTTCCTCCTTATCAAGCATATGTTGCCTAATCTGGTTCCACCATGTCAGGTTATTCCCAATAGGAAAACCGAGGTACAGAAAAACAAGGTATCTTGCTGAATTCCTGTCTCTGCTCACACAGCTCAATCCATTAGCCCAGTCCTGGTAGTTTAGGATTAAGCCAAGGAAAGGTCCGCATGCAGATGCCAGTAACAACTGAATTAGTTGCAGTGCTGACAACAACAATAGTATGGCAGAAAGGATTTCTGCTAAGGCTGCTCAAAGCCAGCCAAAACACAGGCTACACTTTCAGCAAGTGTGGGTCACTTTAGTTTCTGTGCCACATTACCCTGCCACAATCTCCCCTCTCACTGCTGAGGAGATGCTGTCCCCTGCTTATAACTATCTGTGGTTAAAACTAAGCCTTAGTCTAGTCAAATATAAATTCTGTACAGAGTTTTTTACTTTCATATTCTTTATAAGTGGCCATTTGGGGGGCTGCTTGGTTGGGGTGTTCTTCTGTTTGCACATTTTACGTGCAAGCTGGACAGTGTAGAGAGGAGACATTTAGATCCAAATCAGAACCTCTTATGCTCCTCTCATACGTAAAGTTGGATCAGAGTTCAGATGAAACCATGCCAACATTTTCAAACTGCTCTCAGAAGATTTTAGCTGGAATATCCTCCGGACAGTAGCTGTTCCTGGGAAGTCCACCTAAGGCCAAAATTCCATAGAAATGCTTCTTGCAAGAACTGATCTACAGCCCTACAGCAGAGCTCCTTTCTGTACTGGGTCTAAAATGGGAACCAACCGAAGTGTTCCTCTCCCTACCCCCACTACCCCCACCCCCACGCCATTTCCCTTGAGTGAATTCAGCACTGAGGCTGCGCTTACACCCATTTTGTCTTAGTCAGACGTGTTGTGAGAATGCAGAACACAGTCACCTAGAACCTCCTCCCTTCTGCCCCAAGAGCTCATGTGCTTTTGCACAACCTCCTTTCGCTTTTCAAGCCTTTCACACACCTTTCAGTCCTCACCCGTGGCTCCAGCCTATGGCAAAAGCCTTCACCTGGGCAGTAAGTTTCACACAAGTGGTTTTGTAATCTTTCAATCACCAAACTATAAGCAGCTATATATAGTGAAAAATTCAGCTATCACTAAGAAAACTTTTTTTTCAGCTATGTTTATCCTAGGCCACCTCAGAGCATTCACTTTCAAGTATAAACTTAGCTTACTAGAACTATAAATCATTAATGTATTTGTAAACTTCAGGGACCATTACTGCAAATTTCTCAACTCACACAAGCAGTACTGGACCTGATTAAAAAGACTACCCATAAGTCAGCCTGGATCTCAGACACGTCACAATACTCTGAGAACCCCTCACCAGGTATATACCACCAATAAACACCAGCTCCTCACAAAGTAACATCAGCTGTATGTTTCCGCAGTGAAAACTTCACCAGCTTTATATCTCACAAAGATGATCAGCAGAAGAGAGTTAGACAAATCTGCCTCCAGCTGCATCTGCTTCATGCAGCAGGGTATGACAGAGTTCTCTTTAATCCAGTAAACCCATATGCTGTGCCAGTGAGCTGATTACCAGCCTGCGTTCAGAAGCAGCAGTCGTGACGTGTCATCATTTACATGAGTTCAGAGTACATGTAAAAATAATATTCTGTTTTCTCCATGCTCCACTTCTAGCTCTGCTACTTTTTTTTTTTATGATATTGAATTCATTTTGCACTGATACAAACACACCTAAACAAAAGACAGGCTCCCTTCCTTTTCCAAGATTTTTGGCTGATTGTATACTTGCTTGTGCAGGTGTCTCAAAATAAAAATCCACAGCTGGGCAAAGCAACAAAGCAAATTTGGACATGTTAAAACCATATTCTTAATAGGTCTCTAGTGAACTTTGCAGAGGTTACACTCAATCTAAAGTTCACCCTTCTCATTTGATTCAGTTCCCCTCTTCTTTTAGCAAACAAGGTGACAAATTATTATGCGCAAACAGAATTTTTAATGACGGTCCTCCTCAATTTCCACAAGCCTGGACAACATAAGCTTACAGGTCATGTAATGTGGTTTGCTGCATGCCTTTGCCCAAATATTTTTACATTTCCACTTTATATTTTCCAGATCATGTACAAACTTGAACTGACCCTCAGAGCAGCCTTACCAAATGCAGCTACTATAGCATTATCATCCTCTAACTCATACAGACACGGGTCAAGAAGTCAAATGACTTGTATAAGATCATAAACGTCATCAGCAAAAAGCAGAGTCAGAACTCACAAGATTCCAGCCTCCTGGTGGCACAGTGCTCTCTCTGGCTACAAACCACAGGCATGGCTTCAGCCATTTTTGCATCTTTGAAAGACGTTACCAAAATTCACAATCAAAAGGCTCAAAGCATTTAATGATGGCCTTGTTTAATCCCGTTTCTGAGGAGTAAACATCAAGTAACGCATGACATGGTAGCAGAAAGAGTCCAAGCAATATTAAATGAAATACAAAGGCAAACTCACAGGGCAGAAAGGTAATATCCGTAACACAGCTCTGTGGTGATCACACCTGGAATACTTCATTCAGCTCTGGAGAACTCATTTCCTGAATGACAATAACAACCCAGGCGAAGATCACAAGAGAGCCATAAAAATGTTAAACAAACAGAGAGGGACTGACTTACAAAGAGAGATTAAAAGAGCTAAGGATGCTTCGGCCAACTAAATACTAAGAAAGGGACGTGACAACTGTCTGCAAGTATTAGAAGAACATTAGCAAGGGCAAAGAATAGTATTAGTGAAACGAGTTTACAGCTACAGGGAGCAGTAGTAAATTAAAAATTATGGAAACATGTATTGATCAAAAAAGTCATTTTAATAGCAAAATCTACTAAAGTATGGGGTAGACCTGATAATATGCTTAACCAACGCTACTGCTTCTCAACTTTTTGTCCTTTAAGAACACAAAAATTGTCAGCTAAATCCTGAAAACATTCTACTTTGAAATTTTAGGTTGAAAACAAGTTTTGAAATTTCCCCAGTGGAATATTCTATCCCTGGTTGGGGAAATTTCAGACATCCTTAACCCTAAAGCAACACAGACATGTCAGGCCCATTGCTTTTGCACTACCCCAGGTATAAGCTACAGCTCTGACTAGGAACTCTCTGACACAAGTAGACCAGCCTGCACGTACTGATGAACAATGCCCCAGTCGGGGCATTTGCCAGTGGCTCCTGCCTCTCGTCTAACCATCCTGAAGAACAATCATGAAAATAAATGCCAGATCCTATTCTATTTGGCTTTGGGATAATTTGCAATGATGAGGGAACTAAACAACTCAATATTTAGTATCTTCTGTTTCTCTTCTTTATTTTCTCCGGGAAACAGGACAGGCACATTAGTGGACCTCACCAACACAAAAAACTCCATCTGCCAAGCTCAAGCAAACCTTGTTGCAACAGTTGAGAGGGTCATCGATCCACTTGTTCACCCTGCTGCTCTGCTGGGGGCTACCATGCCTTGGATGAGTCTGCCAAAGGGAACTGGTATGCTTGTGCCTTAGCCACTCAGGTTTGCTGCACTCCTGTTTTTCACCTGAGTAACAGCGTAATACTTAACTACTGGGCTTTTACTGGGATCTGCTTTACAGAGTGATCAAGAGCTATGCATGAAAAGCACAAGGGAGCCACAAACTTTCTTATAACAATGTCAACTTTGGGTTCCTTTGTCTTGGGAAATGCTCTTTTTTTGCTACCAAACTTTAATGAAAATTTTTAAAGGGTTCTATTTGTCTTCTTTTATTAAACCTGCTAGTTCTTAAGAAAACCAGTGGCTGTCTACTCCATAAAATATGAGCACAAACAATAAGTACATCAAAAGCCTATTGCTGGTTGGCCAATTTCCATATAACCTAATATGGTTAAGAAAATGTTTGACTGGAGCCCAGAGCAGAGTGCCAAACTTAACAACTCTGCAGTAAGCAGAATGCCACAGAGCCCTCTGCTTAGGCTCACTGTAATTTCAGTTTGATGCAGTTACTACCTATTCACATGAACTAGACCATAATTGTACTTCTGCATGGTTACAAAACCCAGATACTTTTGTTCTCTCTCCCCTGCCAATGAAGATTAACACTAGCTGCCATACAAGGCTTTCAGAGATAGGTCATTGGAGTGTTTCCCTTCTTGGGCTAGATATGTTAAGGAAATCCTGGGTATCCTGAGGATATAAAAGAACATACACTGTACGAGGCACTCTGCATCTGTGTAAACATCCTAAAAATTGAAGGTTTTAAAGGGCTCCAATGCAAGAACACACACTTTCTGTATTTACTGCTAATGTACACGAGAGTTTTTACAATATAAAATCTATATGCAGTGCAGGTATTTTCCTCACTGTCTCGCTACTACTGCCATTTATGAAACTTGGCAAGGCACAGATTGCTTACCTGCCTCTGAGCCCACTGAAAAACAAGCCTTGCCCACTCATGTTTTGTATTTGCATTTCCATCTTTCAAATTTCGCCGGGCAGCAAGTGGTTTAGGATTTTTAAAATAGTTAAGACAAAAAAGGGTCACAAAGCAAATGAATGATATCATCAAGGCCAGTCTTTAAGTCACACTTCAGTCTTCTCACTTACTCTTTAATCTAATGCCACTGAAATCATTGTGAAGTCTGACAACAGGGATTTGGCAACAGTGGAAAACTGGATCCTTGAGCTTATATCAGTGAAACAAGTCACTTTAGGCATTAAAACAACAATGCTACCTTGATTATGCAAAAGGGTTAGCTGGCCTCTCCCAGATCATTTCCTATGAGATCATATGCAGACTTGGAAACAGAAGGGACTGGTTTTAGGAAGTTTGGAAGCCTTTTATGGATTACATTAACAAGGCACAGGCTGTTCCCTAGAACTGATTGTACATCAAATTCTATCACAGCCACATGCCCTTGGTTGGAATGTCTTTAGCATTTATGATAGTACCAACAACCACCAAAAGCATCAGCAATTCTGTCATTTAATCCCTATGACTTTTTTTTTTTTTTTTTTTTTTGGAGTACTGAGTATTAATTGTAATTTTCTGGTTGTGGATAGCACACAACAGGTTACAACAGGATATCTGTTAGGTTCCCTAAACTTTAAAGTATCCCAGAGTTTAGCCACAATTTTGTAAAAAGTTAAATACCTGTCTTACATAGGTAGGAAAAAAAAATAATGCTACATTGCAAGATTTTAGAATGATACCTAATAACTATTAAAGGCCAATTTTGATTTTTCTCCTGAGTAAGTACTAACAAAAACATACCTCTACGCAAAACCACATCAGTGCTTGAAAAATATTTTTTTTTGCTATTTGAGTTCTTAGCTAATGCATTTACTACCAAATACATTTTCCAATCAGTTTAGTTACCATACATTCATTCTTGATATAGAAAATTAGAAAGCAAACCAGAAACTGCATTCTTTTTCCAAGAATTAATGCTGTGCATTTTCTTATTTTTTTAAATTTTACATTTAGGCATTATTTTTCTGGCGATGTATATGAATGAGGCAGATGATTCGCATGCACCAGGACTGCCTTGTAGTTCCAGGCAGATCCATGAGTCTATAAACACACCTCAAATGCTGTACTTCTGTTTGGAAGTGTCAAGGCATTATATGAAGGGCCTGGCCTTCAGCCTCTTTAGCAAGGCTTATGCATCACTTGGGTTTCATGTTAACTCTTTGACAATGCATAAACTGCATGCTGAGCTTTATAACACCTGCACTGTAAGAGGCTGAATTTCACTGTGGGAGACAGACTGATCTGTTAGTTCAATTAGCTAACATTCATCCACTTATTAGCAATATTAGCAGATTCTGTTTTCAGTTGAAAGTAACAGAACATTTTCAAACAGCTCTCAAAGAAAAGTAATAATCTTCCCTTCTGTTTACAGATGGGGGAAGAAAGGCATGGATAAATGCAGTTACCTGCCCAAGCCCAGTTGGTCATTCAACAGCAGCACCTCCTGCATCCCAATTAAGTGCTGCACCGCACCGTGTTGCACCCTCTCCTACCATCTGCATGGTCCTAACACTATTATTATCTGTATCACTGCTGCTGTGGCTGGAGAACCAAAACATTTAGAATTAAGACTCCCCCACTGTCAAACTGCTATCTCATTAGAAATACAACACATTTTTGTTCTTGTTGGGACTGAAGAGAAATAAGAGGCACCCGAGCAGAGGAATTAAGAACTCACAAATTTAATCATAATTATTTGCTATCTGTTTAATGATAATGTTGTTCTCTGTGCCAAAGAGAATGCAACAATTAAAGACAACCATTGCCTTTGCTCAGTTTGGGGAATAACCACCCCTGATACAACCTCCCAGGAATCCATCCTTAGAGCCTTGCCCATCGCTATTTATAATTGAGTAAATATTAGGATTCACATCTTTTGCCCTGAAAAAACAAGACCTTTGACCTTAACATTTCTTTGGAAAGTGCTTCAGAGAAGGCTGTTACTCTGCAACAATGTTTCCTTCCATTAAAATTTCTTAAAATACATGGCCCAAAGGAAGAACGCTAGACCTCAAATATACCACAAATATGGACAAGTCTGCCTGCAGGCATTTGGAGGCTGGGAATTTGCCCAAAATGTTATCCTTACAGAATAACCAACTCTGTTAGTCAGCATAGTTAACAGCCTCAAAAAAATAATTTTACTTTGAAATGCCCTTGTCAGGACAGTTCACCAATTGCATATAGCATTGTTTTCCACTGCTTAAGGATTAATTATTCCCAAGAACTGAAACTGGAGCCTTTACACTTCTACGTGGAAATAAAAAAAAGTGTTTGGGAGCCAATACTGTCTGACAAACTATCACTTTTAGGTTTCTGTTACTCCTGGCTTTTATTCAGCTTACTCTGCCTCTCCTTTCCCTCATCTCCTGAAACAAGCTGTGATAGCCAGAGCCCAGAAGAGCAGGCAAGCTACAGCTGACCACACAAACTCCGTATGCACTCAGGACTCTGTCCTGCTTGGGACTCTTAGATCTGCCTGATGAACACCAGTCATCATAAAAGGCAGACTAGAAAAATGGTACGAGACAGGCAACATGACTCAAAAGGCAAGCCTTTATCTACTATTCACTCACTAAGAGTTAATGCAGACACAATAGCTATCAGTTCTGCCGTGTACATGACCATGACTTCTTAGGACACTTACAAAAACATTAACCTCACGGGAAAAGTCAAAATCAGATCTCTGCTATCCCTCAAAGACACAGCCCTTCATAGCGGCCAGCCATTTCAGAGAGGTGTTCAACAAACAGGGTAACCATTCAAGGCATGTCCCTTCCTCACCTCCTCATCAAAGTTGGCTTCTTCACATAAGTTTTAAATCCTTTTTAATTGTTTTCCTTGGTCTTCACTACTATAATTCTGTATTGTATTACTATTTTATATAAATGTCCCATCTTTTTGGATCAGTGAATTTGCTGCATATGACATCATAACCTCCACCTGTGTAGACAATGATGGAGTTCCCTCACTTGGAGCAATTTGTGCTAAACAGCAATTATAAAACAAGTGTAGCCTGGGAACACTTATTGTTATTATCATTGCTTAGCAAGACTCCTATCAAGTGCTGAAGCAACAGTCTTTTGAAAGGCAAATTTCCTCCCACCTGGCAAGCAGAATTGTTTTACATGTCCCTACCAAACTAAAACCAGAACACCTAGAGAATACAGAGTCACTGACTTTGCTGACATGCTCAGCAACATTATTATCCTAATGACATATAATAGTCTCCATATTCATAACCTTTCACTAGGAGACAGACTAGTATGGCTGTTGGGTTGAAATAGTTACCCCAGTCTGTACCCTGTGTGTACAACTGATGTGTGTGTGCAAAGATGACCACATGTAGGTTTAATGACAAAGACAAATAAGAGTTAGGCCTCTCAAGGGAAGGAATGCTCCCTTCCCATTCAGCTAATGTTGTGGCTCCCATGGTCCCTGGACATGGAAGAATTTTTCCAGTGTTTCAGAGCACAAGGTTACCGTGCGCATACTTACTCATAATCCCTAGCACACAAAACACTAACAAAAGGAAACATCGATGTGCAAGACTCCCAAATACCCAAACAATTTCTGACAGTCAGTTCAGTCAAAGACTGCCATAAAGTATCTTCCCAATGTGTTAAATTAAACCCAATACTAACCACCCAGAATGGCCTCTTTCCACATCAGGCCTTGAGCTTCAAAGGTAACTAAGCTAATACTAAAGTGCTGCTAATGATAGCAATTCTCTCAACTGAACAGAAAATACAACCAGAAAAAAAAAAATAAGCATTAATATCATATCTCACCAGTTATGATGCCCCTGAGCCTGGAAGATGCTGCCTCTTCAGCTCCCAAGGGATTCTCTGAGTAACCAAATGGTTATCACAGGCACTGGAAAGACAGAAATGTTTATGGGTGGGAAGAGGGCACCAAAGGCAGAAGAACTTGACAGTAAGGATGATCTAGAAAGCAGACCAGATCTCTATCCTTCCCACATTTGCTAAGTACTATTGCACCACTGACTAGCAGCTCCTTTTCTTTTCCAGTGACTCCTCCCCGTGAGGAAGAAGAAAATCACAAGCGAGAAAGGGCAGACAGCGCTATGCATCTGAAGTTCCATTAAGGGAAAAAGAGTTGCTTCTGCCTGCAGGGAAAACTGCTCCATTCACCTGATCCTGCTGCCATAACCATAACCCAACCAGTGTAATGCAATCCTGAGAACAGCCTGGGAAGCATCAGCCACAGAACTGAGAATTTTAATAGCCAAACTGCACCGATTAATATGGAGCCAAACCTGATTATGTCCTCATGATTCACTTCACAAAAAGTATCTGAGGGAATTCCTTATTTGTTTTGGCTGTAGACCAGCACGGTTCCTTGATTGCTGGCTGCCTCCAGTCAAAAGATGCAAAAATGTTTGGCTATTTCTGCATAGCTGCTGGAGTGCATTTACACAGTTTTTGGTGACAGGTTATTGGTCTGCTTTTACATATACTTAGCCACTTTGTAAGAGTGATAGAACAGCCACCTCTGAGTAATAGCCGGGATAAACAATGACAGCTTGGGCAGTGTGTGGTGAGACTGGAAACTGCCTCCGAGCAATGCCTCAGCAGGAGAACTGGAGGGAGTTCCTGGGAGAACAGGCTCAGGTATCCCACTTGGAGTAATATAAGCCAACTGGGAAGCTGCTCAGGGCTCTGGTGGCTCCCATCCCCGTTCGACAGCAGCAGTGAAAAGACAAAACTTCCAAATGTCTATATACTCACAAAAAGACAGAAGTCTGGTACCACAAGGTCCAAGAAACTTTATTTATCTGTTAAACCAGGTGAAGAAAGATCTCAAATGTGAGCCAGCTTCACAATCAGCCTTTAATTAGACAAATACACATTTTACCTTCCCTGTTCTCCACCTAATCAACACAATCAACAGACATGTTTAAGAGTCTTCAGTAGACTAACTGGCTTGAGCAGAAGATTTGACAAAGCTCTGGGAAAACACATCATGCTTTTGCAAGTGACACTGCATTTTTGTGCCATTTCTTCTAAACCCCTAAGCAGTAGTATTGGGGGGAAGGGGGTGCTTATCTTGGGGAATTTTGAGGGGTTTGTTTTAATTTTATACTGCCTGCCAAAAGAGGTCTTAGGAAGACAGTATGTGATGGCACGACGAGGGCGTCAAAGTCTCCACAACACATACAGTACTGTGCTCCACCTTGGCTAAACACAACTTGTACCCTGTTGTTTTACAAAAACAAGAAATACCTTTGCTGGCCCAAGAACTACCAAGATGGAAAATCACAGCTGTGTCCAGCTGAGGTGGCAGTCCCTGCAGGCAACTCTACTCTGGACCTTCCTAAGACTGCATCACACTATGTGCTGAAGAGATCCAATTTTCTGAGGTTTGCCAAGTCCAGGAGATCTGGTGAAAGGGATACAGATTCCCTCCGAGCATTACAGAGGTCTGGGTTTCTGCACTATCTCAGCCTCAGTAAAACTCCCATTAAAGTCAATAGCAGTTGAATGTTCTAATCCAGAGAAAAATCTACATCTATCCTTGCATTAATAAAACTCAAAACTGCTCCAGTCATTAATAAAATCCAATGACTGACACACCACTCAGGAGTCATGTAGCTACATGAGGTGATCTAGTTCTTTCAAGCAGGAATTCAGCTTTTACACTGCTCACCCTACACAACTTATTGTAGCCATGGAAAAAAGAAATGCACTATAATTTACATAAGATGAGAAAAATAAAAATTCAAAGGTGCAATATAGTAGAGTTAAACAGCATTAAATTCTGTAACTTCCTGACTGCTGAGTTATTTTAGCGATAAAGCCCCAAAGGTGGAAACTAGTCTTAATCAGAAGAACATCTCATTTCCATTCTAAGGCTTTCACTTAGCCTTGTTTCCTGCAATACCTTAACATCAAGTCATTCTTAAGTGCTCACATTCACAAGGTACTTAAGCATGCTCCGCACCAACCAAACAAGATTACTCACCTACTTAAAGTTAGGCACACATTTGTTGAGGCAGAGCCAAAACATACATGCACAAGCATAAGGACATGTTTTTCTTTCATGGGCTGGTTTTTATTCTGTAGTCCAAAGCACAGTACCAAAAAAAAATGCATTATACCACATCTCTTCAAGAATTCCTCAGTGAAACAAAATTAATGAATATATTTTACACCATTTATTTCCTAATTGCAGTGATATTTTCCACGCATAAAAGCTGTATTTGTGCCCTCAAAGCTATCAAAACCCGAATTCTCTCCTAAAAGAAAACAACAATGAAACATCTATGAAATTAAAGACTACAAATGAGTGAGCACTAATGACTAGGCAGGATTTGAGGAGGGTTTCATCCACTTCTTGATATACTTTTATACTGTTTTATACCATATAGGCTGCAAAATATCAAAGTCAAGGCACACCAACAACTAAAAAGATACTATAAAACTAATCTATCTGGTTCATACTCAAGAAATGTCTGGATGCCACACCTAAAGAAGAGCTGAGACTTAATTACCTTGCACTTCTTTCCTAAAGGAGGCCAAACAGTGATACAAATGGATTACTTTAATCTTTCCTATAAATCATCTCATCATTGTATTTACTTACATGTTGATCAAGTAATTACCAGGTTGGGGAAATGGAGGTATAGGTACCAAACCCAAACAGTTGTGGCGTTACAAACTTTCTTTTCCTCTTCGAGTTGTCAGTACTATCTTTCTTTCATAATTTTATAGCTAGAGATGGCTACTTCTAAACAGACAAGCAGACCATTTACATTTTTATATGCAGACTAAAGCATATTTTTCCATTACTCTTTTCCAAGGTGAAATTCTGTTCTGTCGGAAGAGTAAAATGATCATTTTCAGAAAATGAAGTCATTACAGTTTAGATCACAAGGCATTAGTCTAATATTTTCGAGATACTCCTTCCCTTCAATCTAACTTGACCACTACAATAAGCAAGCTAGATTCTGTGGGTTACTTTTGCATACTGGAATAAGCTTTCTGTAAACATGGTCCACAGCATGATAATTCTTTGTAGGTCAAGCAAAACAACCAAGTATATGCTGTCTATCTCTCCCCTTCCTCAAAAATTAATGGTACACTGCAAAAAAAAAAAAAAAAAATTAAAAAAAAAATTGTAAGCTGAGCTAGTCCTTAAAACCTGGGCTGCCTGTAAAGGTGTCCAGATCAACTTAGAGCACAACTTTTTAATGTTTTAGGCCATTTTGGTGACACAAACGAACACAAGATCTCATTCACTGTTACACTGCTGCTTATTCAATATCAGGTCAACTTAGGTGATGTCAGTACAGGAGCTGTAGAGTCAGGCCCAAGCTCTGAGGAAGATGAGCTGCAGGACTTTGTACACATCCCATTTCACAAAGATGGGGGCCTACAGACTGGTCCCTTCCCACACCAGTCAGTACTAGTGTCAGGATGTTACATGCCTATTAGAAATTGGGTTCAGGCACCATACTTTCTTACAGCAGGGCAATCCTGGTGGGCCAGTTCCATGGAATTAGAAGTAAGAACACTTAGACAGTAGAGCCTGCATTAGCAAACAAAAACAATGGCACCAAGGACTACCCACTTCCATTCTCCTGGAAGGGGCTTGGTCCTCTTTTCTGTAACCTAAATAAGGAAATAAAATGCCTGACTTCATTGCCACACCCATGAAATGCCATACACTTTGAAGTTTTGCTTGGCCAAAATACTGAGGACAGTTCCCTCCATTACAGCACAAACATTTAAATACCTATTAAAAAAATCAAACTTGATTTTTTAACATCTTTGGAGCCCTGACTCAGTGTTATTAAAGCAGAAGGCATGAGCAACAGCCATCAACTCATTGAAACCATACCAGGTACAGCGCTGATTCAGAGGAAAGCATTATATGTGCTGAATTACTCTGCTTTCCAGCAGTTCTGGCTGGAGAAGTACCCAGGGATTACGTGGCCTGGTTTTATTCAGCTCCTGAGATCAAAAGACATCACAATCCAAGTGGATCTGGGCTGCAGACATTTTAAAGGAGACAAATGGCAAAAGTATCTTTCAGTGCAACCAGGAACACCATCTTCCACTTATGACCACCTGAAGAGACAACATGAAAACCACCACCCATCAGACAGCAGCTCCCTCTTTGATGTCCTAATAGCAAGCAACCCACAGTGCAGAATCACACATATACACAACCACATCTGAAATGCTTGATAGGGTAGCCATCCTCAGATGCAAATTCCCAAATCTTACAGCTGATCAGGCTGAAGACAGAAATGTGACAAAGGTGTAATAGGTTGCAGCTTAGACTTCTCAAGTGCTTTTGAAAGCCTCCCTTAAGATTTCAATCTTCACAAGCTATATATATATAAAAAACTGGTTAAAGGAACATCATTAAAATGGCAAAACAATAACTCTGCCTGCCACAGCAAGGTAACTTCTTTTGCACTTTTATCTTACCTATTAAAATAAGTCCTTCCTTTAATTTCTCCTCTAACAGCATTTAAGAGATCTAAAGAAGTTTTCCTGTTACTTGAACTAGAGTAGCACTTTTTCACAGTATTTTTCACCACTAATGTAAAAAGCAGTTAGCCCTATCCTTGTTCAAAGCACAGCTTTTAGTCCCTTTCATAACAAACATGAAGCTTAATTTCTGACAATTTGTGTTAACAAGAATTTGATAACAACTCAACATGTGATATTCAATTATATAACAGGAAAAAAAGCAATGCAGGTTATCTGTTGTTTCCTGTCAGCCTACAAAAACACAGCATATGCACAAACGCTGCACATGTAGACAGAACCCTGTTTTAAAAATCTCTGATCAGACATTTTTGGTTAAAACTCCCACCACTCACCCAACTATCCTACTGCCTCTATCAATTCCAGTATCAATCATCAACAGAAACATTTGCATGTTAGAAAAAAATGGCTTTTTGAGGATCCTTTACGTCTTCCACATATTTACTCTGAAGAAGGTCATGTCTTATTTTACACATTTTTTCCCCTGACATTTTTGTTCCATGTTTTTCTTCATAAGAGACCAAAAGATAGAGGTTCTGTACATTTTTGTGGGACAACTGTATTGGGCAGCCAGCCAACACCTAAGCCAATATCAGCAGTGAATTTATAGCTCAGTAAAAAGAAAATGTTGAAGACACAGCAGTTTGTGGGAGAAAGGTTTTGTTTGATTTCGTTGTTTAAATCTGCAAAACTGTTTTTGACGAGTTTGTCATCAGGCTCGCAAAGGAAGAGTGGAATTCTAGCATCATCTGTTCTGAAGGATCTCTAGCACCCCTGTTCACGCCATGCTGAACAGCTCACCCGCCCTCCAGCTCCTGTCCCTGGGGTTATTCCTACTTTGGTACACACTGGCAGAACTAATGAGTGCTCCCTGCCCATTTAAACTGACCATTAGCAGTCTATATGATAAAACATAATTTTTACTTCACCCCTTTTTTCCTAACTTAATTCTCTGAAGTTTCAATCTGTGCTGATGTAAGGAATAAAATACAAGCCAAACAACATTTTGCCTAGTCTGAGACTTTGCTACAGTGCTGAAATTTAGCCTTGTTCATAAAAATACAAGGTTTTTGAAGCAAAGGTCATCTTACAGGCATCAGTAGGACAGTTACAGTTCTACAAGTGGGGAATGCACTGAGCACCAAATAATTTTAACAAATGCTGTGTTGACAGCAGGCACCCAGCATAGCTTCAGGACAGGCTAAGAATTGGACGGGACTGAAAGTTGTGTCAGCAATAGGAAGGCATAATACTGTCACAAAGCTGTCAAAGCCACACGTCTAGCGATAAAAGCACATCCCAAGATAAGGCAGCAAACTGATGGCAAAGTCTTACAACTTATTGCTCCGGAGCGAGGACAGCTAGACAAGCAGATATGGCAGCGAGCGCACTGAAGACAGAGTATTAATGGATGTTCACATGCTGGCTGAGACCGCTCTGGCCCTCAGCTCATTCCCACACATTGCGGTAAGGGAGCCAGCAGTGAGTCATTTTTCCTAAGCATAGCTCCTGATCCATGCTAGCCGTCAAGCATATACATGAGCATGCAGGACACACTCCTTTGCCCAATGATCTGTCCTTTGTCACATCCTTCTGCAGTGCAAGGAAGGCCCATGGGGCAGTGTCTCCCCACAGTCAGCAGGACCCCGACAGCCCCCGAGCACGCTGCACTCCTGCCAGTACCCCCACCCCGCTTTTCAGCCTCTAGCCAGTAGTGGTTCAATGCTAAACACCAACTCCAGCAGAACAGCTTCTGTAGCGCTTCCAGAAACAACATGTGTACATGCCTTCCTATAGGCTAAAAATCAGAAGCAGGCAGTTCTTTTCTTGTTTGGCTGCTGAAGATCTGCTGCTTCTAAAGCACACCCTTAAATTTTTACTCCTATTTCTGATAGACGCATGATTCTGTGCCAGCTAATATTTCACAGAGGATCCAGAAAATCCCTGAATCACTCCCCATATAATTAAACGTACATTTTTAGAGTTTAAAGCTTTTTTTTTTTAACCAGTGGCTACAGTGTAAATCATACCCTCCTTTGTGAACCAAGGAGCTTCTCAAAGGCAAATTTCACTCTGTTCATTTCAGACTGGTATGGTTCACATCACTTGTTAATGAAACGTTGGGAGATCTCAGAATATAAAGGTGAGAAAGACTCTCTCACAGAATCCCACAATTACAGGAAAAATCCAAAGGCAGGCTCCTACAGCAAACAGAAGCAACTGAAACACTCTTCATGCAAAAGAGGGCAGCATATAACAGACATTTTGTATTTAAATTAACCAGCAAATAGTGTCTTGGGAACCAGTGAGGGAAGAAAAGAGAAACAGCATTTGTTGGAAAACAGATCTAGTGAAGCAAGTTTATTTTGAGACATTTTAGTTGAAACACGTTTGGGAAAATTGGAATGAGAAAAAGATGTAGCATTTTTTGTTGGTACTGAATTTTTTATTCGGTAGGAGTCTACATTATTCCATAGATTTTAAGACACATTTAAGATTCCGTAGGTTTAGTATTACATCACTAATGGTTCATAATGAAATTCTGGGCAGTAGCAAAAAAA
>VYZV01002485.1:220120-282573 GCA_013401275.1 Pandion haliaetus | reverse complement strand
TGATATTATTAATAGTAAATTTTAAAAACTCAAGTTGCATTCTTTTTTAGGCTAATTTAGTAGGTTTTGGTATATGGAAAAAATATTTCCAGAATGCCAGAGTAGGTTATATTTGTCACTGCGTTTCTCTCTAAACCAAAATCAGCCATCTTGTTCTGTAGTAGCCGGGTTGGTGTCTTTTTCACACATAGGACATTCAGTGCTATAATGTGGCTAAGGAATGCAGACTTTGACCTAACCAAATACAACTCAATCATCTTCATTTCTACATGGCTGCCTTTTTTTTTTTTTTCTTTTTTTTTTTTTTTTTCCCCCCAGATAGCCGCTTTCCTTTCTATTTTGGAGTGGAATATAAAAATGACTTTTGTGAAACCTTGGTTGATTTCCTCTCAAAATGTGTGAGGTTAACATTTCATTGCAATTCTGTGCGTGCAACAAGAAGTGAACATATCATTTAGCTGTGTGATCGTGTTTCCACTTAAGAAACGGAAAAGTACAAACTCAAGTTCTGTTTGAATAAGGTATCCTTAAATTGTTGATTACTTTAGTTAAGCAACAGAAAAAAAGTGGATCTACTTCACTTTGCAGCTAATTTTCAGAAGCAGGCAGAGAAACACCACAGAAACGATTTTAAAATCCAAGCCAAGCTTTTCAGCAACCAGCCTGGGTATTTTTAAACATAAATCATGTCCTCTGTCCTAGTAAGAGCCACCCTGGTACCCACTGGATTGTTTTGATTCATCCACAAAACTGAAGTTGTTGTAATTAATTGTATTATAATAACCTTCTGCAGGTCCCAACCAGGACAAAAATGTTTGATTCATATCTGCCAAACATAGTGAATATATGATAAACATGCAAAAAGATACAAATCCTTCCTAAAAGAAAATTGTTTTCATACAGAATTTTGCTTGTTTTGCACGTGGTGGGAGTGTTCCCAAAATGCAGCATGAAACATCTTTGAGCTTTAACATTTTGGAGATTAGGGTGGTGGGTGGGAGAGGACGGACTGAGGTAATTCATGTGCAGTGTTGCCAGTAATGTGCCTGCCATGCAGTTGACTACAGTAAGCAGTTCTTGGCAGATTACATTTACATGGGTGAGTCAGATCATTTATAATAAAGAATCCTATGTGTAATTTAGGATGGAAATTCTAGATGCGTTTCATAAAGGCAGAAGAGATAATTAGACAGGCTTAAGCATGCAGGGGTTTTGTACACATTGTGTATGGAGAAAATAGTCCTCCTGTCTGCTAAAAAATTGTAAATTGCAAATACTAAGCTCTCAAACTACAACCTTGTTTTGAGAAAGTGCATTAACTATCATTTATAAATACCTGCTCATAGCTGTAACAAAAGTCATAGAAGAATGAGTGCCTGTGTCTAGTTCAGGGTTGCCATTTTCATGTCTCTTTGCGAATTGCTCTTTTTCTTTGGCTGAACCAGGTTCTTTGCAGGGTTGTTTACTCAGAGTTTTATTACTGAATAGGTACACGCCTCATATGGTTTCTTATAAACAGCCCTAGCTGGGATTCAGAGTTACTGTTCCTGTCTCTGCAATTAATTCTTTGATCAAGCACTTCACCATTTGTAAAGCAGTATAAAGTCAGGGAAGCAAGACTGAAGGACTAGGCAAAGCAGAGTTTTTGTCTTAGGTGCAATATTTGATGTACTGTGGGTTGTTACTATTTTTTTTTCAAAAATGTGTTTCCTCGTTTTCAGCAGTGTTTTCTATAACAGAAGTAATTATGTTGCATCAAGTGTTAGCGCTGTTTGATATGTCAGTTTACAAATGTATGTATTAAGCATTCAGTAGAAATTCTCATTTTGAAACTGAAAGCCTGAAATGTGCTGTTTACTAAAGACAATATCAGCTTAATATGTCACAGAAGTAGCTTTAAGCATCTTGCGCTGTAATAAGGAAGATACATGTTTTGTCAATTCCCCATCAGTTAAGAACATCATGAAAGAACTGGGTGACTGATGGCAGGCAGGAAACACCTTGCAGAAATTGCTGTACTGAAACACAGACCCTCAGTTTGGAAAAAAAGAAACAAAGAACCCCCCAAGCCCAAAATTATAAATTGAAGTAAATTCTGGCTCTTTCTTGCTAGTTGAGATGAATGAAAAACCAAAGGAACTATTCCACTTGTTTTTTGGGTTTTTTTNTTTTTTTTTTTTTTTTTTTTTTTTCAAAATCCAAATATCCAGGAGTTTATGGCTGTGCACATCTGGAGGCAGCAGCTTAGCCCAGTCTTTGTTCTGTTCTTCCCTTAAGGCACTGCACCCTTTCTTGAGAATCTCCTGTTGACAACAGAAAATGTTCGGGGTGTGTGAAGGTGTCAGAGCTGAGCACTGACTGATGGCAGAGGGTCACATTTAGTATGGTGTTCTTCCTCCCTGGACGTTTTTAATTTCAGGAATCTGCTGAAGCTGTTGCTGCTCTAGATAAATTCATGCATAAACATCCTGGGGGAGGCATTAAAAAGCGCTAAAACCCACAGTTTTCTCACAACTTGGATACAACATTGCTATTTTCTTCTCACCTAGCTTGGGGATGTTTGAGATAAAGCATGTGAGGCATGTACCTATTCCGTAATCAAAACACTTTTGTGTTTTGTCAGTGGTGAAGAAATTTGGGTCTGAGTGGCAGTGACATGTCTAGCTGATGGGCAGAGGGCACTTGTCTGCAGGAATGGAGTAAGTGCCTACACCTCTGCAGGGCAGCGGGAGGGTGTGCTGCTCACTTCTGTTGGAGTTTGTAGCTTGGAGGTCCTCCTGGGTCCTTCACCATTTCGGAGAAGGAACAGCTGTGGTTCCATGCCTTTGTTTTTTCCATCTGTTGCTAGCCAGGAATTTGTGAACATCCTTCTCGGATGTGGATCTTGCTGAGGTTATTCATGTCTTTGTCACCTCCCAGGCTGAAATACTGCGATCCATACTTGGAGCAAATGTTCATAAGCCTCCAGAGCATTTAGCTGGTATGTAGAAAGCAGTGGCATACTTCCTGAGTGGGTTTACACAGCATGGGCTTGATTTTTTTTCAGATAGCTTTGAGCCCTTTAACTCTGTAATGAATTTGCTGAAAGCTGCAGGTGTGTTGTATCTCTGAAAATCAGGTCTTGGGAACACACTGAGCTCATGTCTGGTACTCTCTTCTGGCTACCTAACTTGTTCCAGATGCTGTTCTAGGCAATAGCAACTAATAGAGGAAAATGCTACTCTAGGCAACGGTAGAATAATGAAGAAAAAATGTTCCAACCCTTGGCCCAGAATTCATATGAATTACAGGAGGACGCTGTGTTCTGTGTAATCTTGTTTCTGCATCTTACCAACACAACAGATGTGAGCGGCAGGTTGGGTCTTCTGCCATGAGAAGACAAGCCTGCACCCACATCTTGGATGGGTGGGGGAAACGGAGAGCGCTTAGCCTCTTTGGTGGATGAAGGAAGAGGTTTCTAATAAGAAAACATGCTGCGCGTATAGCATCCAGTCCAGCTGGATGAGCTTTCCCGACTCCACGAGCTAGCAGTGGGAATACCTGCGTCCCCCTGCCATCAATAGTCAGGGGTTCATATTCCCCAGCAGTCCCAGTACCAGCATGGCTCTTTGGCAAGGTTAGCTTCTGCTGGCTCCGTGTGCTGACAGGGCTCACTGCAGGATCAGGGCGAGCAAAGGGAGCATCCAGTGCGGGGAAGGAGACAGCAAGATCTCTCCTTTCAGAGGTGGGTTATTATGGGATTGGATTAGCTGTATCACCTGCATCCTAAGAATAAAAGTGGCTTAAAACCTTCTTCTGGAGAGAAAGATGTTTGCTATCACACTGAACAGGCTACATTTTTGTTTTGGTAGCATACTGAACAGTCGCATTCCTATCTAGCTCTCTGTCCAGGACAGTTGTCTCAACCACTAAGGTAGTGCAAGCACTGGATCAGAAGGTTCCATATTCAAGGTAGCCCCAGGGGGCAGAGAACAATCCTGAGCTCAGATGTGTTTATTTGCCCATGAGAACACGGGTCATTCCACTGGTGATACAAGAGCATCTCAAATATGTTTCTGCCAGCTGTTCCTCCTGTTTCGAGCAGTCACTTTCCATGTGTCTGAGTTCCCATGGCAGGGCATGGTGTGTGTTTCATGAAGTCCTTACAAGCAATCTTTGTGCCTCGTACCTAGCAAGATCTCAAACAGAAAGAGATTTCTTGAAATCTCTACCTCAACAGCCAGGAAGATTGCTTGGTCATGCAGTGGAGGGGCCAGGCGTAGCTTCAAGCATGGTATTACTTCTATATTACCAGTGGGGACATTCTTTAAACCTAGTTATTGAATCCTCAAATTTAATCCATGTGCAACAGCCCTTGTTCCAAGGGGACAAGAAAAAAAGAAAAAAAGGGGAGGTGAAAAAAAAAAAACCAGGAATGCAGATACAGATATTGTATCCAGAGATGCATCTTGCCTGGAAAGTTGATGTCTATAAAAGGCTTACAAGCAGTCTGCTAAAAGTAGTAAACGTTAGTAGCCCCATCTTGCAGAGAAACAAGCGGTTTTCCACAGCAGTGGTTTCCTGTGAACTTTTCAGATTTTAAAAAGAGCAAAGAGCTGTTGATGAGCTACCTTTTTTCTTGTTATGAACCTAAAGCTATGTATGTTATGATGGACAAAATAGAGAATAACTAAAACAAATCATCCCCTCATTGCTGTTCTTTAGCTCTAGATTGCAGACTCGGGAGAAGAGCTGAGTTGGAGGGGCAGTCATTTTATTTTTTGTATTTCTCCAGCCCTGCTCCAATCTCTAGTGCTGATCAATTGTAACAGCAGCAGCAGATTGCATGTCAGGACATCTTATGAAGTGAGAAATTAGGACTATTGAAGACTACTTCACAGATGTGTGAACCCAGGAATGAAGTGAGAATTAGATTTAAATAATATGGATAGTGTTATGAACTAAGCCTGGCTTTTGGTTTTGGGTTTTTTTTTTTATTTTTGATATTGTAACAAGGGGTAGAAAGTGGAACAGCACTAAACTTATTCACAGGATTTCACAGGAATTCTGAGGGTATGTCCCCAGCATGATGGTTGCCTCGTTCTCTAGGTAGAAATATGGTATTTGAAGCAAAACCAATATTGATTCATTCATCTAATAAGAAATAATGAAGAATATTTATACATGTCTGTTCCCTATGTATAGTGAACACAGAAAATGAAATGCAGCTCTCAGTGGCATTTAGGAACATGCAATTTATAATGTGCTGCAGCTCCTTGTTTATTGTGCTTATTGTGTATTGCGTTTCACGATATATGGTGGTCTTGCATTTCCCTCACTGTACCTTAATGTCTTAAACGTCTCTGGTGCCAAAACATCACACTGTGGGTTACCGACAGGCTACACTGGATTTATGATTTCCTACTTCACCTTTGTAATCCAGAATGTTTTCTGTGTCGTGCTAGATAAACGAGCACATCTTGCAGTAAAAATTTTATGTGGGAATTCCTGGAGCAACCAGTACAAAAGCTGTGGCACGCTATACAAATAGTGATAAAACTTTGGCTTCACATTTATGTTGAACTGTGAAAGGAAGACTGAAATCCCTTTTCTTACCATAAAATATTTAAAATCAAGCATTTCTTATGCCTAGATTTGATAAGGCTACTTACCAGCCTAGACATGTTTGCACACAGCAGTATCTTCTCATTTAAATTCAATCACAGTCACAAAACAAGCCTGGCTTAGACTAGCTGAAGATGCAAACTTCATTTTCATCTCGTTAGGCCACCTGGAAGCAACAATCAGTGAGTAGTCCTGACGTCAATGGTCTCTCTACTTCATTAAAATGTTAATTTCAGGGCTTTAATTCCCTTTGTAAAATGTGCTGCTGCAGGACACTATATGCAGATTTATTCTGAAGCAGACAAATCTGCATGCCATATTCCTTTTTTAGTGCCTTAGGTTCCTTTGGATTTTTATTTTTAGCCATTCCTATTTTTATAAACTGCTGTGAAAAGATGATCACCATAACAACCAAAAAGTAAATATTTTCTTAAAACAGCCCTTTGAGAATGTGTACTTAAGAATCAGGAATTCAGGGCATCATGCGTTTAGTGGTATTTTGCTCTGCTGTTCCCTTTTTCAGTATTCACAGATGAGACAGGTATTGTTACTGGCTAACATTTTCAAACAGTAGATCATGAAGGGAAAGCATTATGTATAGTAAATCAGAAGCAGCTACATCGATCAGCTGTAGCATCAACATCTTTACTTGAGATCCTGCTGATATCAGGACAAAATGATGGACTTTTCATCAATTTTAGAATCCTTCCTTGATAATATGTACTTCCTCAGCATTTAGTCATCTTCATCGTGCTTTAGGGGATACATTTCTGGTTTTATAGCATACTTCAAAATTGTACGTCATAGATTGAGTTCAGCCATTGGTAGTAGAAATGTGTCTTCAATACAGGAAAACAAGAGAAGGTAATTGTTCATCTAGTCTTTTCCCCTTTTGCTGTATACAATTCTTTTTTAAGAGTCTGAGTACTACTGTATATTTTTCAGAGTGCTATATAAACTAAGTATGCCTATGCTATCTATAGATAGATGTAATGTATACTTCTATTGCAGATGGTAAAACCAAAGTGCGGGGTCTGAACTTCTCAGGACCCATTGCTGATTGAGCTGCCTGGCTCAGGAGTACTGTGCTCAGCCGGGTGGCTCTGATGACACACTTGGCTCTGGGCTGGTGACAAGACTCAGCAACAGGTCTTCCTGCTCAACCCTGGCAGATACTGTCACTTTAGGCTCTGTACAAATCCCACTGAGCCCCCACTGGCAGGTGGTACCAAGGTCTTTCTGTGAAGGATAATGTATGTTCCCTACCTGATGTTAACGTGGCTGGAGGCGACAAAGACCGCCAAGTCCCAATCCAGCAAATAAAGGACATTTTTTTTCCCTAAGCACTAGACACATCTGAAGTTTTCCCTCTGGGAATTCCAGCAGGATTTTCCTGCAGTTAGTCCCCGGAGGGTACTCCTGGTAAGTAACTAGGAACAGGTAGTTAATTTGGCCTCATGCCTGCGCTGGGACTGCCAGGAGAGCAGTGCGGATAGCAGCTGTATCAGTCTACTACCATGTACATCTCAGCTAGTTCTCCTAAAGGTGTGTAGCTTAGGGAGCGAAATAGAAATGTGCCCTGTAATTCTAACTGAGAAGTAGCCAAAAGAGCTTTAAAGATGTGAGTACAGTAAAGTTAGACAGTCTTCCAGACCTCCACCAGGTTCCTGTTTCAGATTAGGTAAGATAATTTACCAATGACTCTAAAAACACGCTGGTACCTATTTTGTCACTCTTAGTGTCAAGGGAGAAGTTTTTTGAAAGTCAGTGAAGACAGATGGAGAGTAGCCAATTCATTTCCATCTTGGGACTCTTGCCTACAATGTTATTTCATCACAGGCAGCGCCATAACTCAATGTACTAGTCAATTTAAAATGCCAAAGTGTGCCAGGGTTTTACGCTATGGATAGAATTATTCATTCATGTCTGCAGTTGGTGAGAGTGGAGTGATACTATGACGACTTCTCAGATCAGAGATTGATCGAGAAAAATATTCCATTTTGTAACCTCTCTGAGACATTAGTTGTTATTGCAGCAGCGTATTTGCTCTTCTAACACTTGTGTTTTGATTTGACAGACAATATATCTTATAAACTAATGAAAGAATTTGTCACTTTAGTGTGCAGTCCACTTAAACATGAGTTACTACAGGTGTTTGAACAGAAGTTGTCAGTTTGCTGAATGAATTTTGTTGTCAGCCTTGACACTTGAAAGGCCATTTCTACGGTAGAGCAACAGAGTTAAAGTTGCTGTCGTCACTTAATGAACTTACAACTGTAGGTTCACATGGCTTTGGGAGAATAAAAATAAGAGATCTTACTTTTTATTTTGCATTTCTTTTGCCTCAGTCACTAATTATGTGTAGTTCCAGAGATATTCATGCTATAATTGCTTATTGTTTGGTTTGTTTACTTGTTTTTAATGAGCTCAGAAGAAGGGCAGATGGAAGAGTTGGGAGTTAGTTTGTATCACCCTTGCTTAGGCAGAAAATATCCTGAGATGAGTGGTGGACTTAGGGTTTCAGCATTGGTCTTGCTTTCCATGTTTCAAAAAGTATAGCAAAGCTGTTGAAGTTCTCCTCTGCTTGTGTTTGCCCACAGAGAGAAAGGTTTTTACCAGAACTACCTCTTAGAGCTAAACTGTCTTTGAACTCAGCCAGGCCACACTGGATTTTTCATCGCCCCATCGTTTATTTGTGAAAGACCAACTGGCAGTTCATCATTCTGCAGCTCTTGAAAAGTCTGATTTTAACTGTTCCTCAGATGAGAGATTATGCTCTTCAGGTAAACTTGAACTTTCTCACCACCTTTGTTGACCTGCCATGTGAACCAGTGGCAACTTTGTTCCCATTTGTAAGGACAGCCTTTTTCCTTCCCACTGGGATGGAAAATGGGAGACATCCAGTTGCTGCTGGCTGATGAAGACATTGTGCTGTACCATGGCAAAGCCCTCCTGTGGGCAGTTCAGAGTTTCCCACCAGCCCTGGGCCAGGTCTCTTTCCTGACTCTCATTTCTCCAGAGCAGAGGTATTGGTGCGTTTACTGGTGGTCAGGAGGGCTCTTGTCCTTTCCTTCCTGGCTGAAGCTCTCCACAGTTGTTTGTGTCCATAGACCAAATATGAGTGAGAACAGCAGTCTTCACCTAAAGTCTGTGCAGATGGTGTCTAGCTTGTTCATGGCCATTGAGACAAAATGTTGAGACTAGCGAGGCTGGATGTTGACTGTAGTAAACAATGTTATGTACAGAAGCACTTGAGGGAAAATATCAACGTACTTCTGAGGAACATGGAGTGTTCTGGGATGTGCTACTGATGCGCGCGTTTCCAGTCTCCGATGTTCCTGTACACCTTGGGATCTCCCAGTGGAGGAAGCTGTGGAGTGAGGACTACACGATGCCTTTTGTACTTTCAGTGGGTAGCCTGGGGGGAGCAACGAGCAGAGACGTTGTTCAGGCGGTCTTGAGGGAAAGTGTTTCTGAACTCAAATGTGTTCGATACAGCGAAGTATATTTATGGGAAAAAAAAGGATTTTCTGCTATGACAAATCGTTTCTCCCCTTAATGAAGCATTGTCCTCTCAATACGCTGTGTGAAATTTAGGGGGCTTCATTTTTCCCAAGTTAAAATATTTTAACAAAAACAGTTGTGGGCTGACAACAATGGACTTTTTAACTTGCAGGCCATTTGTTTCTATAATTCTATGAAATAAATTGAACTGCCTAAATTGATTTTATTCATTGTGGTTTAGTTATGTACATATTCATGTTTGTGTCAAAAAGCAATGTTAAAAACATTAGTAATGACTGCTCTCAGAGCTTTCTAGCATGCAGTGCCAATGGAGTTAAATGTTCCACCGGAGTTCAGAAATGGAAGTTTATAGCAGCTATTTTCAGGAAACCAGTTTTAGACTTCTGTTCAAAGATGCCTGTACAACAATGATTTACAACATTTTCTCATTTGTGACTTCAGCTGCCAGCATGGGATTGCCTTCTGATCTGTATAAGAAACTAGCAGACCACTGCAGCCTGTGTCTCTAACATGAAGGTACAATGCATAGATTATGAGCCTAAACTTGGTTTTACTTGCCTTGAGCAGAGCGACGCATTTGGCTCAGTGTTGGGCCATTGTGTACTGGTATAAGTGATCTCTCTCAGCCTTGTCCTTGCAATACTAAGACCAGATCTGAAGATGAGCGCTGGCCCGTATCTGACTCTCTTGCTGTCCTTGAGGTAGGAATTCAGTTTTTACTTCTCAGGCTGGCAGACTGACAGCATCACACATGTGGAAGTACAAGATGGATGCTCAGAACTCAGCTTCCGTCTGAGCACAGGAATAACTGTTCAGGCACTCTCAGCAGTTGTTGCTCATTTTCATTCATAGGATTGACTTCAGTATAATTTTTCTACGCATCCCTATGAACAGCAGTAGTTGGAACAAAACCATTAGCAAGTAATTTTATTTCTAGAGACAGATCTTTTTGCTGCTGTTAGTTTAGAATTACTGCAATCCCTCATTCATCTGCAAGGCCATGATGCAGTGTTTTCACAGATCCTGTGGTATATGTAGCATAACTTTTGCTTTTCCATGGTACTGTCATGACAGCTTCTGTTGGTACAGCCATTCTCACATCACCATTTAAACATTAACTGAGCTGGAGCTAAGGGCATTGATGAGTGGTTCCAGCAGCCACCGTTGGAGGAAGCTCATCTGCTCCCGGACCTCCCTGTGTCTGTTTTCTGCAGGGCACTGCAGGGTGGAGGAGCAGCTCCTTTCCATGCTTCATTTTTCCTAGCACTTTACCAGTGAAGGGAGGAAATGCTGTTTGCATTGACGCTGTAGAAGTGTGATGCCAGGTAAACAGTGCATGTCCTTCATCTTGGCTTGAGTGAATGAGGGGGGTAGCAGCTAGGGTACCATTTTACTGGGGGGACCACCACCCCAGTGCCATTAGAATGCAATCAGGAGGATGTTTGGTTTTACAGTAAGAATGGCTTGAGCAGCTTTTCGGTTTTTACTTAGGAAAAAAAATAGGAGACATTCAGTTATGTACCATGGGTATCTGTAGGGCCATACCTTCTTATAGAAGTGCATCCTGATCAAGAGCAGTCAGTCGTACCCGCAGGCTGCTGGTAGAAAGGAAGTGCTGGAGGGGGGTTGCACTGGTTGCTCTCCCTGTCCGCTCTTCTTCCATAGTGGCTGGGAGGGTGCATGTGTTACGTGAGGTTTCTCTGCATGAGGAGGATCCAAAGGCGGTCAAACCCTTCAACTTTATGGCTCCTGTCCAGCAGAGGAGCTCCACCAAGGAGCTGCAGTAGGGTTTGGGTCTGATCCCATGTCATTAGGGAGGAAAGCAACTATATAATCATTATCCTTTTTAGAAATTTTAACCGCAGCCTGTGGAGGGATGGCAGTACTTTATCTGACAAATATGTCACTGTCTTTCATCAGCTGATGATAATCATCTTGGAAGTTCCAGTGTGTCTGTTTTTCCCTCTTCTTTACTATTGCGTTTTGTTTAACTTTCCCTAATGAGCCCAGTGAAAAGCAATTGTTCTAAATAAATCATGTGCACTACAAAGCAGTATATCACAATTAGGTTTCCATTATACTTTAATTAGGCATTCCGTTATTAAATTGATGTCTTTGGCTTCTTCCAGGTCTCAGACTAATCCTGAAACAAATTCCTCTTTGTGGATAAATATTAGCCAGTCATAATTAAAGAGCATTCATTGGAGTTGCAGCTTTTCATTAAATCCCTTTCTGATTAAGATGGCTCCCACAAGTACTGGGCTAATTAAATTTAATAAGATTTGTCCACTTGTGTGTATCATGGTCTGGTGGAAACTGTTTCAGCACCAGGGGATTGGGAACAGTAAGTTCATATATTGGTGTAGGTGGTCATGGGTCTAAATGCCTGTTATGCACAGGTCTGTATGCTCTTGTATCAAGGGACTCTATAGTTTGTGTGGTTGGTCAGCAGAGGAAAAAAACCATTGAAATTGAGTTAGTAGTGTTAGAGTTGAATATCAAAGGGTTAAGTTACAGCTAGACGGTTACAGTAAAGAACAGAAGTATGTTAGAGGCTGTTTTGTTGACTATTTCTGTTTTGTTGACTATTTCACGACTAGGGCTTTGCTGCTTAATTGAAACCTGAGTGCTTTTCTGCCCCAAACCGATTTCACTCAGTGAGATGTATAGATGAGCTCATTTCTATGTAAATATGCCTCAGTTGTGAATTCAGATAATAAAACAGATGTTCCTGACAGAAGTTCTTCTAATGGCAGAGTATGAAATGTTTTCAGAGCAAAATCTTTGTCCTGGGTTAAAACAAGGTGGAGCAAAAGCATGATGTGGCTTTAGTGTATATGTACATCAGAGAGAAGTTATAAGCCTCACCATTTTCTGTGTGCTGAAATTATGCCTTCTTGTCAGGCTGCTGGTGCTGTTCTGCATTCCTCTTGCTTTGTACACAGAAATGAAAACAAACCACTGTGACCAAGAATGGCAGTAGCATAAATTGGCAAGGCATGAAATGTGAGAGATCGGCTCAGGACGTCTGCGGAAGCACTCCATACAAATATTTGAGGTGGCTGCTAGCAGGTGTTTTTTCAACATCTACTTCATACTCTATTTTTGGCGCAGGGTATGTTTTCATCTAGTATTTTGGTTTGGTATGGGCCGTATTTGTAATAGTGAATCTCTCAGAACTTTGAGTGCATTTTCAGTTTCTCCTCGTGTATCCCAAATATAATGCTATTGGGTATATCATCTAGCCCATCTTTCGTGTTGCAAGGAATCCAAGTTGACCCCTAATTCCAGATTGCTCTTCCTGGGGCTGCTGAAGGCTGCACTAACCATGAGTGATGCCTGGGCCAGTTTGAAGAGGGCAGGGTTATAAAACAGTGTCAGGTCACTAAGCAGCTAAAGAGTACTCTCTAGCGGTTGACTTTGGGTAGTGATAAGAACAGATAGCAAAGTGCACTGAATTAACATAAGGTTACTCATCTGTAGCCATTTAAAAAAGGAAGAAAAATAGAGTAAGGAAAGGAAGCTGAACTTTATGTCTGAAATATAGGAAATAATGTGGATGTAATGCACAAGAAGCCAAGAACAAAATCTCTTTTCTTTACTAGCCATTGTTTGTTTAATTACTGCTACTGTTGCAATACCTTTCTTCCACTGGCATGAACTAAGGGCTGATGGAACGTGAAAAGTCCTTTGACGTGTTGGATTACTGAGCGAAAATTGCCACAACTGCTTCCTTCTGAATATCTGCGGTGAATTATTTTTCTCTACTCTTCAGTGTCTCACACTAGCTTTATAGAGACTTCATAAAAGACAAGACTCAAAACAAGTTGCACGATCAGTCTGCAGGCTGGCTGAGGTCTCATGTTCCTTTATCCAAGACAATTTGAAAATGGTTGAAAATGATGAGAAGACTCCTACCCTACATTGTGGCACATCCTAGAACTACTGAAAGAAGAGATACATGTATTTGAAAAGAGTATAAGCGATGGTTGTGGAAGAATTAGGAAGAAATAAGTAACGTCTAATGGAATGAACAGGGAGATTGGGAAGGGTAACGTCTTGAATGCTTGTATTTTAATTGACATGCTGAAAGCTAACATACGCTTTTGTGCTACAACATGGCTGTTCATACATACTGCTGCTCCTTACATCTTTAAAACTGTAGCACTTTTCCAAAAATTCCAGGTTTTAAGGTACCTGCGTTGTTTACCTAGCAGTGACATCCGGTGATGTTGAGCATCACTGGTATGGCAGTTGTGTTTATAAACTGTTCCACAGTGTTTTGCTTTACTGTTAACTCAGTGAGGCCAGTCAGAAATGACAGTGGAAATTGATGCAACAGCTGAACACTGGCAGAACTGGATTACCTCGAATAGGGATGCGTTTTCTGCTGTAGAGATCGATGTAATTCCATCTGTGTTGGAGAGAGATTGTTCATCCAGGCAGAGAGCAAAGAAATGTACAAGGGTGGATTACTTCTTTCTCAGATTCCCAGTGATTTCAAATGCCCAACAAGTAACAGAGGAATTAGGTGGATAAGCTCTGTGTGTGTGCGTGTGATTTATTTTAAGGGTATTTGATGTCTTATTTTTGCTTAATTGTCCTGATACTTAGCTTTCCAGAAATACTTGGATGACTAGTTTAGTTTTCATTTTAAAAATAAAAATAAATCAGCCATTTCCTAATTTATGTACTTTTGCCTGTCTAGCAAGACATCTCACCATGACAAGATAAGGTATATGCAATGCTTTTTTAAGGATTTCACTGCAGTATAGTAAATTATCTTCATTTCAAGCATAACTGTGATTCTCATCTAAGTTTGTTGGCTGTTTGCCAGGAAATTCATGTTCGAACTTAGTGGAATTGGAGAGTTCCATACCAGTGCGTCAGTGTCTGTCTGTTATATGAAATATAATTTTTCTATATGAAAAAGTAGTGGTGTATCATAAGCCTAGAAACAACATGTTTTTTCCTTCCTAACATGTAACTTACCTATGAAAACCAAATCCCATATGTGTATGTAGAGCAGACTTGTAGTACGGGAGGCCGGGAGAGAGCAGATAGGCAGGCAGGGGAATAAACATGGCATTTTTGTCATCAGTATTTCATAAATAGAGTTTGGGAATGATAGATTAAAGAGTGGTGAGTCAGTTATGCCTGGTCATCCCTAGTGACTGAAAATAACTTGTTATTCCAACCCTTTTATCCCTCCTCTCCCTTCTCTCCACATATTTTGTATTTTATTTATAGCTCAACAAGCTTTTACTTTGCGTTAAATAACCCTTCAGAGCCGGGGAGGGAAGACCAAAGGGCGACAGCCCCCGGGCAGTCTTGGAAGCTAGAGCCCCACTGGGTTGGCACGTTCCCCATCGCAATGGCTGGGTCCCCCCCGTCTCCCCTGGACACCCTTCCCTCATCTGCTCAGAGATTCCTCTTTTAAACAAGCAAACTCGATTCCTGAAGTCATTAGTCGGTTTGTGTTGAGCGGTACCCAGGATCCACGTGCGGTGTTCCAGACGAGCTGGCTGTGGCTTCAATAGCAGCTGGGTCAGAGGGCCCACGTCCGGGCAGGTGGCAAGATAAGAGTTGTATCTGTAAAACCTTAGCTGCTCTGAAATGCATGAAATCCAGCACCACAACCCATATGTGTGTTTATCCCATAAAGCATAGCTGTGCAAACAATGCCTGCAGTAATTATGAGCTAAATCTTCTGTATTTCGCTTCGGCTCGACACGTGCCTAAGTATTTTTGTGCAGTATAATTCACGAACTAAGAATCAGTTTAGCACTCGATATATCTTAACTTGCGGACCAGGTTCATATACTTCTTCATCTGCTCTTAGCTTTCCCACAGTACTGACTTCTCATACGGTAACTGAACTACACTGTGTCTTCCTTCTTGTGTTAGCTCTGATTTGGTTTCGAGAGGAGGAAGGGAGCTGGCAGGTGTGTCTGCTGAAAAGAGCATCCCTTGCATTCAAATAGAAAAGAGGGGAGATCTACTCCTGCCACCGTAGTAACATTGGTTTATAGTCCTGCAAAGAATCACTCAATCTGTAAGAAGCATTTAAATCGACTAGATTTTATTGGCATTACAAGTTCAGTGTAGTGATGCTGATTAAAAAAAGGGCGGGGGGATATTTGGGTAAATTACTGTTTGCTTAACTGCAGTGCTCCTTATTTTTGGACTAATGCAGCGGGCAAGGGGAGAGACGTGTTAAAGCAACAAATGTGAAGCCGATTAGTTGACACCAGCCTGGGGTGGGAGAATCTCAGGGTCTGTCACAGGTGAGAGTGGAAAAACTCACCCATAGCTTGTTTGTATGCCCTGACTCAACTGGGGATCAATAGCCTTTCATGGACAGTGTGCCAGGCTGTATTCTCCTTGCTTGGAAGAAATTACCCAGAAACTGGGGAGCGGTACCTTTCAGCAGTGTCTTGTCTCTGTGGGACGAGGCTGCCCCGTTCAGCCATAGAGGCTCACCAAGCGTTGCATTGCAGAACGGTGGGTTTTGCATCTCAGCCCTGTTGCATGTCACTTCAGATCCTACCCAAGTGTCGCTATGGCATGCTCACCGTAGCTTGCTGGCTCCGTTGCCTTCCAGGATGTGGCAAATGGCTTTATAATGCTTAATAAACAGGGCTATATATCAGCTCTTACAGCGGTGCTGTAGCTACAAGAAAGGACGTAGTCTTTGGAGGCATAAAACCAAAAAACAAGTAGGGATGTTGGTACTAGATATCTCTGTATGGACTTAATGAGGCCATTTGGAAAACTCTACCTGGTTCCAGCACCCATGCTTTGAAAAGTATGGTGAAATATTAGAAGAGATTCAGAGAGCTACAAGAGGGATTTGAGCTTTTAAAAACACACTTCATATTGAGATTTTGGAAGCTCAGTAGGTTTAGTTTGTTCAGGAGCAACTTACGAGGTTGGCAGATCAGACTGAGACTTACCTGTACGAGCATAGACAGCTCTTTATTTTAGCTGAGTTATATGGTCAGGAAGTAAAAGTATAGAAATAATGTACACACACACACGCCCCCCTGATTAATTAGAGGAATTGCCTGTCTCATGATAAAAGCTTTAAGGCAATGCGGGATGTCTGTCTTAAAACATCCCATGGAAAAAATGAAAGCATTCTGTATAAGCTCCTGTGGCCTGTGTTATTCAGAAGATCAGATTAGATGAGGACAACATTCCCGTCTGATCTTAAAATAATTAAATGAAGTATTTACAGAGATTTCAAAGTCAAAGTGGATTCCTGCCTCCCCCTACTCCCCCAACAGCTTCAGTTAGTGGTATTGGTTTACACCTTAATGAGAAGTGGCATCAGGCTACAAAGCTATGTGATTTAAATGTATTTAACAAAAGAATTAAGCACATGTAATGACTGCTGATAGCAATGAGGATGTCTTTATGTCTCTTGATCATTGTACCAGCAGGGCTGGAGGTACCTCCTAGGGGATGCCAGTAGTCCTCTACTCCTGTATGCATCACCCACAGCACATTTCCTTCCTGCTGGGGAGCAGAAAGCAGCCAGGGCTGTCCCTTCTCCAGGCTCCCACCCTCAAGGACAAGAGGTGCAGCTTCCTTAACTCCTTTGCGTCGGCAGGTGGAAGGTTTTCCTTTCTCCTTTTATCACAACGCTGGTGGAAAATCAGATAGCTAGAGAAAGAATTGGTATGCAGGATCACTCTTCTCTGTTAATCAAGGCCAGCATTATCATTTTGTCTTTTTTGTTTGCTTATTTGATTGCTACACTTACCCAAAAAAGATTTCCAATAACTACTGAGTTGAAAGTGATTTAGATTAACCCTGGCTCACACCGCTGCTTTAAAGAGGGCTGCCTGAAGTTTTAAATCTTCACGAGGATGATACTTCCCTGGAGGGGCTGTAAATCCTTGAAGCTGCTCCCTCCTGATACTGTGTTCTCAAAGAAAAATGACTCAAATCTCAGGAGCCAAGACAGTAATATTTCTCAGTAAGCAGTTTTAGATGGCTTTTGTTTCAATGTCCAAAAATGTATCTTTGTTTCAAAGCTAATGTGCAATACTCAGATATTGTGAAGCATAACTAGTTTTGTTTTACTTGATTCCATCTCTGTTTTGATTATGTTGCTGATCAGTTTATTTACAGAAATGCCAAGCCTTCTTCTGTTGGGTTTCCTAAGGAAATGTATCTAAGGTTGAGGATATTAAGGGGTGGGTGGTAGAGCTATAGCCAGTGTTTTACGGAAGCATGGAAATGTTTGAAGCATCTGGAGCTGTGTGTTGAAGGGACAGGTATGCTGCTTTGCAGGAGGAAGCAGTTATAGTTACATTGTGCTGGGAGGTAGAGTGGGCAAGGGCCTCGCATATTGGTCCCACTTTTCACAGAACAGCTTATTTTAAGATGATCACGAATATTTTGTTGTGAGAGCATCTCAGTATACCTCTCCCGTTCTGGCTCAACAACTCATTGGCGTGCTGTTCTGTGATGTACTGTGGTTAAGAATAGCATCTTCTGTGCTGGATCAATGCAGGGGAAGAGATGTATAATCCTTGTATGATTTAAAGTAATGTCAATGATAACTAAAGTAGGACAAATTGTAGCTGCCGAGATCCTTGCTAGGGATGGAAATGGGTAATAGCCACCACTGTTGATGGCAAGGAGACTCGGCTGCCTGTTCACCTTCCAGGCTGCTGAGAGTCTGAGCAGTTCATTGCATGGATTTGCCTGGGGCCCATCCTCATTTTTGGCTGGTCACTGATGGTCATTTTGGCTTTAAGAGCTTCTGTTCTGAATCATCATTTTGGCCCTCAAGTCATTGCTTCTATAGATACTTTTGTCTCACAGTGAGCTTGCTCAGCATTGCTCAGTCCCAGGTATGAGCGAGAAAGTGTCCTTGTCGTTAACATGAATCGTAACTGAGGAATGAGCAGTGCTTCAGCTCCCAAGCGATGCTTATAGCAGAGGAGATGGGTCCATCCAACCAGCCCACTTATTTGGGACTGTGCTGTGGAGCCGAGCATCACTTCTGGCAGTTTTCACCAATTGCAGCTGCCTTGCAATATTCTCTTTGCAAATGTGTTTGAAAGAAGCTGCCTCTCACATTCAAGCTGGGTTTTTTTCCCCCTAGAATTAAAATACTGTGCTGACATGGTATTATTGAACACACACAATTAAAAGTAACTTTCAGTTTACCTGTGACATCTTTATTTCGAACCTAGTAAGACACTCTTGGTTGTAAGGTTTTATTGTAGGTGTCGAGATACAAGGTTTGCCTGCGCACATGCAAAGGAGCACAGAGGCAGGCAGGGAAAACCCCAAAACCCAGATGGAGAAAGAGCCCTTACCCTGGCTCCTCCGAGGGCTGTCACAGGGGAGCCATCGGCCCGTGGGCCAGGGGTGACACCCATCACAGTGAGTCAATGGGAGAGGCTTCTGTCCATCACCTTACAGACTGAGGGGCGTTACTGCTTGCAGGGCTCTGGGACTCATTACAGGATGCCCAAGAGGAGCGTTTGGGGATTGTCCAAGATTTATTATGGGATATTTAGGGGAGGAACCAAAAGTGGGGAAAGGGATGGTTCAAGGCGGTTTGGGAGGAACAAGTTTTGGAAAATAGAGGAATAAGGGGTAAATGGGACTGGTCCCATGTAAATGGGGCTGGTCAGTACACCTGCATTGCACCTGATCAGCCCAGTCTGCCCCGTCTTCTCATTAAACCTCATTTCTAACTGTTTTCCTGGGTGGGGGAACTCTGTGGGTGTGCGTATGGAGGTCCAAGTGCCCGCAACTGGAGGGACCAGGGTCCATGTGTGTTGCATGGGTGCATATGTCAGCGTGCGATTGCGTGTGATCTCTAGTGACTATCGAGCAGGACTAGCAGGTGAGTAGGGTAAGAGGCTTGGAAGCCAAGTATCAAAGTGGCCATAAGTCTTGGTCAGATACCGGAGAGGTCGGATAGTCACAATTTGGCTACTGAAGGGACTGCAAGGTCCAAGCTGGCAGCTGAGGAAACTGCAGTGTCTGGGGTCAACAGTTTGTATGTTTGTCTGTCTCTGCATGAGGCAGCTGAAAAAGAGAGGATCTGAAGACCAGCTACTGGGTGGCCCTGAGTGTTTATGAAGGGATCGACAGCGTGCGTGTGTGTCCGTGCAAGGGGTCTGTACCAGCCACTGGGGAGGGGCTGTGGCTCCAGGGGCTCGTGTGTCCAGGTGCCAGCGCCTGGGAAGACCAAGGATGCTGGGCCAGCTGCAGGACAGACTGTCTATGGCCAGTTGCTGGAGGGATGCATAGCCTGTTTATAATTATGTATACAATTCGCACTGACAGACCTTTATTCTAATCAACCAGAGAAGGGAACACAGTGAGGCCATTTTGTTTGCTTGAGTGCTGTGTTTTCTGTCCATGTTGATCCATGACCGTCCGTCTGTGCCTGTGCATTGTACACGTGTATTTGTGTGTGTGCATATTGGGAATACGTGGTCAGACTCGCTCCTAGCTGGGGCAGGGAGTTGCAGCAACCTCACCTCTACTGGGCTACCTGATGCTGCAACTTCTAACGTAGAATAAAAATTCTGATGGAACAGCTGGTATGGTGAAAGAAAATGTCCTCTTTTTTCCTTTGAAATGTTTTTTAAAAGAAGGCATCTTTCTCTGATGCTGTTATTTTGGTCATGAGCCTGGTAGGTTCTTCCTCTGCCACCTCTGAGTGCAATGCCCAAAGCAACCAGCTGTGCATTGTAATCGCTTGAAGTAATGTGGTGTATCAACAGAGCCTGAAATATAAACAACTTTGATTGGAGCACAGAAAGTTCAAAAAGAAAAAGAATAGTGCTTCTGAGGCATTTCGTCATCCCAAAATGGAGACCGCCACATGAATTAATCATCATCTGGATATTATGCAGTTTATAGCCTCTTAACAACAATTACAAATAAACTTTGTGTTTACTCCTGAGCACTGTAGTAAGCTTTCCTTTTCTGAGGTGCTTTTGTAAAGCATAGGACAGAATATTGCTCATGGGTATGAAGGATATATAGTTCTACTACTGCAGGAGGAAAGTCGTGAGACTGTAAAGCCACTGAAACTGGTGTTTCTTTGTCCTGAAGAGCTGGGCTACCTGCCTGATATTTTAGCCTTGGTGGCAGTTTCTTAGCTTAATTAGATTTCAGATGCAAAACTGCGACCTTTACTTGATTTTTCTCTGTCCTTCATTCCTTCCACAATGGGATGTGGATACACGCAGGATAAAGAAGATCCCTTAGATGTCACTAAAAGCATTGCAAAAAGTGGTTTGGCCACCAACAGCTTCTCTGAACTATGAACAAATACGCTTGCCTACTTCATTTTTGACTCATTAGAGAAGTAGAATGATGTGGCTTCCCTTAGGGCAATTTCTTCTTAAAATGTGCAGAAGCAGGTTTTTTAAGCAGATCTTTAAATTCAGGTGGAAAAAGATCTTTAAAATCAGTGGCTGCCCTGCGTCTTCACTTAGGATCACTTTCTTTTGCTGGTTGACTGGCACCTTGCTTTTGATCTGAAACGTGCTGTTAGGTATCTCCAGACTGCAGAGAGAATGAGCTTAGCTTCAGAGGGAAACAGAGACAATAAAGATGCTCTAGCCAAGGATGCAGGTTCAAAACTGCCTGACTAAACCTAGCCTAAGGGAATTTTGTCCCTCCTCGCAAATGGTCTACCTTCATCTGCTGCAGTAACTTTTCTTCTTTTTAGCAGTTTTGCTTCTAGCATGTCTGGCAGCAATGCATTGACCCTGTCCATATTGAAAGATGTCATTGATAAATCAGCAGGGAATATGCAGAACCTTTTTGTTCAAGTGTGCAGTGTGGATCCACTTTATTGCACGTAGTACTAGCAGGGCATGCTTCTTTCAACAGCTGTAGAGAACTGATGGGAGCTGGTCCTTTCCACATACTTGCCATGCCAGGGAACGAAAGCTTCGGGCTGCCATTTGTGTGGAGTTTTTTAAATATGTATGACCCAAACAAGAGGACTGTTGAGAAAGGCTCTAATTGTCTTGCATGTGAAACCTGGTATTCTGGTCTTCGCTCTGTCTGATGTTTCTGTGCTTTCAGATATGCTAAATCTGCCTTTGAAGTTTCATTTCTTCTTGTTTAAAATATACTTTGATAGGTGAAGCTTGCAGCTGGGAATTAGGAGATACTGCTTCAAGGTGGACACACTGAGCAGGACACATAATCATTCTTTGCCTTGGTGTCCCCATTTGTAATGCAGAAAGAGGAATGTGTCCACCCTCCTGCACACAGCTCTTTGAGCTTTGTGCTGAGTAACTAATTTAGAAGCCATAATGTAGTGTAGACCTTCTACAGTCTGTTGTGAAGCCCTGCTGGAAGATATCTGTCTGGGGATGCTGCAAATCCATAGGTAAGGAGTAGAGGCTTCCCTGTTCCTGAATAGGAATTCGTGGGCAGAAATCTATCTGCATGCTGAAGAGATCAGACCAGCTGCATGGGTGCAGGGAGTGCTGCTCAGTCCTGTCAGTCCCACTTGCACAGAGTCAGAAAATCTGTGTCTTAAGCGAATCTGATGATTTATCGCTGGTGGTCTGTATGCCAGTGATCCTTATGTGTAAAGCCTTGATTTTTCAAGAACATTTGGATGTAATGGCAGACTGACTGTTTAGCTTTAAAGACACAAATGATTGCAAGATGGGCGAGAAGCTCATGTAGCCCAAAACTCTTCACACAGAAGACTTCTTTCACACAAGGATCTCAGGAAGGCTGAACATTTCTGGCCTCCCTCTTGAGGTAAAGTGTATAGGGTTTATGTGCCACTAGGACCTGGGGAGCTGTGGAGGATCAGGAAGAAGACAGATTGTAAGACATGGATCTCTCTTAGAGGCATATGTAGCAGCCCTTCCCCTGGTTAGGCCAGGAACTAGGGCATGTCTGTCCTGTAGGCTGACTGTAATTCCTTCTGATGGCAGAAATATTTGGAGTAGTGGGAGGAAAACTGCGAGCTGTTCTCAAAATGAAAATGCTTTGTGCTAAGGTGCAGCAGGCTGGCCATCATTTCCCTTTGTGAGGGCTGGGTTTCTAAGACACGTTCCATTTTGGCATCTCCTGGAACATGATCTGTAAGGTTTTACCTGTGCAGAATGCAGTGATTCTCTGCTTAGATAGGATGTGATCCCATAGCTTGACAAAAGCTGGAGTATTGAGGTTTGCTCTGATAGACCCCCTAGGAGCCATATATAGCTCTCTAAAAACCCAACTAACCTGCCACAAAACCATCCAAGACAGATCGTTACAAGACAGCACAGTTATAAAATACCCTTGAAAGGCTGAATAGGGTTTTTCCCCCATCTTGTGATATTTGGAGTTGCACTTTAGATACATCCTTTTGAACATGGCCTTTTAAAGTAACTTTCTATTCTGTCTGTCCTTGTCATTTTTAGAGCTGTAAAGGAAAGCCAAAATGCCAGGGAAGGGGAGCAAATGAAAAGAGGGAGCAGGCCTAAAGAGTAGGTTTTGATCATCTTTGCAAGAAGTGACATCATCTACGAGAGCAAAAGTCTTCAATTGCTGCAACTGGAGACAGCTTTTAGTCTCCAATTCTATTTTGCCCTGAGCCAGCCAGCCAAATAAAAACAGTGGGATAAATCACTGCTGGCAGAACTTAACAGTTATGCAACATCCAGTGCACCATGCGCCTATTTTTAGATCAGTTTTACACTAGCAGAATTTACTTTATGAAATCTAAAAAGAATGTCTGGTCAGAGGCTGGGGGATAAAGAGGGTATTTAAAAAGTGCAAAATGTAAAAATACTTAATACAAAGATGCGCTAGCAAACCCTACTTTGGCAATACTGATATCCTTTCAAGAGCGTTGGCTCGATCAGGCATGGTAATGAAAAGTAGAGGGGTTTTTCATCAGTATTCCCTTGGATTTCTAATCTGCAATTGCTTTTTAAGTGGCTAACTATACTCACTTTACCCCAATAGCTAACTGTATGTGGTTTACCTAAAGCTAGCTTTCCTACCATTTATGCTGTACTTTGTCTTTACCAGATTTGGAATGCAGTAAGCAGCAGCTCACCTCCTTGCAGTACTGGTTGGTCAGATTTAAAGAAGTTGTGTTAGCTGGAGTGCTCTGCAAAGCTGGCTGAGCTACAGAGATACTACTCATCCTTTGTGAGATACTAGAGATTTTATGAGCTCCTGGTATTTAGCTGGTGTATGTTTCACGTATGTTTTCTCAGTCTTCAGTGAATTAGGATTGTGTATGCTGCTTGCTCCAGATCAAACTGTATCTTTTTCAGTGTTCACAGGAGCGTACACTAGGGTGTATTTCGTTAGTTAAAAGCAATTTCGACTTGCAGCACAGGGATGAATAACTGAAGATTAGTCTCACATACTGTGCTCTTTATCCAAGACCGAATGTGCATCTTCTCTTTTTTAAATTTGATTTTGTCCTCTTACTCACTGTTGTAATTCTACATTAGTTTGTACTGTGTATAATTTTGTTCCCAAAGTTTTTTGCTCAGATTAAGAACAGATAATGATTGGGAAAAGTTTGACCTTTCAGCCTGTAATGATTCTAGCAGATAAAACATACTCGGCATAGCTAACATATCTTTGGGATTTCTGTCACAATTTGGACAGTTTTCAATCATGCCTTGAAGTGAATTAGTGTTCTGACCGTTGCATGATCTGTATTGATCTTTTTCCCCCTAAACCTTTCTTCTAGGTGACAATCTCGATGCTATCCATGACATAACTGTGGCATACCCCCAAAACATTCCTCAGACAGAGAAGCACCTTTTGAACGGAAACTTCCCAAAGGAGATTCACTTCCACGTCCAGAGATATCCCATAGAGACAGTGCCCACTTCTAGGGAGGAGCTGCAGCTTTGGTGCCGGAAGCGTTGGGAAGAGAAAGAGGAGAGACTCCGACACTTCTATGAAGATGGAAAATGCTTCAGTGCAACAGGGCATAGCATTATTCCACCGTGTAAATCTGAGCTCAGGGTCCTCATGGTTAAGTGCATCTCGCTCCTTTATTGGACGGTGTTCCCGCTGGGTATGCTTGTGCTGCTGTACATGTACAGCTTTGCACGATGGTATTTTGCAGCCATGGTCATCTTTTTTGTCGTGCAGCAAAAGATATTTGGTGGCCTGGAGCTAATTGAACTCACTTGTCATCAATATTTTAAAAAGCAACAGAAATTTCACGACACGAAAATAAAAAACAATTAGTTTGGGGGTAAAGACAGACGTAAAAATGGGTGGGTTTGAGATGTCCTGCAAATTTTATGCACAGGGAAGAATTTTTGCATGAGAATTGTCTTTTACTATCGCCATTGTTAGACATTTGCACTTGATTCTGTGAAGAGAAAGAAAAATGTTAGTTATTGGTATATGTGAAAATGGTAGTTTTTATCTCTGAATGTAATTTCAACATTGCTCTTGCAAGCAGCTAGCAACTGCATTCCGCTGTAATTAAGAAACAAATTGCTGGATTATTGAACAATCATAAGGACGTTAATAAATGTGACATGCACTGAACTTTCATGTAGAAACCCAAACTTTCCAGCTGAGAGAGACAGATGTATGATTTCTGTATAATCACATTGTTGTAAAGTAAGCACCAGATTTGGAAAGCTGGTAAGTTTAATGATGTCTTGATGGTAGGTGGAAGTTGGAGGAGTTGTTCTGTTTCTTTTTTTCTATTTCAAATATTCAAATTTATTTTAAAATACTATTTTCCTATAAGCTTTTCCAAACACTACTGAACCTACCACTATTCAACCATTCTGGCTTGGTCACTCGGAAGGATTTTTAAGCCTTGCAGTATTGTGCTGTAGTACAGAGAACAGTGCTGGCTCTGCCTCCGTTTAAGTCTTAACTGATTATTTAATAGATCTATGCAGCTAACTTTTGATTTCTCACTGTTTCATACTGTTTTGGTTTCCCTGTTAGCTGTGAGAGACTTGTTGCTACTGTAGTATACAGAGCTGCGGGATAGAGGAGCTGGGTTTTTTGTTGTTTTATTGGTGTTTTTTCCTCATAGAGGCAAAAATAAGTGTCTGTCTCTGAGTAGCTGGCAAATGTTTTTCAAAAAGGTCTCCTTGTAGACATTATTTGATTTAAAACATTTTATTTATTTTTCAGAGTAGGGAAGATATCTATTTTTTTTTTTTTTAAAGCATTTATTTTGGTTTTCACATTGTTTCCTTAGGCATTTCAAGTGTCCATATAGATAATCAGGAAGACTGCTTGTTCCATGTGTGTCAGCCAGACATGTTGAAATGCATTTGATGCAATGGTGGTTGTCCTTATAGGTACAAGAGATGGTTTTCGGACTTAGCACAGCACAGGGAAATTGAGCTACATCCTCCCTTTGCATCTCTTTGATTACCTGGTGACATCATTGCTTTTCCAACCTCCTTTGTGGTTTTTTGGGGGTTCTTTTGGGGCTCCCACTATAACACTTTCCCTTACTTTCATGACATTCAGAAAATCTGAAGGCTTAAACTCAGACAAGGCACTTTCCAAGTGTAATCTTTGTCATATATGATAAAAGTAATGTTCATATTCACATAGTAAGAGACATGAACATTGCTGGCACTTAGGAGACACTTCAGGTTAGGTCTGTTTTTCAACCTCAAAAATGTTAGACCACTTGATCAACTGTATTGCTGCAAAACCTTCCTGACTTACTAAGTATTTGTTGTTTATTGCATGAAGGCTTGTTTGAGCTAAACCGAGATGGCCTGGCTCCGTATGTTGAGCGGCATTGCCATGAAATGTGAAAGTACAGAGTGCAAAGTGTATCTTGTACTATGCTGAATCTCTCAAGCATTGGGTTGGCATGGTGGACACATCTGTTTTCTTCTAAATTACAACACTAAGCATGTTGTCTAATGTGTTTGTATCAAAGGCCATTTTTTTAACTAATCACCAGCCTCTATTCAACTGTCCCTTGCAAGGTGACAAGTATTTTTTAATCTATGCTTATAATAACTAATTGTTTATTATGCGGAAAGTACTTGAAGCCATCTGTTTTACTCTATTTTTTTTAATCCCTTTTTTCTTAAAAATAAATAAAACTAGGTTTATATTTAGGGTTATGTTTCTTAATGATTTTTTCATATTTATATTTGAGTACCTGACGACTGACAAATGGTGTTTCATTGTCACGAGTGGAAGGAGGTCCTTTCTGCACTATGAGGACTTTTTAAAACTTAATTCTATGACATCAGAGGCATGGTTGCAGTTTACATCTACATAGCCTGGTTTTAGTTTGCCTAATACTCTGCTTTGGTGCAGTTCCCTGCACATCCAGGTAACTCACTGCAAGGGAAAACCTAAAAACCTCATCTATGGTTAATGCAGAGGAGACCTAAAAGGCTTCTTCTAGCCTGTCCTGAGCCACGGCTGCGCATTCGTACCAGGAGTAGCCACGGCCAGCCTACTCCAATAGCCTTAACACAGTCTTCAGGAATGACTTCAGAGGACAGGTTATATATAATGTCGGTGACGTAAATACCAGCTACGCTTTTCTCAGTCGTTCAGAGAACTTTGTGGTGTCATCATCAAGTGTATCAGAAACATCAGTGTGAGTCTTGGTCATGGAGCAGTGAAAGATTTATTTCTGTGTGTGATTAGAGTTGGGCTCTGAAAATAAAATCAAATGCAATCCATCACTGACCCTTACAAGGGGTTTTCTCCCAGTTGGAGCCAAACACATAACCTACTGTAATGTGGTAAACATCCTGCAAATCTGTAATTCATCCTCCTGTCTCATATATTTGGATCAAAGAGAATGAATAATCTTCTTGTTGGCTGCTAATGTCACGTTTGCAGTGCCTGGCTCCATGATGCAGGGTGGCACGTGGTAAGTGAAGAATCCTCCTCTTACAGGGAGGGGTATTGGCTTTGTGACTGATGTAAATTTTCAGATTATGTGCATCATTTTCCACCTCAATTAGAAATGCAAGACGGGGGGGGAATTGAATAAAAAGAAAAAGTTTTGTGGATATAGATGCTTCTTTGTTTAAAAAGTGGTTACGGAACTGGGGGAAGATCTTTCTGTGAATGCTTTTTTTTTTTCCTCTTTGGTCAAAATGTAGCTTCTTACTCAAAGGGTTCTAATATACAGATTTTTTGAGACTATTTTGTTCTTGCCCTGTTTCCCTATTCAAAGTATACTAAGGTGACACTTAAGGACATGGTTTAGTGGTGGACTTGGCAGTTTTAGGTTTACGGTTGGACTCGATGATCTTAAAGGTCTTTTCCAACCGAAATGGTTCTATGATTCTATGCTGAGTAAATCACTTTGAAATGTTTTTAGTGCTGTTAGATTAAAGGTGCTAGTACTCCAGGAATCACAGCCCCCCCTCTTTCATGGGACGCATATTGGCACCAAGACTCATCTCACTCATTAGCACGTTTGTCATGGCTCACCTTCTCTTGTAGTCCCAGCAGCCGCAGTAGACAGAGCAGTGACTGCTCTGTCTACGGGACCTACAGGTCTTGCTAGGTCTTGCTTACGTTATTTGAGATCAGTGACGTGCTTTAAGGATACTGCTTTTGTTTGCTCAATCAAATGTTTCCTCATCAATATCAGGGGTTTCCTTCTTTCTGCTCAGAACAGAAGGTTGATGTCCTGCCATCTGTGTTTGTCATCAAGCTCATCTAGGTAGCAGGATGTCAGACCAGAACATTTCTCTTGGCTTCAAAGCTGCAAGGCCCAAAACTGGTCTGTAAGGTGTTGTCTTGATCATACAAAATGTAGTTCCTAGTGTTGTGCATTGCATCAATCTGTGGTGTTTAAAAAAGATTGTGTTTTTATAACTTGATTTTATATGTACACGGTGTGAAAGGAAACACCAGGATTCTACAAACCTACAGAAAGCCTTAGTTTTCAGAGTTCACTGATTATATTAGAATGTTTTAACCATGTACCAGTTACTCTACAGCAACAATAAAGACCTGTAGCATTGCTTGTGTTTAATTTTGCCGTTTTCTTCTTGCTGCATGACATATTCTGTATGCACCTGTATGGAGCAAGCCTTGTCTTCAATCGTGTGGCTGCCTGACTTGGGCAGACCGGTGTCCATTTGGGTGCTTGACCTGTGGTTTGTGGCTGTTGGGATGGTACATCTCCCTTCTCTCCATGGGAGGTTGGAAAGGGGTGGCTGGTTGTACCCTCCCTTCTAGCCTCTTCATGTAAAGGCATGCGGAAACCTTTGAGCGTGCGAGAGGTACAGCTCAATTTTTAGCCTTGCTTGGCTGGTTAACCAGTATTGCTTAAGAATAAGCTGTGGCTCGAAAGAGCATGTTGGGTAGTGATACATAGGTAAGTCCTCCATTTTAGCTATGGCCTGTTACCACCCATGTAATGACTGACACAAGAAATGATCTATGGCACGGTTCACGTTCTTAGAGGACCTGTCTTTAGTGGAACTTCAGGGCACAGGCTCCTTCATTTGTCTGTCTGTTGTCCGAATGCTAATCCGGTGCGGAAGGGCAAGGGCAGTGTTTCTCAGGAGCTGTTGTGTTCCTTGTTACCTAATGGGAAATAGCCTTGCTGTGACTGCCACACCCCGCAGCAGCCCAGGCAGAACACCTCCATCACCAGCAGGTAGCATGTGTCAGAAAGACCATAAGAAATGGAGACAGTGGTAGCAGTTTGTACAGCTGGAGATGATATTTGCAATGTCTACGTATGCTCAGAGCATTCAGATCAGTCCCCAAACGTTGAAATGAGCCGTGCTCTGTACTGAGCGGCTTGTCTCTCTGAAAAGATGGTTGCCACTTCCTCTTTGTTTCCTCAGAGCTCAAATACACAATGAAAAAATTGGTTTCTCTGTCATACCTGCCATTACAGAAAATAATAGTAATGGAGGCCAAAGCTTTCACCCTCCAGCTGCCCCAAATGCCTTCTCTGCAGCTCAATACAGCGAGTAAAAGGTTGTCTTATTTCCTGAGGAGTTGGAATCAGAGTGCAAGCTATCTCAACCAGAAATTATTCCTGGGAGCAGGGAGCATGGTCTGTGCTTATAACATGCTTGAGTGGCGCTCATCCTAGAGAGGGTTTGTGCTGAGACACACAAGAGGCAGAGAGAGCTCACCTCTGTCCTTGACGGGGCCACTGAAAAGTCCCAGCATCTTTAGCAGGAGTGGAGATAGGCCCTGAATTTTTAAGTAGATGTCTTTGTTTTATTCCAGTCTGGCCTCCGTATGGTTTTGTCAGCCCTTTTTCTGGAGTTCTTCATGTGGGGTGACGCTTTTCTCTGGTGGTAGGATATGCAGGAGACTGACAGGAGGAGTTTGAGTAAAACTCTGCCTGCGTTTTCTCAGATAGGCATGCTGCTCTCGGGAGAAGGGTGTTTGCTCCTTCTGAATTACTTCACGCTGGGCCGCATGAGAGAGGCAGGCGCACAGGGGCTGGTGTGATTGTAATGGTCTTGGTGGTCAGCACCCTCTTCCCTAAATGTCCCTCTCCCTCTTGCTTGTCAGAGGGAGGAGGCGAGAGCCCCTTCACCCTCATCTACAGTGAGCAGGGAAGCACCTTCAGCCTTACCAAAGGGAAGAACTAAAGGGGCTCAGGCTTTAACCTTGCTTCTGTATCCACAGGATGACACCCAGCAGAGGAGGATAAGCTGCTGCAGGGTGCAAGAGCAGGAGGAGATGCTGCAGGAGGAGGGGGAGGCAATGCTGGGCACTGCATTCTGCAGAGCCGTAACCTGGCCCTAACATCACTGCCTGCTTTTGCCCTCTACCCCCCTGCACTATTTCTTCGCCTGCCTTCAAGGCTTGGCCTGCTGCTTGAGCTGCTGGTTGTCTAGTGAGCGAGAGGAACGGATGTTGATTAAGACTGAACCCAAAGGGAAGGGAAATGTTAGGGATAGAGGCTCTGGGAAAGGTCTTGGCCCCTGCCAGTGCTGGGTGCAGCTGGTTGGGATGTGTTATCTTGTTTCGGAGGCTGAAGGAAAAGGTCTATGTTAAGAGACTTGTTTACTTAGACATCTCTACAGAAGGCGGAGAGAGAAAGAACGTCCTCCATGGGGTGGGTCACAGTGGGACCCACGGACTGCCCCGGGAGGAGACTCTTCATGTTCTTACCTGACAGGCTGCCCACTGATGCTGACATTGCCCATGCGTGCCCGTAGCCAGTCAGGTTGATACCTCCTCTCTTTCCATACTCAGGTTTCTCACTTGACGTCCTCTGTTTCAAGACCTGCAAACGGCTCCTCCTGTTTCTTGTCCTGGCAGCTGTGCAAGACCCTGAGTTCTTTAAGGATAGAGTAGTCCCTCACTGTCAGTAAGATTCCCACCAGCACGCTGGGAAGCTGCCCGGCTTTCCAGGAGAGCTTGCAAAATCGCTTGTAACGCAGCACTGCCTGGTGCAATCTCTGCATCGCCTGGCAGCCAGGTGCTCCCCCACCTCCCTGGGAAGGAGCTGCCTCATCATGCCCCTCCCCACCGCCGCAGTTAGATTTCCTTCCAGGTTATCCACTGAAATGATTCGAGTGGAGATGCTGTTCACGCTGGTAGGTCCACAGATTTTCTTCCTACAGCTTTGCACTCCCAGCCCAGTGCTGTTCAAAGAGCTCTCTGAAGCTCAGCTCTAACCTTGTTTTGCTTGTGAAGTGTCCTTTTTATAGCTAATTAAGCAAAGGTCCCCACTTCCCAGGGGCTTTTCTTGGTGCTTTGTGATGGGCACAAAACATGAGAACCAGTGGATCGGCCTCAGGGTCGTGGTGGGGAAACCTTTCCTCTGCCACAAAGGCAGGAGGAGGTCTCCTCCCAGCACTCAGGGTCCAGTTAGATCAGACTACCATGCACAGTCCTGGCCATGGGGAGGTCAGGGGCTGAACTCGTGCTGCTTCTAGCAGGCCTTAACACCAATCCCCGGAGAAGCAGAACCAGCCATTTAAAGGAAATGCTCAAAACAGCCTCTTTCAGCAGCAAACTAAACTTTTGATTCCTTTCCTACTCTATGTCTTCCTTCTCCTCTCTCCCTCACAGGACCAAGAGAAGAGAAGGTTTTGGGACACCCTCTATGCTTCAGTTGCTTAAAGCAGGAGAACGTGATCCTGGGGCTGCTGTCCTACATTGGTCCAGCTGTGCTGGCCAGGCTCACAAGGCAGGAGTTGAGGACTGCCTGAAACCACAGGCTCCTTGCATTTGTCTGCCTCTGGAGAGATCTACAAGGAGAGGGGCCGGATCCAGTTCCTCACCCGCCTCTGGTCTCCTGCATGGGCACGTGCCAGCTGGTTCATCTTGCTGGGCTACTGCGTGACCAATACAAGATCCTCGTGGCTAACACAAGGACAACGGGACACAGAGCATCGTCCTGCAGGACCCCAGTGTTTCATTCAGCCACCAGCTGGGAGGCTGGAGAGGAGCCCTTGGGAAACGTGCGGCTGTGCACGGACCTGCAGACCGACAGCCCTCAGGTAACCTTGGTGGTCTGCTCAAAGATGCTGGGGGCCAGGGTAGGGACAGTGCACAGACACCACTTACTGCAAGCCAGGGAGGCGTCCGGCACCAGGCACTAACACGTAGATGTTTGAGGCTGCATGTCCATCTGGGACAGGTATTATTCCTGGTCTCTGAGGTCTCGGCTGGGAGCGAGTCCCACCATCACGGGCAGGACAGCACAGGATGCAGCTGACCTGCAGCTGCTGGAATAATGAGCAGCAAATGTCATATTGCCAGCAGCAGCAAAGACTGTTTATTTCATTCCAGATACAATAACTCAGCTGCTTGCCCATTCCCGTCCCCGGCGTATGCCCAGCACACACATGCCCCAGAGCGTTCGTCCTAATAATTTAGTACAGTCTTGTCTGACACGGGTGGGAGCGGGGCTGATGTTCAGCTGTGATCTCTGCTCTCCTCTTTCTGTTCTTGCTCCTGCTCCACATGCAGGGATGCCTGCGTGCCCCCAGAGCATGGGTTGCCTCAGCCTACGCACCACATGCCCAGCCTGGCTTTAAATTAAGACGCTGAAGCTCTAGGAGTAGTCTGACTGCACAGAGCTCAATGTGGGCTACTCTGCCCCACTCTCAACAGGTAGATGAGCTTGCTCCAAGTCCCCTGCTGCCACAACCAGACCACTCTCCCGTACAGCAACTTAAAAGCCCACTGGGGGATCTTGGCAAGCCTATTCTGCAGCAGGAGGGCTGATGGAGCTTCCCTTTCCTTCCCAGTCACTGGTAAAGAGCAGTGATGGAGGCAGGAGTCCAGGCGGAAGCATATGACCTCTGCTGCCTTCTCTATTCATACGCCAGGATGAGCTGCCAGGAGCTGGGTAGTTCGCTCCGGCCTCTGTGGTCCATCACTTGGGCTCTTGCAGCTGTGCAAGGGCAAACCTGACCTTGCGGTCACTCAGTCGTCAAGTATCTACTGGGTGTGTGGCATCTCCAGCCTCACTGGTGCAGATGCTGCTCTCCTCTGGAGGTTTTGCTTTTCAGCCCTTGCTGGGGGAAGAGGGGGGGCCTTTTCCAGGAGCCCCTGAGAGTGAGCGCAAGGAGATGTTTTATGCAAGATCACAGCAAGGTGTTCGGGTCTGCCTCCTCACATGTGAAGCTTAAAGGCAGGCTCTCAGCTTTCCACTGCTAATGACAGAAAGCGCTATGTAAGTGAGAGAGAGCCTAATTAGGGATTAATGCGAAAGGAGCCTGTGGTTTTATTATCCGTTGGACATGAGTACCGTGGATGAGCAAGAGAGGTTGCATTAGCTGCTTCCTGCTGAGCCCTTCTAGCAGGAAAGTCCTTAGCAGGCTTTCTGCATCATTTAAGGCTGGGGGGTAGAGGAGGGGGCTGCAGACAAGGAACAGTGGGGCTTGGTGTCCTCTGCTGCAAGCCGGGACAGACCCCGGACCTGTGGCCCCATGGGTGGACTGCAGACCTTAGGTCAAAGACCTTGGGCTCTACTGTTGGGTCAGCCACCGACCGGCGGCGTCACACACCTCCTGGCTTCCCAGGTGGCTCTGCAGGACGGGGGACATCTCCTGGGGATGCGCTGCTGCTGGGGACACACACCACACTGTGCCACAGACCCTTATTGTGGGTGAAAAGCAGCTCCAGCCTCATGAGAGTCTGTTTGGTCACAGTTGTCCCTTTTCCTCAGACTGGTGCCTGGTGGCAGGCCACGGCACATCAGGAGAGGGGCTGTCTGGGAGCAAAGGCACAGCTATTTGCAGCTGTGAAGGCCAGAGCAGAGCCCCCCACTTTGGGACCAGCCCTCTGCCCTGCTCCAGCCTGAATCTGATAGCGAGGGATGCTGGAAGAGTTCAGATTGTTGACTGTTAGATGAAGATAGGAGTAAAACCAGGGAGGTTAAATACCTAATCTTGAATTAGCTTCATCATTCCGAGCCATTGCATAAAAGCTATTAAAGTTATTACAGGACATGCTGGATGCTTGCACAGCAGGAACAACAAATATAGGTACAACAGCCCTTGTCATAAATATCACTCAAGCTGTCTCAACAGCTCTCTTTCTTTGCCATCATGATGCTGCTCGCAGCCAGCCTGGCCGAACGATGCCAAACCTATGGCGAGCAGTGGGTGCATTTGATGGAAACAGCTATTTCTCTTTCTAAATAATACGAGGCTTGCATTGTTGTATGATTAGCAGGTCCCTGAACATTTCTCAAGGAGAGAAACCTCCTGAGGTCGGGCAGACTGGGTTTCTCTGGGTCCTCTCCATGGGGCTCTTGCTGTAAGTGCCACAAGGAACCAGAGACCAGGGGTTAAAAATCACTGCGCAAAAACCCCGCTTACGCATGCATTTGTCAAGTCTATTAATAATGTGCTTCATACTGTACTTTGAATGCTTTATTTAATGATTACTCTGCATTTTGCCAGTCAGCCACTGCAGTCACATCTAGGTCCTAAACTTATCAGATGTTCATTTTGTAAGATCACAGCCCAACTCCACTGATGTCTTGCTACTTGATACCAAGATGTCTTTATTATCAAGCACATGGACTTTTTAAGCCTTCTGTATTGGCACAGCATGCAGTTAGGTGCTTTTATTGCTCTATTAACCAAACCAGGTGCCTTTTCCAGTGACAGACAGTTACCCTAGGTATAAAGTCCTTCGGTTAGCCCTAGTCTGCCAAATACTCTGACACATCCAGTTAGGAAATGAACCCAGCTTTTAGCTAGGTCTCTCCAAATCCCAGTCCTCCTGTCCCGTCCTGCTCTGCTGCATCTCCCCCAGCAAGAGAAGAGCATTAGAAAGGAGGACCTTACCCCGCACACCGGCAGCGGTGGGCAGAGCAGAGAGGTCGTGCCGAACCTGGAGTACTTCCAGGGCCACTGAACCTCAGTGAGTCACTCATTAAGTAAGTCGATGCAGCAGGCAGTCATCAAAAATAGAAGACGATGGAAATAAAATAAATAGCGAGGCATCCATTCACACCCTTGGCAGAGGCGTTTTGGTTCCTGGTCCCCCGCGTGTCCGCAGGGAGGACAGCCGCTTCTTATTAGACAGGTTATGTAATTGAAGTGGTCTATATTTATCAGGAGCGCGTGGCGTACACACCTCAAGGGTCAGACGCCCAGTGGTTTGGGGAACATTAGCTCCCCTAATGAATCAGCAGGGAGGAGGACCTAAAAATACAACTCATCTGCAGAAGGGTATCATTGAGTTGCTCAGGGAGCCACGGTCAGGAGGCCGCGATGTGCCTTTCCAGCTCTGGCTAGAGTTGTGATGCTATGCTCAGATGCTCACCACCTCTGAAAAGGCAGGATCCACGCTACGTACACTAAGCCTCCTTTCAAACATCTGCTGTGGTGTTGGATGTTGAACCAGTGCCTAAAGGAGGAGGAAGGCACTGCACAGGTCTTACTAGTGCACCAGGCGCTTTCCATCCTCCTTTCTGGATGGGTAGGGCTGGAGAGGGTAGGGCTGGAGAGAACCCACCCCGTTGCTCCACACAGGATGGGGGAATCCACCTCCAGTGTGTGGGATGGCATCCGGGTGGCGCTCAGGCAAAGCGATCTCAGCAACTGGTGGCTTGGCAGGCAGCAGGTCTTTCATGACCTCATCTTCTTTCAGCCTGGCTGTGCCTGCTGCATCCCAGTGCCGTGCTGGTCTGCACTGGGAGAGCCCCTGGGTGGTGTTTCTGCTACGTGGAAGGGGGAAACCTGAACACAAGTGGGTTGTATCCTCCTTTATAGGGTGTAGTACCACTAAAAATGATTGATTTTGTTCAGGGGTCAGGGAGGTCCTTGGCTGGTACCAAATGTGGAGGCTGGTCTGCACCACCTGTGCTGAGCTCTGCTATGGGTGCTGGTGAGACACGTGCTTTGTGCCTTCTCCTCGGCTTAGGGTTGCCTCAATGCTTTGTGGATATCTGGCTGTCGTCATGCTCAGCTGCCCAAACGTCTGCAGCCAACTGGGCCTTGCTCATGCCAGACAGAAGACAGCTTGCAGCAGATGCCTGAGGACAGATATGTTATGGGGGTGTTGCTGAGGAGCTTACGAGGACAACTACATCTGGTTCACCTTAGAGCTGAAAGCCAACACATCTCCAGCTCTCCCTTTTGCTCAGAGATCCTGCCGCGTCCTCCTGCTAAGGGAACAGGAGAAGACTTCATAACGCTCCTGCAAACTGTGAGACCTGAGGAGGGCTCCTGCCAGACATTGCCCACCTGCAGGTGAAAGAAGCCCCCCCAAAAAACAGGGGAAGGCTCATCTCCGTCATGCTCGATGACCAGTCTGCAGGAGCAGCAGAGCTTCTCCATGCTCCTTCGGCTGCCACTGGAGCGGGGAAGCTCCAGCACACCAGTGATGGCCTATGGTCACCCCATGTCAGGCTGGGGACATCGAGGTGAGCAGCCAGCTGGAGGGGTGTTTCTGCCGTTTTGCATGAATAAAGACAGTTAATGAGAACTTTTTCTTGGGAAACTGGAACAGATGGAAGGAAATAACATATAGTCTTTCTTTTCCTGGTTTCTATTATTATAAGTGAATTTGCCCGCAGTGCCCAAGAGAACAGCTCAGTACCCTGGTTTACCCAGAGCAATATAGGCAAAGAGTGGTCCTTACCCCAGGGGCCCTATGCTGTGTTTGCACAGTGTCCATACATGCCATTTACCTTTTTAAGATCTTAAATATTCTGCCCCGGACTAAATTCTGCCTTCCTGTATAACTGATGGAGGACCTGCCCGCCAGAGGCAGAGAGCAGAGCCTGGCCACGCAGCCTGTCCCACGAGGCTGGCCATCTCCCCAGTGGCTGTGCATCCCTGTCACATCCCCAGTAACATCTTTCGTCCTCGGCTTCATGCGGTTCAGCAGCCTGCCCCACGCAAGGGCCAGGCCACCATGCTAAAGGTGGCCCAGATGGGCATGTGCGGCTCTAAGACCCGCCCCCCACTTGAAAAATATAAAACTATAGAGGGGTAAATTGCACGGAGGCGTTGTTAGTAACCCATCAGAGCCAAGGTTGATGTCCCTCTCGGTGGGGTTTGCAGAGTACTGGTACCAATTCAAAAGATGTAATCCCAGGGGCTTACTCTGACCCACCCGGAGCCCCCGCGCTTTGTGATGGTTTGGAAAAGCTTGGTCAGAAAGCGCTTTCTCATTGCTATTTTTGTGTGTTCCCAAAGAACAGCTCTCCATGAATGTCAGGGTGGAGGTTACCTACAGGAACAGTAGAGCTTCCCGACTGCTACAGCTAGTATTAATTAAGCCTTGAAAGGAGGAACCTGCTGAGCTGCAGGCTGAGGAGCAGCAGTGTCTTGGCGGTGGTGAAGGCAGAGGGCAGAGAGAAGAGGGGGATCTGGCAGTTCGGGGGCTGCCCCGGGACAGAGGAATGCAGGCCCCACATCAGTGCTCCGTGTGGAGATCTGTGCAGGTGTCGGGCACAAGCTGGGATCGTGCTCCCCACCTGAACTACTTCTCGTGCCAGCCTGGAGATGCCGGCAGCCCTGATGGGGAGGACAGACACCCCGGAGAAGGACCAGGAGGTCAACACCAGTGGTCACGTCCATGCCGTGGGCCCAGAGTGCTGGGTAAGGCATTTGTCTGTGTTGCAGTCATGCATAGTCTCTGTCTCGCCTTCAGCATAAGCCCTTGAGGTTTTAACATAAACCACAGGAGGAGGTTCCTCCCATCACGCTCTTACTTCTGCTTGTCTGTGGGATCTCTGTGGCCACCGCAAAGTCCACCTATGCCACTGGTGACACTGGATCAGTCCTTCTGGGCTGTCAGTGGCCAAGCACCCGGGTGCCAGCTCCCCTCTGCTCCCAGCGATGTCACCGGCTGAGGCTCGGACACCCAACCCGGCACCACCACATGGATGCACTCACTGGTCAGCCCTGGCCTCTCTGGGGTGAGGCTCTGTCCCACAGCAATGGAGGAAAAGGACTGCTTCAAATATAGCTGTGGGGCTCGTCTGCCCACTGCATATTTCCTGAGCAAGGTAATTTATCTGGAAGAGCTGGTCCTGGCAGAGATCTTTGTGCACGTTTTTCTGCTCGCCTTGGTCCTTCCTGCAGATAACTCAGCTGCCACAGCAGCTCCTCCTTCCCTGACCCCACGTGCCCTGGACAGGCTCACCAAGGCACATCCCTCTCCTGCAACAGCTGCCAAAATTGCTTTTTATTTTTTTAAGCCCTGGGACACAAAAGCCCTACCTTTATCATTCGCCTGCAGTCCCAGCAGCTCCATGTATCCTCATTAAGCAACCGCTGATCATCAAATGAACCCGACGGGCACAAAAGGCAGGGGGAAATGCGGCTGCTTGGCGTGCCCGCAGCTGGTCCCGGCTCCCTGCAGCTGCAAAACATGGCGGGGAGGGGGGGGGCTTCTCCCTACGGGGTGGGGAGAAGGGCTGTCGGGAGCCCAGAGGAATGGTGAAATTGTGCCTTCCCGCTGCAAGGTGGGGCAGGTGGCTGCAAGGACCAAGTTCACCCCAGCTGTGTCAGATTTTCTACTGACAAACAATAATAATAATTCTCTAAAGGGGGTTAATGGGATGGAAAAATGGCAAACTGGATTATGGGCCGTGCAATTTCATTTTCCTCTTTGGAGACACTGTTTAAATAATCCTTTTATTTATTTATTTTTAATCTCTGTAGACCACACTCTGAGGGAGGATGTCTTCAGAGCAAGGGGACCACTAGCCTTTGGTCAGCTGGGTGCAAGGAGATGTCCATGGGCAACCAATTTGGGTGGCAGCCTGACCCCCAGATAGGGCTGCTTCTAAAGAAGATCTGGGCAGAGGGATGGGTATTGGTGCAGCCCCCTGTCCAGGGCAAAATCAACTCCGATTTGGCTGTAAAGGCCCAGGCATTCAGAAGTGTTTGGACTTGATGTGTTGAACTAATTTTCCGGTCGGGACTAGCTCCCAGCTGGTTTCTCTAGCCACCAAACTTGCTACAGCGTCTCCCAACGGAAAGGCCACACTGCATTTTGGAAGTGCGCATGCAAAGCCCAGTAAACACAAAGAGGGAATCACGATTGGAAATGCTACGGCAGTCCCAGTGACGGGAGCGTGCTTGTAGGCAGGAATCGCACCTGTGCTGCGGTAATGGGAGAAAACGCAGTTGTTGGTGCTCGTTTTGGGGCCAGGAGCCTGCTTTCTGGAATATACTAGAGCTGGGCCTGCAGCAAAATTACAGTGTGACAGGGATGCTCAGGAGCCCCTGCTGGGCTACGCTTCACCCTGAGACAGGCACCAGCTGATACATAAATTAACTTTTTTTCTCCCAGCTTTCAGAAAAGGTTTACGCCGGGCTCTGTAATTGCACAAAGTTTTAGTACAGCTCCTGTCTCGACTAAATTTCTTCAGGCATCACTAATTAAATTGAACTTAGTGGGATGACAAGCGTCTTTCTCATCTTGCCCACAGCTGTTGCGACTGCTGCCTGGGCTCCAGCACTGCCCGTTCGGTCCTTGGGCTCTGCCCGGGACAGGCGCAGCCTTGTGCGGGCACCTGCCATGGGACCCCCGGGCTCCCCTGGGGCTGCCCGGGCTCGGGACCACTGCCTGGGTGCCTCTCCCGGTGTGAGAACTGAGGGGCAGACCAGGGATCAGCCCAGGCTGGTTTTTATTTCTGCAGATAACTCGAGTGGCCACAGACTGGTCTGTAGGTCCCTTATTGTCCTCCTGTCTGTGCCTGGTGGGGACAGTTAATAATAGATGTTGGATGCTGCAGGAAGATGCAGAATTTAAATTAATTCCCCTTCCTTCTCAGTAATAAAAATGTTTCTCCCCTAAGAGTCCCTTGATTAATTGATCCGGCAATTGACAAATCAAGGATGGGAATGCATAAAATCCAATAGAAAGAGATGAAAATAGCATTATGTACCATCTGATGCAGTCAGCGATGTCATGCAACGAAATGACTGCAGAAAAATAGGGCCTTGAGCTGGAGGAGCCTTCATTAAGATGTGGCAAGGGTATTATTAAGTAAAAGAACATTGATTTTGTTTGAAAGATTTGGCCATCCATATTAAATATAATCTCAGTAATGTAATCTTGGTAGTTGCTTTAAATGTCAGCCTCACTTGGCTACATCTGCTTGCTGGGGTTGCTGTTCTGAAATGAAAATGAAAACTTCATTCTCCATTACCCATTGTACTCCATTAGCAGCTTGATAGGCTCTGCCCATACAGGGAAAAATTAGCATATGGTTTTCCTATAAGGAATTATCGTATGCCAGAAAGGCCCGTGTATATAAAACGTATGTGACGGTAAGAAAACAAGTAATTTACAAAGACAGAAGCAGCCAACACACAGAAGATTTCAAAGCTAGAAATCACCTTAAACTCTGGGCTTTCATGTGAGACTTGAACACTGGGCCAAATTCTCTGCTGCTATTAACGCATGTAGCTCTGCTGGCTTCAGCTCAATGTCCTTGGAAGTTGAAGCCCCTATCCCAAGTCCAACCTGACAAATTCTGCTGAAGAATTTTTTTTTTTTCCTGGGTCCCAGACGTCCAGATCCAGACAGCAATGCCTGCACAGAGCTGCCATGGGTGTGTGTTGGTTGGCTGGAGAGAGGTGGTACTCAATGGTGCTCCCTCATAGCTCGTCAGAGAAGGGGGTGCTTCAAGACTGGGGAAAAGCACCACTGAACTCACAACCTTACAGCACAGCCGATGCGAGGGTCCTCACCCAAGTGGGTGTTCCCGCAGCAAAATGGTGCACAGCCCCATCGGTCCCAACTGGGAGCATGGGCACGGTCCCAAAAAGGCACGAACCTCACGTCCCCCAAACCTCAGAGGAGTTGGGGATAGCATCCCTTGTGGCACAGTGCAGGAAGGAGAGGAAAAGGATCTCTGCTGGACACATAAAGCCAAAACCCAGCCATATGTAGTAAGGGTGCTCTTTGCCACCTGCTGGGGGGATCTGCAGTCAGAAATCCAGCACAGCAAATGCAAGAGGCGCTCTCATGGTCTGAGACAGATAAAAACTGACCAAATCCTTGCCTGTGTCTGTCTGAGCCCAAGGCACCTACTCTGCTCCTGCAGATCTGCAGCCCTGTGCTCTCCCCCAAGGCCCCAAGATGAGAGCAGCAGCCTGCGGACAGCGATGGAAACAAAGGGTGCCACCAGACAGGAGGGACCGTGGGCTCAAAAGTAGCTGGGAAAATATGGGCAGGATCAAGGGAAGATTGGAGAGTTTCGATGCAGTTATTCCTGCATCCCCTGGGTCCAGTGGGCACAGGGAAGGCAGCGGTGCGGAGAGCAGGTGGCTGAGCACATTGGTTGCACAGCTCTGCTAAAGGATCAAAACAATTTCCTTGTGAATCAGAAGTGTCCAGACACAGCTGAAGGCACCAAGCCACTTGACTGTAATGGAGTCAATTTTCTCCTTCAAAGTGCAGCATATAAACCTTTTTATAGCCACGCGCTGGCAGAGCTATTTTTTTTCCCCGCCAGCTGTTGAAAGCCATTTCTGTGGCTCCCTCTCCAATCCTTTGCTTGCTGTCCTGCAGCTACCGTTTCATTGCCCTCTTGAGCACTTGGGAGCTGAACAGCAAAGAAATAGAAAGCTGCCGCTCTGCTCTGGCATTGCTTTGGGGCAGAGAAGGAGTCCCTTACAGGTGGGGGCTGGCCAGGAGATGGGGAGGGGGAGCAGTGAGAGCAGCTGTGTGTGCAAGGCTTGCGCCGTGTCCCTCCAGCGTGAGGTCTGCTCCGTGCATCGCTTGAGGTGGTAAGGCCGCAGCAACAAGGAGCTGGTGAGCAAAAAAAAGCAGGGGGGTGCCTTGCCCCAGGGTGCTGAGGACACCAAAAGCCTCATACGGGTCCAAGGGAAGAGCGGGCACGTTGGCAGAAGAAGGCTCTTTGGAGAGGTAGTTAATGCACAGAAAACATCTCTGGCACTGAGCTCCTCAGTGACACGTTGCTGGAGATGGGTAGGGTTTGTGAGTAAGAACTCTTGTGGGTTTATCCTAATTTTATTCTCCTCCTAATAGCCCCTTTTCAGGTAACAGGCTGCACAGACCTTTGCTCTAACCAGCTTCTACCTGGCCTGATGTGGAAACCTAATGACCCTTCCTTAGGGCCACTGACTATTTTTCTGTCTCTGTTGTGACCGTGAAACAAGAAATGAGGTAAAAATCACTGTAAAGATCATCCTACAGGATTTTGCTGGGTAAAGCCTGCATTGCCCTAATGTAACCATGATCTAAGTGCCAGGCTTGAAACAAGAGGGGCTTTTCTCCACCTCTTTCCTTGCAGTAACTGCAGAGTGGGAGCAGCGTTACCTTTCCCTACAGAAAAGGGCAGAGGTACCACAACCGCAGCTCCACGGAGTAAGTGCCCCTGCATCAAACGTAGGGCTTGACATTTGGGGTACAACTGAGGCACAAACACCTGCCTCCCCTCGCAGTCGGTCCCAGGGGGTGTCGAATGGAAATACAAACACAACCTCCCTCCAGAAAAAAAGGAAGAAGAAAATGGAAAGAAAATAGATTTGTGTTGGTTGGGTGAGTCTGGTAGTTTTGAAAAGCCACAGAGCACAAAAGGGAAAATATACATGGAAAGCAAAATATAGAAGCTTTTGTGTGATGCCAGTAATTTTCCTTTCCTTCGCTGAGAAAGGAGCTGCATGAATGTGTGGTATTACGATTTGCTCTTTCAAACGGCTGAGTCAAATACAAGTTAAATTACAAAGAGCCGTATGGAGACATGAAGGATACGTAATGACAATATTTTGCCATTCGTCCCTCAGACTAGAGGGATGTGGAAAGCAGGAAGAAGAAGAAGAAAAAAATTGCATTAGGATTCAGATAGGATTTTGATAGCAGTTATTAAACTAAATGTACAGGTTATTTTTAAACCCAAACCCTGGGTGCTGCTCCAAGCATGAACAGGCTGGCAAATGATCTGAATTTTTTCCATTTTTCTTAATATTGTTCCTATGGATGTGTTTACCACATAGGCAGGCATTGCAACCTTAAATTAAAGAAAAAGGAAAGACAAAAGAAGAAACAAGCATTTTGCTGGGTACACAGGCAAAATACATACGAACAGAGCAACAGCTGGAATTGATATTTCATTGCCAGTACCCCTTGCTCCAGGATGAGAGCAGCAACGAGCAGGACCAGGATTTGGCGTATCCCATGCACTGGTTCGGCTGTCAGGGTTTCAGCTCCTCAACCCTGTATACAAGTCTGGAGCAGATACTGAGTATTCATAGAAGGAAATGTGCCTGCTGTTGTCCAAACTTGGCCCAAAAGCCTCTGTAATGATTCCCGTTGACTTTGACGAGTCAGTCCCAGGTGCAGGCAGCTGGAGTGGGCAGGCTGGCAGGGTTTCTGGAGAAACCCAGGCAGACTTCACACCTGAGTTCACAGGAAGCTCCTGCATGTCCAGTTTCTCGTTATTCGTCTTGCAGAATTCAGGTGAGATTCAGCACTGCCTAGACCTTGTTCTGTCTCACTGAGGAGCTGTGGTTTCCATCCAAGAAGAGGGAATAAAAGGGCTTGTTGTTGCTTGAAGAAGAAAGGTCAGCCTTGAGATCAATCCACCAGCCCCAGTGGGGTGACAGACATTGCAGAGAGAAGAACCATCAGACTGTCCCAGTCCAACCACCACAGCTGCAGGGCTGACCTTCTCGCTCGCATGCCAGGGTGCAGGTCCAATGTCAGCCGTGAGTAACTCATCTGATGACTCGAGAGCATCTGCTATTTCATCATGGTCACGAACCCGTTGTGATCCCTCCAGAGTGTTTCGGGCCAGAACTAGCTATCGCACCTGCCTGGCAAAGTTTTCTTCTCTAAAAACCTTTCCATAATTTGCAGTGCTTGAGGTGCTGGCAGCTGATACTGTTTTTTGCAAACGAGCATTACTTCATGTGGCAAAAGGTGAGTGTGGAGGATGGTGGTAAAGGTGGTTGTCGGCCACAGTGGTTATTTTCTGTAGGGGGCCAGAGATTGTGTTCACTAGCATTGCTGTCCAAGTGCTGCAACATGGTTGTTGGTTTTGGGTTTTGCTGACTACTGGGCTTGATATTAACGCCTGGTTAACAACACGCCCCCTTTCCAGTCAAAGCCTTCTCTTCCCATTTCTGAAGAGCTCAGAACTGCAGGATCTAGGCAGTGATGCCAAGCTAAGGTTACCTACACAAGCTCTAGCTTGCTCCTCCTTCCTGGTTAATGTAGCATTATGTGGCATTCCAGTTGGCTGTTATTGTCACCTTATTATTTTTGGTGCTGCTCGTCATGAGCATTTCTCCTGGTTTCAGCTGGGATAGTTAATTTTCTTGCTGGTAGCTGGCATAGTGCTATGTTTTGGGTTCAGTACCAGAAGAATGTTGATAACACACTGATGTTTTCAGTTGTTGCTAAGTAATGTTTAGTCTAAAGTCAAGGGTTTTTCAACTTCTCATGCCCAGCCAGCAAGAAGGCTGGAGGGGCACAAGAATTTGGGAGGGGACACAGCCAGGGCAGCTTACCCAAACTGGCCAAAGGGGTATTCCATCCCATGTGACGTCATGCCCAGTATATAATCTGGGGGGAGTTGGCTGGGGGGGATCGCTGCTCGGGAACTAACTGAGTATTGGTTGGCGAGTGGTGAGCAATTGCATTGTGCATCACTTGTTTTGTATGTTCCAATCCTTTTATTAGTATTGCCATTTTATTATTGTTGTTATTACCATTATTAGTTTTTTCCTTTCTGTTCTGTTAAACTGTTCTTAACTCAACCCACGAGTTTTACCCTTTTCCTTCCGATTCTGTCCCCCATCCCACTGTGGAGGGTGGCAGGGAGTGAGTGAGCAGCTGCATGGTGCTTAGTTGCTGGCTGGGGTTAAACCACGATAGCAGCAGTCATATTACTGCTATGAGAGCTTGTGAAGCAGCATGTGTTGCCAGCAACACACAAGCAGCTCCCTCTCTTCCCAGCCCGAGCATTTGCTCTCCCTTGCAAGCTTCCCCTGGCTGCTGCCATTCCCTGGGAGCAGCGAAGGGAGGAGGTTGCTGCCACCTTGCACAGAATGGGTTGCCCTTCTGTATGCTCTCCATGGCTGTGATCACAGATATCAGATGTGGGATCATTTGAGAAACACCAGGGGAAAATGCTGAACCACAAAGTGTTAAGAGGAAAAGGTTAAAGGCCTCCCAGCAGCCCTGTGTGCTTTGCCAGAGCGGGAGGCTGTGATAGCAGAATCCCCCCTGTCCATGACACTGCGATGGTCTTGCTTGGTCCCACATTTTTCTGTCCCGGCACGTGCACATCAATGACTTGCTGCACTCGTTTGAGCTGTGCACTGAATGATGATGAAGTGACATCGTCATGGCAACATGTGTGGATTTCCTGGTTGCATAGCAACCCGATGCAGGCTGATGTAAGATGTGTGCTTGTTTCCTTCACTGGCTGCGCTCCTTTGATGTGTCTGTGAGATTTGGGGTTGGTTTTTCTTCATCTGTTGGACGTGCTGTGACATCAGAATGATGAGAATGTTGTTTTGTGTGTGCACAGAGGGGAAGAGACAGAGATTATCTCCTCTGCAAGCCCTCAACCCAGGCGCTGCCTTGCTTAGGGGCACTAATATACGCAGCTCGTTTTTAGAGGCTTGATAGTACTTAATCTTGTATTTATTGTAACTACTTTATGTAATATAGACTCGAGGAGACGAGAAGATGGCTTAAGTGATTTCGTCTCAAGCTATCCCTCTTGAGTTTTGCATTAGTCTTGTCAAAGGCACAATATTTTTGTGCGTGGGGCAGCTGTAAACAGGTCTGATTTTTTTCAGAGCATCACAGCGCGGTGCTATAGGGAAAGCTGTAGGCCTGATTTTTGTGCAGACCAGTATCTGCAGAGCTGACTGACCCACTAGCTGTTTCATGGGTGATCTGCAGTACGGCAAGACCAAATCCTTGTTCACAATTGCACTGAATCTCTGTACACAACGTGAAATGGTAAAAGTCCGTAGCATCCTTCTTGCTTAAGGTTGTGTTCCTTTATATTGAAGCAGGAAAAGGTCTTTACAGTGATGGTTGTGGCTTTAGTCTGTGCTGATGGCCAAATGGTCAGGATCTACAGACCTCAGAGCACGTGTCTGCTAAACGTGTCTCAGTTCGCTGGCAGGGAGGACCCCAGGTAAGACGTTAGAGGTAGCTCATAAGAAGCTCACATTGCATCAGTCTTCTCCTTGGTATCTTGCTCTGGAAATTCTGGCCCTCAGGCTCAGGAAGAAAATTAGCACTTTAATAGCTAGTGACCTTAATGGAAGACATTAATTCAATTAGCGCAAAATGCTCGGCCTTTCGGACAGCTCTGTTCAGCCTGCTCTGCTGCAGGATGTGTGGAGACAGCTCCTGGAAGCTACGGAACATGAAGCAGCCACATCAGCACACGTGCTTGGAGGAGGGTGGCCTGGGGTCCTACTCCAGTCAGCACATGTGTGAATTAGGCAGAACAGGTCTCACATAGGAAAAGCAAAGTTCTTCAGACTCCTTCATTAGCTTGTGATGGTAAGGGTGAGAAAGACAATCCCACGCTGACATGGGGAGCTTTGTCTCTGGCCTCTCTTCTAAGGTCATGATGGGCTTTCAATCACCTGGAGCCCTGTGGTGTACCTCAGCTGGAATATCATTTGGGAATGAAGAACAGCAGTTCAAAGCAGAGGATGCTGAATTGGAGCTGGGGAACTAAAATCATTCAGCAAGGCTTTCCAAATCTACTGGACTACCCATTTCTCCCTGCTTGACCCTTTGCTTGTCCCACGTAGATCAATGGAAGATGGTGAAACGCTTCTGGTGATGGTATGTATGGCCCGAGGAGAGAAGCAACAGGCTACGAGAGAGCCTGGAAGAGGGGAGTGACAGCAAGCCCTTAATGGACCAGAATCTGCAGTACCAGGGTACCACAGAAGGATAGGACATCCCTGGGGGAGGCCAGGACCACCTCAGTCAGTCAGTTGCCCTTGCTCAGAGAAGGATGGAGCTGGAGATAAGGGCCTCCTGCATATAGACTAGTGCCTGTATAATTTTGTGCTCATGGGATGCAAAGACTGGGCACTCAGCAAATTATGCATCCATCCATGTCATCATCCATGAGCAGACATTGCCCTAAATGGTTTGGGAGAGGTGGAGGGACTATATAACTGTGCAGTATAAAGGGGAAAATGTCCCCTGGCTCAGCCAGGAAACCCATGCATGTCCCAGTAACTCCAAAATCTAAGAAGTGCTGATCATAATAGATAGATAAATAGATAGATAGATAGATAGATAGATAGATAGATAGATAGATAAATAAATGAAAAATAAAAAAATATTGCTGTCAGGTTTCATCAATATGGCACCACCAACTCTGCAAGGAAGTGTTTTAAAAGAGCCAGAAGAGATTTGTGTCCCAGGTTTCCCATCATCAGGTCCAGAAGATACAGATGAAGAAATTTATAACGAGATTGATCTGAAGGCTTTTATCATCCCAAAGACAGACTGAATGGCTGTATACATCACTTTTGAAACATGTGGGATGTTATTTAGAGACAGCAGTCTCCAAACAGCTCTTCCACATGATCGATGGTAGCAAAAAGGTGTCCATCACTGTTTGGCTTCAGGCTTTTCACACAAACCCATGTTTTATACTGTGTTTGCTCAAAGAAAAAAAATTACTTCGACAAAGTCTTTATTTACGTGCCAATAAATTGTACAGAACCTGGAAAACAAGCACATCAAACTGGTGGTGCTTTTTCCCAAACCACTCGGATGCGAGTTCCTGAGATCTGATGCCAGAGGGGCAGTCAGCCCCAGTGGTCAACTCTTGCCCTGAAGCAGACCCTTCTGGCATATCCTTTTTTGATATTTTTCAGGGATTATCATCACACAGAAATTTGCTCCTGTGAAGCCTGTGTTCACGGTTTATGGAGCAAAAATCAAAAGAGCCTTTCTAGATGCCTGCTTATCAGGTGCTGTGAACATGCCAAACTAAGCAAAATTAGTGTTGTCTCCTAAGGCACACGCCTAGAGGAGACTGTGAAAGGCTTTTAAAAAGCCGCTTCAGCATTGTACAGGTGACCACCTGGATAGCACAGCTCTTCCTCCTCTCGTCCTGTGCCTGTCACCTCTCTTCCCAATAGTTCATGAGTGGAGAGTGTCTCCTTTTCTCTTTTTTTGCTTTAAATTTTTTTTTCTCTCCTTTTAGACATTAACAAATTGCATTTATTATTTCCTTCCCATCCTGTCCTGTCCTGTTTGGTCAAGTAATTTCTTTGAGGGGATACATCTGCAGCAGTACCTCTGCTCTGCTCACACATCTGCCCCAGGCCCAAGGCTGTATGGCTCAAGTAGGGGTAGTTGGACTGCTCAGCATTTTCTCCCTGATGCAATGTTTTTGGCTGAACACTGACTTAACAAACATTTTTTTGCCAAAGAAATGGCACGTCTATGAAAATCACAGCTTTTTCCATCCACAACCTCAAATGACTGGAAACAACATGATAAAGAACAGATTTGTTATCCCTTGGGAAGCTGTACTGATGCGTATGAACCCTTTGGGGGTGCAGCCATGGTGCCTGAATGGCACCGCTCTGGCCACACCTGCGTGCACCCAGCAGCGGCAGGTCTCTCGCTCCTCCTGCCGAGCAGCGGGAGCAAGGAAATTCGCAGCTCTGGCCACCAGCACTTGGGCAGGTCCCCAACATGAGGCCACCAGGAAGGGTTTACCTCCTGGCTAGGGTGCCTCTTGGCTTCTCCTCTGCCTCCCACCATGGCCCCACTGCAACCACGCAGTGTTTGGGGAATATTTGCCGTAAGAGGAGGGATGAAGGTGGATTTTACCAATCCCGGACTCATCACGAGAAAATGCTTAGCCTCTGTCTTAATAGTGCTAAGGTAGCACAGGCATTGCGCCAGCAAGAACTGGAAACCTAAGGTGGTTTACAAACTGGCTTAACCCCAGCCACCAGTATCAGACTGACTCTTCTTGAAGACTACAAGTACAAAAACTCTGTATGAAGCTTGGGCATTTTAGTACTTTTATTTTAACTTTTAATATTTTACAAGCACAAATGACTCCTTAGGTGGGCAAATACCACCTCATCCTCACGCCACTTAACAGGCACAAAACCTGCCCTGGGGGGGGGGGTCTGCCCTGGTGAGTGGGGAAGCTGGGTGCGTACCGCACATCCCACCACTCACAGCTTTGCCACCTCTCACAAAACTGCTGAGCACTCAAAACAGCGAGGAGGTAAGAAAGCTTGACTTGTTTACAACCACTCTTCTGCTGGCTGTCGTGTTTGGATGAATGGTTTATTCTTTTTCTGCCTAATTGCTTTGCTTCCCAGCCCATTCACAGAAAATCTGGGAGCAGCACCAGTCTGCCTCCCCACTGGCAGTGGAAATAACAGTCCTGGCAGATGACATTTGCCATTATTTTTTAGGGAAGGTAATTGTTGCTTTTATTTTTTTGCTTATGAAAGACTGAGAAAAGTCTTTCTGTTTACAGATCGATCTGTTTGCTTTAGTTTCGTCCCATTTGTTTGATTTCCTGGAAATCGGACACAACTAGCTTTGTGAAGGAGAGGCCTCTTCCACACTCTCGGCATCACGCTTATCCAAGAAAAGAGGGAAATGCAACCCTGGGGTAACGGCAGGCAGCAACCTTGACCATGGCAGATGAGGCTGTTCTTACCTCTGCACTGCCCATCCCTCTGCATTAGCCCTCACTGTCCATGTTGGACACAGCATTGCCCACAGGGATGACTGCAACTCCTTCGGCTCTGCTTCTTCCCACTTTCCTCTTGGGGGGGCAACGTATCCTAGAGACAGCACTGCAGATATTGGCTGACTCCTTTACATAGTGATTGAGCTGCAGGGTAGGAATGAGGTTATCTGCGCCAGTTTCCAGCTATCTCCCAGTTTGGGTTTGAGGAAGACATTTGATGTTTTAATTTTTTTTTTTTTTCTCATAAATGCAACATGGGGATTATTCTGGCATTTGGAAGGGAAGCATTGCTATTGCGAATGCTAGTGCTAGTGCTATTACTTGCTACTTGCTGAATAAGAGGATGAGCCATATGATGCCCTCGGCACAATAGGTGTTGGGTGTCTGTGCAAACCAAGGATGGGCCCTGCCCTGATGCTCCCAGCGCGCGGGAGTGCCAGGGAGTGGAGCCGAATTGCCCTGGGTAGTGTGAGTACCAGAGGGGAGCTGCCAGAAACAAGCATGGGCTGGAGCTGTGGCCTCCTGGCTAAGGCAAGTGATACGGAAATGTAAAGCATGTATGCAGCCACCTTGGGTGAAAAAGACCGGCCCAATGGTTTCTTCTGCAGGTAATATATTTCTGAATCTTCCCAGCCCTGCCACCCTGTCCTGAGAGGCCCTGGGCTGCAAAATGCATCTCTGCCCTGGGCCCATGGTGGTGGGGTGAGCAAGAGCACTGCCCTGCTTTGCTCAGTCCCAGGTCTGGTTGCAGAGCTGGCTCCAAGGCTCGGGAACTGTTTCTGTCAGTCCTAGAGGACGAGGAGAGGACAGGTTTTGGTTACTGCTGGCAACGCAAGGCAGGATTTCTTCTTTGCACACAAGCCCGGGTCTTCCTTGTCCTTCCCCTGGAGCAGCCGTGGGTGTGCAGCTGCTGGCCTCTGCATTTGGATTTTTTTCAGAGCAATTCCACGTTTCACAAGAAGGCTGAAATTTTCAGCGCAGCAAGTGAAATGCAAGCAGGGGTAACCGCAGGGAGGGAGCCCTGCTCAGAAACGCCCCCCTGGGCATTTCCTCTGCTGCTCTCGCCATGGCGCGTTGGTGCGAGCTGGGGTTGGCACCTCTCGCAGGGACCATCCAGCCCCTCCGAGCTGCCTCCTGCAGAGGAGCAAACCAAGGACAAGCAGCCATGAAGCCACTGAAGCAAAGCAGGTTCCAAAGGAGCTGCAGCCTCCAGGAAAATGCATCTGGGGCTGCAGAAACAGGAGACAATCAAAACAGCTAAAGGCACTTGGCAGCCTTTTGACTCCAAGCAAAAATGTTCTGTAACGTTCATAGTGAAAGAGGAAGAAATTTCTCAGAAATAGGGCAGCAAGAAAATCATCTGGTCTGAGTAATGAGTCTGTCAGGGAGAATGAGTGCCTGGGACCGTGCCTTTCCACACAGATATTGCTGAACTGGCTCCTAAGGATGCACCAGGATAGGTGTCAGCGAGATCTCCAGGCAGCCTAGTCCAGCATTTCCTTACTGCTGGAAAGACCTTCCTAATATTCAACCCAAACACTTTTCCCTTCTTGTTTAACCTGCACAACCCTGGTTCAATCCATCTTTCCCCTCAGGTCATTTTGTGAAGACCACTGGCTGTTCTCATTGCGGTTGTTGGCAGCTGCCCCCCCGGGCACCCCTCTCTCCTCTCAAGGCAGGGGCTTGTTCTGAGGTGGTTTTGTGGCAGCTGTCGGGGACGGGCCATGCTGGAGGAAGAAGACAAAGGGAAAAGAGGAAATAAAAGCCAAAAAACTGAGGGTGAGGACAAGTGGTAGCAATTTGCCTCCCAAGTTGCTCATTCCAAGCATGGTTGAATACTGCCTTTACATAATGTGTACGGCTATATTTGTCTGTGAGACAGAAAGAGAGAGAGAGAGAAAATATTTTTCCATTGAGGTCATTCTTGCTCACTTTTTCCTCTAAGAAAATCAATGTCCTCTCCAGTCCTTTCCGTTCCCTCGCCCTCCATGCTGCAGAGTCATGGCCCTGCCTCTGCTGAGCAATGACCTGCTGGTTTCCTCTCGCTAATGATTGGGGTCTTTGGACCTCTAAATCTCACACCTCCCTGCAATTTCTTCTGGCTGTTCCCCTGACAAGCATCTTCTCTCCCTTCCCTGTTTCAAACCCCCTCATTCCTCTACCGCCATTCCTCTTCCTTTGGATGCGAATCGGGAATGGAAAGCCCTTTCCTGGGACTGGTTCCCAGGGGATCCAGACCAGTTGCAAAGGAGAAGCTGTCGTGGGAATGATGGGCAATGGTGCCTCTGGAGGGGCCCCAGCACCCCAAGGCAGGTGCTCCTCTACGCTGGGTTACCACCCATAGGAGTTGGGGTGGCTTGGAGGTAATTTCAGGAGGTGCATTTCCCAAGGGTGGTCATTAGCTTGTCTGAAGGCCACAGGAAAGCCAGAGCAGTTTCTTGTTTGCCTCACACCAGTGCGAAAGGATGGCACCAAAACAGAGACTGGTCTAAAATAAAAACTTAAAATTGATGTATTTTGAGCAGATCCTAGCTCCTGAACTTGGGACAGGCCCTCCTTCCTTGCCCAGGGAGATGTTCAGATTAAGGAATGCAAGTTTTTCTCTAACAAATCAATGCCCTTGAAACATCTAATATCTTTTTAGTGTAGCCAGGGGATCTTTTCCTGTGAGAGGCAAAAAAGATCACAAAATTGTGACTAAACTTGATTTTTTTTTTGGCTTTAAATTAACCTGACAGCTGGAGGATATCGATATTACCCAAGGAAAACTATATGGTAATATTGACATTTCCCATTCCCTAGATAATAAACCTTCAAAAATGCAGAGCTGCAGCTGTGCAATTCAAAAAGAGATGCAGTGTCTTTTCCTGCCACTGTTAGCTCAGGCTGTGGCTCTTGGGAAGGAAGACCATCCTAAGAGAAAAGGTGAAGCCTCCATGAGAAAAAAATAAAAACAAACAACGCCTTAAGCTGTGCTTGAAACCACATAAGTAATGCCAACAGCCTGCAAATCCTGCTGTTTGCTTCCTGGATTTAGAAAGGGGCAGCACGAAGGAGGTGGGACAATGGGCTCCCCGTCATCTTCCGCAACAGAGAGGGGAAACCAGCTTGCTTGCAGAGATGACCCATCAGCCATTTGTCCCAGGTTTGCTGAGTGGAGTCAAACAAGCAGCCAAAATCCTGCAGCCTTATCCAAATCACCCACATAGCTTCACACAGCCCTGCATTAGGAATCTCATTGCGGGTGTTCATGATGTTTCAGAAATGCTGTTCCAGTCCTGGATGGAGGCCAGAAGAGCACAATACGCCTAACGAAAGTCTTGGTTGATGGTAGGGACAGGTCTGAGTCAGTACCCATTTGATTCAAACCAAGTGTTTCCCATTACTCCTTCTAGCTTCTCTGGAACAAAGAGATGCCACCGCTTCCCTCAGCAAAGCCTTGGGGATCCAGAGGCAGAGGATGAGCAGCAGCAGGAAAGCATACAGGCTGGGGTCTGTCCCTGCCTCCTTCCCCTGGGCGACGGCACACAGCTCCGACCTAGGACTGGCATGGTTTGGTAACTTGGCAGAACACAACAGGCAATTTTCTTAAGAATTTTAAGGTTTTGATTTGGAAACAGATACCAAATAGGAAACTAGTCCTAGTCCGGCATAGACCAAAGTTAATGTGAAAGTGTGATGCTAACTGGTCTGCCTTGCCAAAGGACCAAATCTCCCAAGAGCTGCCCAGAGCTGAAGTCCAGCCCTGACTGCCCTGTCTGGCACCCACACGTACCTCCTCAGACCCACTTTAATTGCTGCCTGATGTGCTCCTTCCTGCAGAGACAAGCAGGAGCCAGATTTTGACCTCTGATGCCAAAAAAGAGTGGGTTTAGTGTGTGGTAACTAATACCTGTTGGCTAACCTGCTGGGAAACCCTGGGGAGTTTGACACTGCACTTCTTTTGAGATGTCTTCCCTAAAACTGTAATCTCAGTTTTCACATGTTAAAAAAGTCTCTTGTGTTTATTGTTTCTTGCCCTTAACCACTCTGCTATAGAACTTCGTTTTCAGGGAAGATCAATAAAGGAGTTAAGCTAACTGACTCTCAGGGCATTTGTAATACCAGCTGTTCCACTGCGTTGTTCTTCAGAGTTTTCATTATGCTGTTCAAAAACATTCCAGCATGTTTTAGAGCAAAGGTTGTTAGAGCCTCTTCATCGAGTGAAAGTTGCTTAAAATATTATTTACTAATTAGATTGCATTAGCAACTGAATCATGAGAGGGGAAGGAGAAGGAGTTTTTGCATGGATGGGTGGTTAGTTCAGCTCCCTTTGCTGAAAAAGGGGTAATGTGTAGCTGTAGCATGTTGTAGGCAGGAAGCAACGCAATACATCTCATGGCAGCCATGCAGGGTGGAGAGCATGCCTGCTGAGAACCTTACCCATCCTTTTTGCCTCCACACTTGCTCAGGCGATGCGGGAGAGCCAGGCTGTGCAAGTGAGCTTCTCCCTTCTGACAGCCAGAAAGAGTGTCTCCACAAAGCAGGACTACGGGATCTTTCCCCAGCACCCACCTGGCCTTCAAAGCCTTCAGCCTCTCACAGCCACGCTTTGCTCTATTATAATGATAATTTCACATTTTGGATGCCTGTGAGCTAGAAGAATCTCTGACACCCCCAAGCCCCTTTGAAACAGGGCACTTTACCACCAGTTCCTTACAGCAGCCGCTCACTCTGCACTCCGTGCCTCTCATCCTTCAAGAAGAGTTGACCTCCCAGAGAATTGCAGGCATTCAAAATTTGTCTGTTCCTGAATTAGACTATGAAAATGTCCGAATTCCCCATTTAGAGAAACTCTGCTTGAAAACTTTACGCATCATCCAGCTTACTTCACTTTGATTCTGACTTTGTTTTCTGATGCATTTAAGAATGCAATTTAAGGAAGCACTTCGAATTCACAAGAGGAAACATTCTGAAAATGCTGGATCTTTTTTTCTGTGGGGTTTTCATTTTCCCCTAAATGAAGTTTGTGATCCAATTCTTTGGTGTTGGCAGGCTGCTTATTGTAATGCTCCTATCAAACTTTCTGCTGAGATCCCCTCCTCTCCTGACATCTAATCCCTCCGGTTTTCTTTTTTTTAAAAAAAAAAAAACCTCAACCAGGAAAAAAATAACTGCGAAGCCAAACATTATATACTAGCATCTAGCCAAGGCTCTACCCCTGCAAGATATTGTTCTTGCAAGCAGGTTCATATCAAGCATTCTGGTGTGTTTGCTCTTGTGCTGATGGGGCTGCAGATAGAGAGGAAGAGCAGGGGCAGATCTCTTCAGGGTGGAAAAAACAGTCACTGTGGGAGGCACAGAGTGGGGGACCAGCAAAGCTCTGTGGTGATCTTTGCTCAACATCATCGTAATCCAAGGGAAACTGCACGGTCAAGGGCCGTGTGCTCTTGTGCAAAATATCTTTGCAGTTGCTCCAGGAATAGACGAGAGACCTCCCAGGAAAAAAAAACAACCTTGGGGAGCTTTCCTAGGCTGGCTTCCTTGCCTGCGGCACTGCTAAACTGGGAACAGGATGCCCACCAGCCTGGAGAGCCCACCCAGCTCCTGCAGCAGAGCATCCCCGGGCCCTGCGTGCGGGGCAGATGCAGAAGGCTGTCGGACATGCAGGCAGGGCAAGGGACAGAGATTCCCAAGTCACAGAGGGACCTGGCAGCTACGAGACCTCCCTGCTGAAAGAGATGAAGCAAAATGGCTGTAGCCTTGCCTGGAGGTGCAGCAAGCTCCCGCAGGTGGGTCCTGCCGGTGCGATGGTTGCTCTGCTGTGATGGAGCAGGACAGGACAGCCTAGGTCACAACCGTCACCTGGCCTTGCTTTACCTCTTATCCTGTTGGTTAACCTCACCCTGAGAGGTAGGTGTGAACAAATAGCGGAGAAAGCCATTTGCTCAGCCTCTTTTGAAGCAGAACGGACAGCTCTGGCACATGGCAGCTCCACAGAATCACTTGGGATCAGAGTCACTGGCAGGCGGAGGCAGGGCTTAGCCTAGCAAGTGCTGGAGGCAGCTGCTGCCCAGGACTAACCATGCTACGTGCTCTGCTTTCACCCATGGGCAAACGTGCATGCACGTACACACACGTGTGCCCGGCCGCCTCCTTGGGCCCCCCTCCCTGCATATGTGGCCATAAATGGATTCCAGCATGATTGTGCGAAATTTGGGGAAAGGCAGATTAGAGAGCTAGCTGCAGGCAAATGCAATTATGGAAAAGTAGTTCAATAAATAGAATTAGGCTTCGCCACCCCAACAAAGGATTACACCTAGAATTTGAGCAAATTTAGGATCAGCAGAAATCAGGCACTGGACATGGAGATTACCAAGGATCTGGAGACAGGCCAGTGCATGCTGCTGAAGGAAAATCCCTGCATCCTTGCCTGTATTGATCAGTGTTTGCACGGATGCTGCACTGGCCCAGGCTGACCCTTTTCCAGTGCGGAAAGCCAAGGCCAGTGTTCAGGTGGGTCCCTTCTCCCCTGTCACCTGCCACAGCAGCAAGCCAGGGCACAGCATAAATGAAGATCAGACCTGCTCTGCTTTCTGGCTGGTCAGTAACTGGGTGACTTTTCTTCCTTTAGCTACAAAATGTGAGAAATAGCTTATTCTGCCAGCATAACTTTTCCAAGCATAGCTGATCAGAAACATGGATGGCTATTCATTTTTCCACAGTTATTAACAACAGTAGTTGTTTCCACCTTTCATTGACCAGTCAAAAGAAAAAAGGAAAAGGCTCTGAACGATCTTGCAAATGTTCTCACATTAGCACATGCTCCATTTCCCTTGTAATGGCACTCTTGCCACTGGACATCACAGCATTTTTACTGCATCTCAGTTACCTCCCAGGGTGTTATGGATAGACCCATAAAGGATGGAGAGGCTGAGTCCACCTTCCCATCTCAGATCTTCAGACTCATCCTTATCTCATGTTGAGGCATTTGAGTTAATTTCCAATGAATGGATACCCACCTTGCCTCTGGCCAAAGGGGTCCCCATCACCCAATGTCCTCAAAAATAGCAAGTACCTCCTCCAGGTGTTTCAGGTGCTGAGCCATGCCCTGCTACTAGCAGAAGGGTTGTATAGTCACACGATGATGATCAGGTGTCATGTCTGCATGTGTTTCAGCTGAAACTTTAAACAATTCTTTACTTGTATTTGTGCCTGGCCAGTATTAAGGGATATCAGACCTGGTAACCTTATAACACTGGGAATTTGTCTGCAGGCAGGAACACCAACCCCCTTGTCAAACAAAATCACCCAGCAAGCTAAAAAGCCCAAACATCAAGTCCACAGGAACAGTATAAAAGGTTGTTTGGCTGATGCCAAGAAGCCAATGGACCTGAGCAATTGCTGATCAGCATTTCATATTATCCAGTTGTTAACACCAGAGCATCAGCGTTTCCAGCCAGAGCGTAGTACCGAGATCCTGCTATTCCTCCTCTATTGGCTTTAATAGCTGCTGTTGCCATCACCCCCACCACGCTGACAGCAGAGTGCTGACTGCAATTTAAGCAGCGCTAAGCCCAGCGCTGCTGAGAAATGGCTATGAATTAGGGCTGTTCCCATATTGCCAGTTAAGCCTAATTGAAATGGGAAAAGAGTTGGTTTTCATCCAAGGGAAGATAGGTTTTGAGAAAGGCACTAACTTGGATGTTGGAACTCCAGAGGCACCTGTGTGGTGGTGCAGGTCACCAGGTTGGTCCGATTCCTCTTTTCCTCCTGCTCCTCCTCCCCCTCGTTGTCACACAGAGCCACATCCATTAACTAGACCTCTTAATAGGAAAGCCACGCTGAACCCAGGGTTTCCTTGCTCTGCACTCGGTGGGCCAAGGGCAGCCCGGGCTCCTCGGCTGCTGGGGCTGTGCTCCAGGACACAGGCACACACAGCATTTTTCCATCAAAATGCATTGCTCACAGCAGAGAGCAGAGCAGCCTGCTCCCCGCTCCCCGCCCCCAAGACTGTGGAAGAGAGGCAGCACCCAAAATAGCAAGGGCCTGGCCTATGCGCAAGCTCTAGGTGAGAAACAGGCCCAAACTCTGCCTACCAAATGGTGATGCTCTAAAGAATGGCAGTCCTGACACCAAGGGCTCAACCTGCCTTTCCCCACTGGCTCTAGGTGAGCGCAAACAGAGAGGCTTGAGGAGAAATTGCAATGCTGCCATCCCATGCCTTTGGAAACCTGGACCCTGTCAGTCCCACCTTTTCCCCTTCAAAACCTACTTAAAGGTCAAGAGATTATTTTTTTGGATACATTTTTCTTCTAGCCTCCGAGCTGGTGCAATGTAGCTGGGTCACAGGCTCAATTTTCTCCTGCAAAAGGTCTTTGGAAGTGGAAGCTGCACACCTCACAGCATCCCCTGACCTGGGTCCCTGGGCCAAGGCCACAGAAAGTGCTGGGTCAGGCCAGCTGAAAGTGCCATTAGCACACATTGGGAAGGATATAACGACAGAAACCGGGTTCCTCATCAACCGGAGGGGATGCCTTTGGGCATGGTACGCCTCGACTGATTCCTCTCCTATGAAGTTGTCCGATTGCTTTTCAAAGCTCCGTGAGGATTTGGCAGCCCCAGTGTCCTGTGGAGATGAGCCCTACCATTTCCAGGGTGTGTAAAACAGTATGTCCTTCTGCCTGTTTGAACACACACAAATGATTTATTTGCCACTCCTGGTTCCTGTATTACGATGAACACCCTTTTCTTACGCACCTGCTCTCTACTATCAATGTAGTAATCTCTTTTCCAGGCTAAGATATCCTAATCTATGTAATGATTCCTCAACCAGAAGCTGCCCAGAAACTTTGATTATCTTTGGTGCTTTTCTCTGCACATTTTTCTATTCTTCTGTGTGTGGAAGAAGGTGGGTGCAGCACTCAGAGCAACCCAAGTGCTACCAACATCGGCCACAAGCCTCTGTGTTTGTGGAGGAAAAGAATATATTTTGCAAAAGGGGTTTTAATATCTCCAAAACAAGCTCTGTGCTGGCGTTATATCACGAGTCTCACCTACAAGATGCTGCATGTACCTTGGTCTCTTGGTTGAAAGTATTCGGTTTGCTGGTTTGGAGAGCAAATGAGTGCTGGTCTCGAAACGAGTCTGCAGTTCAATTCTGCCACCTGCAGCTCACGCCTGAAACTGCGGGAGGGTCTTCTGCCCCACAGGCCAGCCCCCATTTGGAGATGGGCAAACAACCCCTTAATTAATCTTCTCAGGTGAAGTTTCTGTGTTTAAAATTTCCAGAGGTGAGAACAGGGCTTTAAGAGGAATGAATATACTGTAAATGATATAAAGTCTTTTCCCTAATGATTAAGTAGTTAAAAGACATACCTTAAATGACAAATTAAGATGAGCTTGGCCTCGGGGGAGTGTCTCCATATCAGCGGTACAGGGGAGTGATAGTCATGTTGTTGCTCAGAAGTTCTTATCAATCTGTCCGTTTTACAGGGGAAAAAAAAAAGTTTGTTCAAATACTTTGGCCCAGGAAACTCCAACTTGCCAAAGCTTTGCATGCCTTCGTCTCGTTTTGCAGGAAGACAGTTCGGAGCCTGCCTATTTCTCCAAAGAATAGGTGCGGGTGGATCGCCAAAAGTAGTCGGTAAACATTTTTTTGGAGTCATAAAAACGCAGCCATCAAGAAGCACTTGAACAACTTGGTAAGAGGACTTCATGATGACCAACCCTACATGCCGCCAAACCAATTCTTCTGCCAGTGTGTCCCTCTGAACCACCCCACGATGGATCCCACCGTAACTCCAGTAGCTATCACCACCCCCATCCAGACGTCACCACTTCAGATCCGCATGCCAGCGGAGAACATTGTGTTCCATCCATCTGAATTCCTGTATTATACATGACATGGCACGTCCCTGGATTAATGAAGTCTTCATCTAACCAGAGCATATCTTGTCAAAAAAGAGAAACAAGCTGTTCCTGACCTAAAAATTTCTACTGCTGACTTTCTACCACTGGGTACACTTGAGCCTCAGGCCTTTCTAAAGCTTCTCCTATTATTCAGTCAAAAGTAAAAGGGAGTTTTGGAAATCCTCATTCCTTTTCTATCTTGCTTGCTCTGCTATTAACTTACTGTGGGACTAGAGAAGGAAATAATTCTTCCACGTCTCAGCTTTCCCACCTGTGCAACAGAATCATTCATCCATAAAGTGCCTTGGAAGCCATGAATATTTGTATAAAGCCTAATGCCAGTTATTTTTTTGCTAATGCTACGTTAGAAGTACATTATTACGTTGAAATATCCAAAGGCTCTTGCTTAGCATCTCATGCAAAATCGCCAGCTCAGTAACAGCAAACAGTTCATTAATGATTTTTTTTTTTTTTTTTTCAAATGTGTGATTCATGAATCCCTCTAATGTAGGTCAGTGGGAATGTGTGCCAGTCCACCGCTGACCCAACAGCACAGAGGACACATCCCAGGGGCACAGCCGCGATGGCTCAGCATGGATACCACATAGTTTCCTGAACCTTTCAGCAGCTTTGCAAGCAGCTTCTGGCCGTTGCCTTCCTCATTTTCGCACTTCCAGCTCAGCAAAGCAAAGCTGTTTGCTCAGCCTTTTACCTCTTGGATGTGACTAGTGCCCAACAGCACAAAGCTCTCCCAGCCTTGGGGAGGCGGTGAGTAACAAGACCTCAAAGTAAAATTGCACCAGGGTAAAACCCCAGAAATCATTTTTACAAATGTGATTTAATGGAAACAGATTCCTCTATCCCATACTCTGAATTTGGCTTTAAAAACAGTCCACCGTCTATGAATAAATTCCTGCGATGTTGTGCCTTCACGTCTCAGCAGCAGAGATGAGTGATTGCAGATGTCCACCTTTTCTAGGACTTGTTCACATTAAATGAGCATTAAGTAGGATGGCTGGATCTGTCGCCTGCTTAAAGAGCAGAGCCAAAAATGCTGCTTCCCAGCATTTGTTAGTATGTTGTCTGTTAATGCCTGGAGGGAGACAGGGTTTGTAAGTAAGTCCACCATAAGGTTAGCCCTGTCAGCACCAGGAGCAGAGTCGGCGCCTGCAGGAAACACACTTTCCCATGGATAAGGTGACCCAGGCCAGCATGAGGGAGTACGCCGAGATCTCTTCGTTCCCTCTTGCTTGTCTGGTGTGAAGTGCAACACAGACCTTCCCGAGTCCCCATGGGTTTGTTTCAGGGCAGTAAGACACAGAAACCTGCCCGGCGCATCTCTGTGGCCACCTTTGGCACGGGTGCTTGCTGGAGGGCTTGGTGCTTACGCCGGGCAACCTCCGGCAGTGGCACAGAAAGTGCTGCCTTTGCTTCTTTGTACACAGGCCCAATCCATGCCCAACTTCATACTCCTTGGGTCCATTCTTTATTCCAGCCACGCCACAGGGTGTCCTGCCCCATCAAAGTTCAGGCAGAGTTTCTGATGTCTCCTTTCGGGAAGGAGAAATTATGTCAACCCCTCCCAAGGCCAGAGGCAACACCCGAATGAGCATTTCGCTGAGTGTTACAAAGACCATTTAAAATTCCCAAATTCCCTGTTGCTGCCTTTAATGAGAAATCAAATAGTAGATGATACAAAAGCTATAATGCTTAGTATGAACTTTTGTCTGGCCTTTCCCTGGAGGCTCATAGTGCTGTGCAAGCAGACCTAATTCAACTTGCAAGCCCCTTCCTTCACCACTTGCAGGCACCCAAGTATTCGTGCTGTACCTGCTGCAGAGAGGAAGCTGCAATGAAAGGTCTGATATAAAGCCTGACCACTGCTGTTGGCTTTTAAGCTGGTATCACTAAGGCTCAGTGTTTCTGACAGACCAGGATCTCAGCATGGTTTTCCCCGAGATGATGCACCCTGTGTCTGGTGGGCAGACCCCAGAAGAGCATGTCCGAGTCCACCACAGCACGGTCCCTCTGGCTTCCTAACACCTTCAGCCAGGTGTGGGAGGCTTTGGCCAAGGGACCTCAGTGGAAACCAGTGACATCTGTGGCCTTTGAGTCAGGTGTCCAATTTGTCTTCTAACTTTGATGTCTGAGGAGCACAGCAGTGCAACATTGTGCTGGGCATTACTAATTACTTTTTGCCCTAGAAGCTTGAAACTGGTTATTTTTTCCAATGGGGGGGAAAAAAAATCCCTTGATTTCATTAAATATAATAATTAAAAGGGAAGCTTTTATGCCAGGGTCTAAGACAAAAAGAAAGCATCTGGAAAAGGAAAATCTGGCACTCACAGCCACTGTTTTCTTTTAACCATTCTTCTTGCCATCCAGTAAAATCCAGACAACGTGACAACCTCAGTTTCATTCCACATCTCCTATCACCTCTGTGGTATGTGGGGTGCTAGTTTGGGGGGAAAAAAAAAAAAACAAACCCAAGACACCTTAGCTCTATAGGTTAATGACTGTGTTTAGATTTTGCAGATCATACACACCACTAGTAAACAAAGCACCTTCCTGCTCCATGGATAGAGGTGCAACTTGTGTCCCTTAGAGATAAAGAGAAGGGGGTTTAGGCCATGAAATCTGAGGTTGATGGAGAAGGCACACTCCACGGCTGTGCCTCCCACCTTGTCTCGGCATTTCTCCCTGCGCTGAGCTGGGAGCTATCATTACAGCCCAACTCCTCTGCAGAGGCAAGCAGGGGCATGGGGGATGGATATAACACACAGCAGCAGCAGGGAGGAGGCTGTGCTAGCCCCATTCTCCTGGGCTTGCTGGCAGGGATGGGTCTCCTCCTCCTGCCTCTCCCCTGGAGGCCTTCGGCTCTGCTTGGACTTCAGTGGCTGGAGAAGGTGCCGTCCACCACTATATGCTTGGGCACAGCCTGCCAATGCCTCTGGCACAGTCATGAGGCAGCAGGCAGCTGCCTGCCATCCTGCAGAGGCTGTGGGGCAAGTGGAGGATTTGCTCCTCTCACCCCACCTGTGCCACCTGCTGCAGTCAGGATGTGGATCTAGCATCCCTGGGAGGAACCATTTCACAGCCCTGGCCATGGTAACAAATACCTACACCTCCACGCCTATAGAAAGTACAGAGGGCACTGAAGGAGGCGGTGGTGGTATGGTATAGGGGCCAGCTTTCTGTGGCCCCTTGCCCTCAACTCCTCCAAAGCCACTTTTATGGGGACTTGTCTTCATCCTCACCCATGAGAGTGCTGCTAAATCAGGGAAGCAGGTTGGGATGCTTTAATGTTTGGGGGGTG
>VYZV01002485.1:181667-218045 GCA_013401275.1 Pandion haliaetus | reverse complement strand
AAACTTTTTTTTTTTTTTTTTTTTTTTTTTCCTTGAAAAGTGTTGTAGTTATTCTGTATAAATTGCAGCAGTTTCTCTGTGAGAGACCTGAGGCACAGCCAAAGGTAGAGAGGGAGGTCCAGTTACTCCAAAACTGGCCATGGACACTCCTAGTCTCCCACACCACGATGGCAGGACGGATTCATTGAGGCATGAGCACTAAAACCACAGCCTCTAAGGCTTCTGCAAAAGCCTTAATCCAGGCTGCATGCTCCGGCAACATCTGCAGGATCGGGCCCTGCAGGCAAGATGTGTGAGAGCTTCCTCCTCCGTCAATCCTCAGATGACTTGGGCACGGCCTCTGCCAGGCAGACGCCAGACATGGGGCCTCTGGGTCTCAGGAGAAGGGCAGTTAACAACAGGGCTTCAACATCTATAGCCAGAGATTATGCTTTCAGGGTCAGCTGTCAACACTTCTACACCAAAGTCCTTCTAATGCTAATGGCTGCCTCAGATCCTACCTAATTTCATCAGCTCTTTATCCCATCTTCAATGCTAGGGAGTTCGGCATCACTAATCTCATCTGCTTCAGCTTCTGCTTCTTCACATTGCCTGCTTCTTACCCTCTTGAGGATTTTAGCATCATGAAGATTTAAATATAAAGCATTTGTCTGAGGGCCTTCTCTTCAATTTCTAATAGCAGATGCTCTTACAGCTTTTCAGACTTGTGTCCCTGAGGACTAGAAACTGATTTTCATCAAAAGAATTAGAGATGATATTATCATAATTGCATGAATCTCAGCTTTCACAAATGCCAGAAACCTCATGGGGGTTGCACTAACATTTCAGAGATGAAGGCGCACAGAAGGTTTTAATAGGGGCACCATCCCCATAAAGTTGGCCTTCACAGCTTAATCACACAAAGTTGAAATGTAGAAGTTTTCCCTCTTTATCTAACACCCCACTGATCTGAGCTGCCTTTGTTTTCAGTGGTGGCCCCTGTGTTTGTGAAATGTATTAAGCTTTTTGTTGCTTTTCGAAATAATAGTCAGTGCTGTATTATGGCCAAATCGTTGTTTTTCTCCTTATTGACCGGATTTTTTTTTTTTTTTTCAGGCTACCAAACATCCTTGACTTTGCTTGTGGGTTGGTTAATCAACAAGTCTGTCACAATGATGGATTCCTCCTGAATTGTTGCTTAATTAGCTTCGTTGGAAGTATAAATCAAGTGGAATACCAATTTTTCCAAAGCTACAGACAGGCACCCACGTTCAGCTTGACAGCAGTGAGTTATTACTTTCTGCCCCAGTGCAGGATCAGCATGCAGGCACCAGCCTGCAAACCCAAAAGGGCCGTAGGTTCGCCCCTGAGACTGCTGGCGTGCACAAACCGCACACACCAGAGTGAAGGGTGGGCGTGATGGAGGTGACCGGCTGCAGGGGCTCTGCGCATGGGCACACCCCCCCCGCCTTGCGTGAGAAGAGCGGCATCCCCAGCATCTGTCCACGGGGAGACAATTTACATATTGGTGATGATTCTCACCTGGGATGTCTGGTGTCTGCTGCTAGCTTTTTAATGCAGAAGAAACATTTTAGTCTGTGGCCGGACTACGTTATTAAAGACAAGAATCTGTGTCTCACGACAAGCAGAATTGCCTTCCACAGAAAGGCAATTATGCATCGTAACAAAAGGAAAAGTAATGTGTTGTCTGCAAATTAAGATTTTTAAGATTGATCTTAATGCGCTGATCTTAACAGCTTAGTATTTTTATAGATGGGGCTTTCACACAACAAGAATGTATTTAAACCTCTTGACTTGAACCAAATTTCACAATTTTATCACAGGTGACTTCTGTGTAGCTACAAAGAGCTTGTTCCCAGCAGGTCCTAGCTAGCTTGAGCATCCCTGAACTGTGTGGTAGACATCATATAGAAGTACTTCCAGATTTCCACTTACCCTTTTTGAATTCCCAGGCTAAGCTAAACAAGCATACTTCTCTGAAGTGGATCTACTAATACGTCTTTTTGGCAAAGCATATTTATTTTTTCATGGCCACCTTTTTAATTTATCTTCTCTCTTTGCCAACATAGTCAGAGAGCTTAATTAATGATTAATGATTTCAGGTGGGATGTGTAAGTCAAACTGAGTCCTTCTCCAAAGTGCATTTTAAAATGACTGAAAAATACTAGAAAAGTCTAATTTCACTGATTTCCCTTTCCCCTCATTTTTAGTGAAAGGGTCGGTTCAGTGGCCCCACTTGCATAAGACCTACCTACCCGAGTAATGCTCTCCAAGCTGCAGAATGAGACACTGCCACAGACCAACCTCATGATAACAAAGACACGGGTCCCTTCTTTACCTTGTGACGTAGTTGTTGCTCCAGCGTGTAACATCTTGCTGCCAAATAAGTAAATATGTGGCTATCGTGTGGATACCTCAATGGAAACTTGTGCAGAAGGTCGGGGTGAGGCGTGGTGCTAATTATATTGCCATGGCAACCCTGAATTGCTTTCATCCATTGACATTTGCATCCTTCTTTTTTGGCATTTTCACAAATAAACTCTTCAGAGTTGGTTTGTTGTTTGGTGGTTTTGTTTTGTTTTGTTTTTTTTTATAATTAAGTAGAATAGATCACTAGATTTGCTTTTATCACCATGATAAAAAAGTATGAAAGCAGAGTTTGTGTGTGGGCTACAGAAAGGTTACAGTTATTTAGCAGATTTAAGTTAAACTTTTGAGCAGGAATTGTAGCTGAAGAAGCCCTATATTTTTAAAGACACCGGGACAGAGAAAGAGAATGCAGTTCAGATAAACTTGTCTCTTCCCAGACAGTCCTGATATAGATGCTGGAAATCAGAAAAAAATCACTGAACAATCTGTTCTACATTTCTAATATGTCTCTTCATTGACGTAGCAAATAAACCGGAATAGCTACAGTTGACCAACTCAAATATACACTAGATTTTTTTCTTATTTATTTATTAATAAAAAGTAAAAAAAAAAAAATCACAACGATTCTGGTGTTATTTATGAATTATGACTAATTTCTTCAACCTTTTTCTGGCATTTAGAAATGGCACACAAACATATTAAGAAATAATTCAAATAAAACTGTGTCTTAATTGTTTTTGTTACCTACTTGATAGATACTGCTTCCACACAAAAGGCCTGATTCTATTCTTATTTGCAATGGATTTAATGGAGCTGTTCCTGACTTCTGCACATTAACCAGAAGAACCAGCTGTACTATTTACAGGAAGATGAGAGGAGATTATAGTCAGCACTTCCAGCTTGCCCATAGATCTCTCATTATCTCCTCTTCTCTCTCCAAAGCAACTCCAGTTTGCCTTACAAGGACTCTTCACCCCAACGTTTGAGTTGGCATCAAGCATAAGCATAAGCATAAGCAAATGTCCATAGGAAACCTGGCTTCTCTCCTTCACAGTGGTTTTTCAAGAGCTCCATGGATAGCTCTTGTACAGGATGGCCTTGGGCTGTGTCCTACTGAGGAACAGAAAAGCCACCTAAAACAAAGGTAAAGAGACTCATTCAAAACACAGACAGCTGGAGGTCAGTCTTTAGAAATCACTAATGAGAATATTTTTTCCAACTGAATTTTTTCCATAAACACCAAGTGTAGTTTCCCACATCACTCACAGTTTGTTAGACTCTAGTTTAAAGAGTTTAAGTCCTCGGAGGGGCCCGTGCTATGACTGCCCAGTCTCTGGCTGCAAGTGGCTGCTAAATTGCCCGAGTGAACTGCTTACCAGCACCCTACAGGTAGAATTTCATTCAAAACCGGTACGTGAAAATTATGATTAATTATATATTTGCAGAAGTTATGACCAGTTTATGAATGATTCATGAAAGGAAAAGAAGACTAAATAGACCATGAGTATCATTTGCGAGCAACAATTTAAACAACTTCATCCCCTAAAGTGAGGTCCTTCTAGTCTCGTATTTACCTAATGATAGTCCATATTGCAAGGGGTGGGTGCTGTCTTGTGACTAATCTGCTTCTACACATCAACGCATCAAAATACAGCTTTGCTGTGACAAAGGGAAGGTGCACTGACCAAAGCTCTCTGAATGCAAAGGGCAGACGTGCAAACAAATAACTGTGTTCAAACAGAGCTCAGAGGTGAATGCATCACAGCGTTGAGTGGTAAAGCCAAGCTCCTGCAGCAGATGGACACACTGGATGCAATTAGGAGCCAAGATAGAGGGGCAGCTGGGCACGAATGCTGTCCTGGAGCCAAAGGTGAAAGACACAGAGCCGTTCCTGCCTTGGGTCTGAATCTACCATTCTTTCTCCCTGGGGGACTAAAATTTACACCCTGATTATACATTTCTCCTTTCAACTTCTCACCAAAGCTGGCATCCAATGTCAACTGCCTTCAGAAAAAGGATGCCAGAGATGCTCTTCATGCACTACGTATTATTGTAAAACGTCTCTATAGGAAGGCTCATCTGGATGTCGTCCCTAGATTTCAATGAGGATCCTGCGTTTTTTTGGGGGTTTTTCACTCCATTTTTGAACTGGGTTCATAAGGAAAGTGTGTGATTTTGCCCAAGGGTGCTCCGTGAGTTCCTGGGATCAACTGCAACATAATGGCAGGAGGCTTCTGGCTCTCCACTGCATGTTTTCTCTAAGGATTGGGTTTCCTCCCTGTTTTCAGCTCAGTGCCAAATGTCTGGGATGAGCAGTAACGCTTTACCATGGCAGCTGGGAACAGCTGCATCCCAGCGAGTTAGTAGAAGCATGATGGCTGACATGGTTTATGGATGTATAAACAGGACAAATTTTGTAGGAAAAGGCAGAGTCCTTCATGAGAACCAAGTAGCAAAATTGGAAAGTCCAGGTAAACTTCAAGGCAAAAAAGCCCCTCTCCAGGCCTGGCATGGAGGGAACAAATATCAAATGAAGCACAAGGTAGGGAGTGTTTTTCAAAAGTAAACTAAATCACATCATTAGTTAAAAAGGTGAAATCAGACTGACCAAGAAATCTAAGTGACCTTATATCCCCACCCTCTTCTTGGCTTTACATTTTTGCAGCTATGTGATATATGCAGTTGCATCCCTCAGAAGACAAAAAAAGACAAGTTCTGCTAGTTGATCTATTGAAAATTTATTACCTCAGGTGGGAACAGAGGGCAAGTGGCTAACTGCGCCATTGGTGGTCCGAGCAACTGATAAGGCCATCAGCAATTCCCCAGAAAAAATAGCCCAAAGTCCAATTCCCTTTGCAGCCCCTCTCCAGCCCCACTCATGCTGCAGCTCTCACCTTTCTCTTTCTCTTGAAACCCACCATAACCCCAGGGTGAGCTTTCTGTAAGGTCCCCACTCACATTCACTGTGGCCGCTGTAAGGGCACACACCCCTTTCTTCTCAGTAAGTATAGTACTAAGGAGATTTCTTACCAGCCACATTGAGCTCTGACATCTCTTTAAGTGTACATGACAAGAGTCAGCCACTGGAAAAAGGAGAAGAAAAGGTGCATTTAGATAGTGATATTACACTAAGTCTTCAGACAGGTGTCTCGGTACCTTCAAGCTGTGACCCAATGACTATGGTCCTTTTGTCCTGCGCAGGATCGTTAAGGGGTTTTGGAACTGCCTTTTTCCCTTATTACAATTCAGACCCAGAAACACTTTCCATATGTTGCTTTCCATGATAAATTATTGCAGCAGCTGCAGCAGGAGCAATTGCTGGGAAAGGATGGCACCTGCGTGATTGCAAGTGGAAAGGATAGCAGGCTCTGGGAATGTGATTATCCTACAGACTACCCCGTAAAACAGGTTCAGGGCCTCTGCTTGGAAACTCTGCTCAGCTCTTGGTGAAAAACAGATTTAATGAACTATGAGCCACTGAACTAACCAGAGTGTAAACAGGAGCCAGCAAGATTGTAAAAGGTTTTTTTAAAAAAATCTTTTTAAACACTGTGTTGTCGAATAACAGTCCCCAGACTGATAAAAGGCAGCACTCGGGCATATCACTATGGCGCACAGCAGGATTTTTGCTTCAGACTAGCTGATAAAAAGCTTGATGTATCCCCATTCAGCTAGCTATCCTTCAGGCTGCGTTTTTAAGACAAACAGCAGCAGCAAGCATTTGTCTCCTACTTCTTTCTTAAAACCAAGATGTTTTGCAATTCAGAATTAACAGATGGGGCAGTAAGAAATGAGGGCATGGAATTTTTTTTTTTTTTGCTCCTTCCTCAGAGTCACTTTGAGCAATGTTTCCAGCAATGACAGGCTGGCATCAGCAAGGGAAGGCTGTACTTTGGACGTGGATGGCCACCACTGAGCTGTGCTCACCCTAGTGGAGCCAGGGAACTCCAGGGAAACCTTCCACCCATTACGCACATCCAGCCAGGCAAAACCGTCACAACTGTTGGTGTCAGAGGTAAAACCCCTAGCAACAAACATCACACATCATCTTTAACTTCACCCTCCTGCTAACATACTCAGTGGTCCCACTTTGGACCTGGAAAGAAGAGAAGCAAGGATCAGTCTTACCTCCATTGCCGTCATCAAAATTTGTGATCTGCCCTCTGCTAAGTTTTGAAATGCATCTAGGGGTAGAACAAAGAAAATCTTATTTCATGAGGAGGAAGCAAGAATGTAATGCAGACATAAGGCAGCTGAGGAGCAGAGCTGCAATCCCTGTGCTGGAATGCTCTGCCTGGCTCGGGTGTCCACCCGCACTGTCCTGCCTTGCCACATCTCATTTCTGTGCTAGGTGCCCCCTCTGCCTTGCCCCTTGGATCACAGCCTGGGAAGGCATCGCAATTGCAGGGCCAGAATTTGGCAAAAGCATAGGGACAGGGAGCGCTCAATGTGACTGCTTTCATCTCCTCTCATCATTTGTTTCAGTTGTACCTCCTGCCTCAAGACTGACAGGAGAACAGTGAACGAATGAAATGCATCTTCCCACAGGGAAACTTTCTGTTGGTCCTTTTCCATCCTCCCTGGCAGTGAGTGATCACAGCGTTCCCTGAAGAAAGTGATTCTCCTGAAGTCATTAGTATGCCTTGCAAGCTTTTTTCAGGGAATATAAATGCAGATGCTGCTGTTATTCAGCTAGAGTTTGAAATTAACATTACTAAAAGTTTTCCAACAGAACACTTTGCTCTCAGAAAATTTAAATCCATTCAAATATTGATATTCTATGTGCACATTTATATTGCAGTTTGTCTAGGAGAAAGGTTCAAACCCAAGTGTTTGGATAAAGTCAAAACACAGTATTTTGAGTTCTTTTTATTTATTTTGAAATTACTTTTCTCCTAGAAATGTGCTGTTATAAACAGTAATAAAAAGTTGAAACAAATTTAAGTCTGTCTATCCTCAAATGAGACATTTCTCCAGGAGGCTGTTTCCCACCATGAATGGAAAAGACATTGTAAGATCATGAATGTTTTGAAACCTGGCTGGCTTTAGACAAAAGTGCAAGGCTGTTGGGAGAGCGTAGGAACAGGGCACAAGGACGCATTGCTCATCTGCCCCTTAGGAGGCAAGCAGAGCTACCTACGTGATCCAGAGCAGAGAGAAAGCAGAGAGGAAAGCTAACACGATGAAGCACATCCAGCCTATAGTGCTCTGAAGAACACATAGAGCAAGGAAGTCCCAACGTTGCGTGCAGCCCCTTGACAAGGTTGTATTTGCAGGGCTGGGCTTGCACCTGGCAGTCTTTTTAGGAACAAATGGCAGCGCTGAAGTTACCTCCTCTGGGCAGAGGTCAGTGCCCCTTTACTGCTTCATTAAGTCCAGTTAAATAGAGTTTGCAAAGAAGCTGCTGCTTTTGGTTTGGGTCTCATCTCTAGCTATCTTGAAAGGATGAGTCATCATTTAAAATCTGTCCCATTATCTTCCCTGCTGCCTTCACATCATCATAAAGGTGGACCGGCTTTTATTCTCACTTGGCACCCTTATCCTCTCCTGTAACAGTCTTATTTGCAATGATTTGAAAAGTTTGAGAAATGTATTCCACATTAAACCCTCTGTAAAGTGATAACTGAAAGAGTTGAGAGCACTTCAAGGTACTCATTACAGACAGCAATGAAACTTTTAGAGATTCCTTTCCACATGGATGCAAAGGAGTTGTCTTTGTAAGAGGATCTTTTTTAAGATGAAAAAAAATGCCATGGTACTAATTTAGGCATGAGAATTTTCATCTACAGCAAGTGACGTATAATCACAAAAAATGGGTGTTTACAAGTTACCTGGTTTTTAATGAAAGCATTAAAATCAGGACACACTCTGCCTTTCTGAGCTGCTTCTAATATACTCCCTTGTAATGGGATTTTAGGCAGTGTCATCTGGGCGGATCTGCTGACCACTACTGGCTCATAAAACTTCAGTGGTAGAAACACATGGGAAAAAATGAACACTCATTTCCACGTGCTGTTAAAACCCAACTCATTCCAAAGATGAACTAAACTGCTGTAGCAATGTTGTAGCACATGGGTCACAATTGCCGGGCTTGTTTAACTACCAGTATTTCCAGTCAAAATGCTTATTATTAGAGTAGTAAAAATTACTCTTTTGTAAAACAGAATTCCATTTACTTTCAGGCAAAAGCTTATTTACAGACACCCCCTCCTTGCAATTGCCAGACAATAGCTGGGTGCAACACGGCACGAGTTTGTTTATCCACTGAGAAGGATCTCAGATCTTCTCCTTACCAAAAACCAGAGAATTTTAATGAAGTTGGTGAAAAACATCTCTCCAGATTAAAAAAAAAAAAAAAAAAAAAAAGCACCTCCCTTGCTGTGATTCAGACTTGTCTGACTTTCACCCAAAAGAGAAAGCCTTCCACTTGAGATGTGTTACCTCATTCCTCTTCACTGCTTATGAATGCATGCAGTCTCCCCTCAGTGGTACTGGCAATGCTCCACACCACCCTGGAGGAAGCTCTGCTGTGGACCAGGATGCTCAAGCTTGTGTGGAAGGGCATGGAAGGGCACAAGGACACATCTTTTTTTTTTTTTTTATAAAATGAATCTTAGTGCACAGGGGCTCTAAGGACAAGTCAGCAGAGGCCAGGCTAAATTCATGCAGCAAAAAAGGACTGGCAGCTAAAGAAGCTCTAGATATACATTACCATCGCTCCTCAGCAGGGAAAAACTCAGGGCAGCGTGGTAACGCTGCAGCCCACAAGCACTCTGATGAGCTCTGATGGGCAACTGGGGGCCAACCTTCCTTCTGGCCCTTTTCAGCAAGGGCATCACTGTATTCCCAGCTGCTCCTTTCTCTCAGCACTAAACCTCTCTCTACCAGCCAGTTGCTCCTGTGGGCAGGAGACAAATCTGGCTTCCGGCAAAGAGGCTGCCCAAAGGGATGCCTGGACCATGCCTGGACTTTGGGCAGGTTTGTTATTGCCAAGCTATGCTGTTAGACACGTATTATCATGTCCAGCGTTGCGTCCCTCGCCTCCTGCCGCTGCACTCAGTCTGACATTGCAAGCTCCCCTGCTGCCACATCCCCTGCCTGACCCCAGGCCCTGGCGCTGAGACTCACAGGTCACAGTTTCAAGGCGCAGCATGCAGTACACAAAGTCAGGGAAGCCAATTCTCCTGGCAGCATCGCCGTACCGCAAGAGCATCAGACGCAGGAGCTGCTCGTTAGCGGCCAGACCTGCGGAGGGAAGAGGAATAACAGCACTGAGGACGCACTGCAGGATGATGGACCGGCTCTGATGGCCTTGTGCACCCTGCAAAGAAGCTGGGGCCCTCCCTCAGCCCCCTGCTCTGTCACGCCACTCTCCGCATCCCTAAACACAGCTTGCCTTTCCCCAGGTTTGTGCATAAGACTTGGGGTAGGGTGATGGAAAATCAAAGTCCTTCACTTACTCAAATTGTGGCTTGGGTCAGCAAGCAGGAAACACTGAGCTAACTAATCTAGTGTTATCTTGCTTTCCCTTTTTATCTTTTATTTTCTGTAAGAAAGGGTGATTTTCTTTGGCTTATCACTGTTAAAGTCTGAGCATAGCATTTAGAGTACCACTGGCGCTTTCTGCTAAACAGGGAGATACCACACACTCATGCTATTATGCTATTAGCATGCTTGGGATTCTTAGTTTTTATGTTTTCTCTTCTATTAGGAAATGGTGAAGGGTGCATTTCTTTTTTATTAGCTGATTATTCAGTATTTGTGTCACAGTCTGTTTGGGTGGAAATTGGTATTCAACTGAATGAACAAAAATTGTGTTTTAGAATTATTCTTCTATTAGTTAAATAAAACTATCCTAAATATGCTAGCTATATAAAAGGAATGATTTATATATATTTTGCACTAAAAGCTGATTTGCTAAACAAAAGAGAAATTTTCTGCAGAGAGCTGAACTGATAGCTTTGGTTTAATGCACTCTCTGAGGCTTCAGAGATGTCTCATTTGCTCATCCCTAGTTTTTAGTGACTCAGCTGGAAGAGAAGTAACTTCCCTGCTTTTTCAACCAGCTCTAAATTTTTCAGTTTTAAATGAACTCATCATGGAGCTAAATTAGTTGAACAAGAAATGGTTTCTCTACACCTGTTTAGGGGGAGATTCAGCCAGTGGAGGTGGGTTAGTACGTCAACAAACTCTTGGTTGCGTGAGCCTCGTTGGAGAAGGTCTCCAGCAGGAAGCAGACACGCAATGCTGAATATTTAAGTAATAGAAATACATTTGCACTTAAGATACATTCGAAATTAAGATAAACCTGATTTTAGATTTTTTTCCTAGGAGGACAATTAGTAATTAAAAAATCTAATTAATGAAATTTCTTCTTTGATTCTGGTTTTAAACCACTGCTAAGAACCTTTGTAGTAGTGAGCAATGAATTCTATCTCATTTTTAACCTTTTGGAGGCAGTGGGAATTCAATCAAGCTCTCTGGAGAGCAGATTCCAGCAAGCATTGCAGTGCTGCTTACAAGATGCTATAATCATGTCTTACACTAGTAAAACACTGACAATTTGCATGGTCAGTCTGTGATACACTTGCTCTAAAATCTGCTCACCTAGCAATGTCTCTCAATTAACCTCATCAACAAGACTGAAGCGTCAGCCCTCTCTGTTCCCACAACGTTTCAGTTATGTGCTGTTGCTTATTTGTAAGGTTACTCCCCACACCTTTTGTCTGCTGGATTCCTCACTCTGGTTTTAGTCAAGCTTTAAAATACAGACTTTACCTTTTCCTATTTTTTTTTAATTATTTTGCTGCACTTAGTATTGTCAGTGAGGAGTTTCTAAATACACCAGGCCAATGCTCCTGCATTGCAGGGCAATGCTGCTGTTAATGCAGCTAACCTGCTTTATTCTGGCAGAAAGTTTGACCCATGATTACTATGCTTTGAAGCATTAGGACAACAGTGAAAATTAAGCACACGCTTCAGTGTTTTGCTGGGGAAAGCACTGAACACTTCAGGGAACAACCAGCTAGAGCTGTATTTAGATACATTAGTGCCATTCCCAGAGGTAGCACCAACCTCCCCAACGCTTTCTGGGGCTGTCCACTCCTTCCTGCCTAAAAGCCACCACAGGGATCATCCTAATGCAAAGCTAGGTTCAAATGCAGCTGTCTGGCTCAGAAGGAGGCAAGAATGAGCTTATAATTTTCTCCCCCCCCCAAACTTCTTATAGCCCAACAAGTATTGAATTTGCCATTTAACAGTGCCTTTTTATCCCTTCAAATAGCTGCACTGTTTTGGCTGCCAGGAATTCTCAATGTACAGTTTTCCTCCCAGTTTTACACTCTAGCGCCTTCCTTACAGAATGGACCTGGCAGCTTCTCCTTTGACATTTGGCACATTAGTGCTGCACTCCTCAGGCAGATGCTAATGCTCTGCCCACCTCTCAGCAACAAAAAAATTACACATACATCCCCTGAGCTGATGATGGCTTCCACGGATAGCAATTCTGCACCAGGTTCCTCCTGGGGACAACACCCCTCCAAGCTCCAGGGAGCCAAATAGGAGCTTCTCTACTGTATGCTTACCAAATGGGAGCTTCTCTACTGTATGGTTACAAGAGGATTGCTGTCTCAGAGCTGTATTTCACGCACAAAGTCTCCAGAGAGCAGACCCAGCTGAAATACTTCACTCATATGAAGGGGTCCCACGCACTCACTGCAAGTTTCAGTATTCGTGTAGCCAACAGAGGTCAGTGCAAACTAAATAAATGGTTGTCACTGTGCCTTTCCCTTACAGATTTACTGCCCTGGAGAGAAACTGCAGGAACTGGGGCAAGTGCAAGCATCGACTGTCCCTTCCTCCTTTCCTCTGCTGGATGTTTTGTCCATGACCTAGAAAGACTATGGATAAACTCTGTGCAATCCAAACTGCTTTCTCCCTGAAGCTCCTTTTATTTTCCTCTCTCTTTTTCACTCTTTCCTTCACTGCCACAAGGACAAGAAAGGGAGCTGCTCAGCACCTATGGACATACCTGCTGTCTGTATTGCACTTTTCAGTTCAGACACATCAAGAAATCCGGAATGATTTCTGTCTTCCTTGCTGAAGATATCCTAAAAAACAATTTAAAGGCAGATTTCAAGCCCATATCAGCATTCGTCAAATCTACTACTACATCTAATTATGTAGGATGCTTTCCCTCCTTAATAAATAGGCTGCAAGGAAGTTCAAGAGATGAGATGGGGTGACCATGACAAGGGACACCCATTTCCAGAAGGCTCAGACAGTATGTTACTGTGTAAGAAATCCCCCAGTTTTGCATGGGTGGAAGCCTTTTTGCTCACCCTCCCTGGTTTATGTGTGCAGGCAGCAATGGGAATATTCACACCTCCACCGACAAAAAGACACCGTCTATAACACGTGAAATAAGCCAGGAGTCCCTGGGTCCCAGAATGGTGTGGGGTCATCTTTCCCAACACATGATTGAAACCCTACATGCCACACTTGAGGTGCTGATGGTGGGAAGAGCACCATTGCTAGATGGGGAACTAGCACCCCATGTCCTAGGTGGCCTCAGGCCATCTCAAGGGGGATGAAACAAAGTAGAGCCCACCCAGCCCGGAGGCTTCAGGAAACCTTTCTGTCCTGCACCAAGACCGAGGGAGAAGGATCTGACACAGAGGAGCTGCCATGCATGCTCTGGCTCTGAATTTAGGTGGGATCCTAAATACGAAGCTACTGTCCTCACTGCTTCCAGACCTAATGCTTATCCTGGAGCAGAGACATTTCTCCCAGATAAACTTTCATCAGGTCCTACACATTTCCACTACAAACTGTAGCAATGAGGAAGTGACATTTTTCAGATGCCTCTGTTCAAGAACTCATTTCAGCTCAGAAAGCTTTTAAAAAAATTGCCAGTGGTGGTGCACAAACAGAGATTTCCATCAGATTCTGAGCCTAATTAGCCTCCCTACCTTTTCCCACTTTCCCCTCAGTATTCCCTCCACTCAAAAAGCCTCAGCTGCTTGTTTGGAGCACTTTACACACACCACTGCTTCCTGAGCTCTCAACCTTTGCAGGAGAGAATGGAAATCTGACCCACTAAGCAAGCAACCTTTGCAATGTTTTTCCCCCCGGTGCTTTGATATCACAGAGCATCTGCACCCCGCTGATGAAAAGCCCAATAGTACAGTATCGGCAGAGAAGAGAGAGCAGCTCCCATGTACCATGTACTTAGCAAGACTTCGCCAGAGGCTCCCGAACTCCTGCAGTGTTAGTTGTCCATTCGAGTTGAGCTGTGCATATAGTTAAGAATTTAACAGTTAATTGAGAGCTAAACCCGGCTGCCTTCATTCCCAAGGATGCTGCCTTCACATAAAGAAAGACATAAGATTCAGTCTCTTCTGTCTGTTACTTTGTTGAGAAAGCCAAGAGTTTTTCTGCTCTCAATTATGCTTAGAGTTAAATTCAACTTTTTTGGCCCATTGTACAGCTGCTCATACCTGTGCTCACAAACAACAAAAGGTTTCTATTTATACGGTGCCTTTAACCACAATGGAACCTGCAGTGATCGCTTCAGCTGACGTTTAGCCACCGAGCAGAGACCCCCGTGGATGAACACGACCCCGTGCTCCAGGTCATGTGTGCACATTGCCTTGTCTCTGTGTATGTGGCAGCACACTATTAGCTCTGGCTGGATCCTCCTGGAGGAACAGGCACTGAAGGAGCCAAGAGCGGGAAGAGCCGATCCTGATGCCTGCTGTCAGAAGGCAGCAGCAGCCTTTGAGCCATGCACATGCCACCTGCAAGAAAACACTTCCCCACCATGAGCTGCAGGAGCCCAGGGGTGTCAGCAGACATTGCCCAGGGTTGCTCAAAGGACTGTGTCAGTGGACCTGCTCCCCTCCATAACACCATCTAGGAGTCCTGGGCAGACATGCAGCATCTCACCTAAGGCAGCTGGGATGGTAAAAACTCCCTGAAAGCAAAACTCATCACCACTGAAATATAAGCAGACAAGTGCCACTGCCATGAAACCTGAGTGAAAAGAGCTGATCCTGTCTTTGCAGGCCAGGATAGGTCACACTGTACGTGGATTCTATGCAGCCCAGAGAATGAAAAATTCATCTTGAATTAAAGCAGAGCAGTGGCTTTGTCAGTTCTTTGCACATGCCATGCATTCACAGCACCCACTTAGCCCAGGAGGGGCTTCGGAAAGGGGGAAAAGTCTCTTTCACTTGCTAGATGCAGAAAGTTGGAAAGAGAGAGGGACTTCTGGTCATTTTTATTCATTCCCTGGCAGTTTGTAAATGTCTGAAAATGTCACAGAGTTATTTCAAGGCATGGAAGAAAAGAGACAGTAAGCAAGAAAGGGGGAGAAAACGCACGGGGGAGAATTTATGTTTTCATCAAGGAGCCTTCTTGTTCTACAACAGCCAGCAATGTATTTCCAGTGTTGCCTTGTTAACAGTAAAAAGACTGTGTGATACATCTAAATAGGGAAGGTACACTGGAAAGGATGAATGGCCTGCCAAGCAAGTGCCTGTGATTTGGTGGTGACAGTGCTTCTCCCCCTAACACCAGCTTTGCTGGCAGTGCTAGCAGCCTGCTCGAGCTGCCATCACAGGCCAGTGTAGTTGCAGCCATGATGGAAGAGCCAAACTATGCCTCAGCTCTGTGCTGCCTCCTCACTTCAGGTTCTGCTTGGGACCTGCACCCAAAGATGAAGCTTAGCCAAGACCTGGGCCCTGCAAAGGGGAAAATGAGAGCAAAGAGTTAGCTGGTAGCAGAAGTTTGGCCCTCACCTTTCAGCAGATGCACCAGAGACAGGGCGTGCATGGCAAAGTCCTGCATAGACTCTGACACAGTTATTTATTGAGAACTGTGGCTAATATTTACTTGCAGGTTCTCACACTGGGAAGCTCAGCTCAGCCATAAGTCAAGGCAAGGATGGGCAGCACCAGGGAAGTTTATTGCTTCTGCTGAAAGGATACATCCATCAGAGCTAAAATGCCTCTGCATGAATCGAAACTGAATCTTCCTCCCAGGCTGGTCATTTCATCTGCAAGGATTGACAAAACAAGGAATTAGTGAGAGCAAGGGGGGTGACAGAGGCATCAGGTCACCATTTGGAGGGAAGGAAGACACCAGTCTGAAAGCTCACATAGCTAAAAAGCCCCAGATCTGGCTCAGGGTCTCAAACAGCAGCAAGGGCTACATGCCAGGCTAGGGTCTGCTAAGGGAGTCTGACATGTCTCAGACATCTCTGCTGCTCCCTTCCCCAAGGACAGGTGCCCTGTTTGGGCTCACAGGTAGCTACTCTGCGCAGTCTCTGCCCACCTACCTGCCCTGATGGAACCTCTTCCCTCTTGAAATAAGGATAAGGGAAATGACAGTGACAAGAAAGGCCATTTATGCTGAATTAGCAAGTCCTAAGAGTGCTTTGAGCCTTGTGCACGACTGAGTTGGTTTGAACCCTCTGGCTGTGCCCGTCTCATGGTATTTTCAAGGTGGGCAGGTTAGGAAGGCCGGGAAATGCTGAAAGCCAGCTTGAGGCCTCTGCAGAGGAGGGATGCAGGCCAGGGCTGAACTGGGAGAAACTGGGTGATAATGAGGTGAGCGAGAGCCACAGCTCTCTGAGGTGTTCACTGGTGCAGCCCAGCCAGGCACTGCGTTCCTGCTGCAATTGGTGGGGCATGGAGCAGGAAGGCGTGCTCATGGGGGCTGCAGGGACATCTAGGAGAAGGGCAACAGGGGTTAGGGTAGGTCTGGGAAGCAGAGGCTATCCCTTGGCAGAACTGGGAGGGGGATGGGAGGGCGAAATTTGGCTGTCAGGCAGATGCACAGCTTTGCTGACAGCCATACCTTGAAGAGTCTGTTAGCAGCTGGCGTGGATTGCATTGTCATCTTCATGTGAATATTACTTTAATTTTCTTTAAGAAATAAAACCAAACTGTTGTGCATGTAAAGGTACCCTGGTGGAGGTACTTCTCATTCTTGAAGATCCAACAGTGCAGTAAGCGACACTGAGGATTTTTTGAGGACCATCAGGACACCACTAAATCCTGACTAATTTACATTAGACTAAGGATAGGGAAGCACCAGTGACATTAGCTGAGCTGTAAAAGCTTTACCTTGCAGGATCACTTCATTAAGGAGTTGTTGCAGCTGCAAGGCATCAATAGTTGAGCCCTAATGCAGAAGAAAATGCAGAGAGAAGTCTGTGAGCATAAGGTTTTCTCCTGTGTCACTTTTGCCCAAAACTGCTTTACTCATGCACTGTGGCAACAAAGGAGGACTTCTGCTTATATCATTGGAGCACCAGCACCCCCCCGGGAGCAGAGCATAACAAAGCCCTCCATGCTGCTAGGCCGCTCTTTGTCCTTCTCCACAAGAGTCTGCAGGGGAGTTACAGGCACTCCTGTCACTATGGGCTTCCCTCTGAGCCATCCATCGGTGAACCTGACTGCCTCCCTCCTGAGACACCCCAGGGTATTCAGCATGGCAGGTCATGTTCATTTTCACCTTCATGCATTGATATAACTACTAACTGCAAGAAGTCCATTGTGCAAATACTTGGCAGTGATTTTTTTTTTTTTTTCCCCTCTTGATTAAGTTGAGGGGTTCTTTATAACAGTTTATTAAACCATTAAAAGCATCTCCTGTGAACACACAGAGTGGCTATGAAAAAGCAGGAATCAATTACTCAAATGCTGACTGATGTCTGGTTTCCAAATGCTGTGAAGGCAAATGGAAAATTATTCTGATGAGAGGGGGGAATACCCAAGGCTTTCTAATTGCTTTCAGTAAATAAACAAACCAAAGCCCCCCCCCAAAAGTACACGTGCAAGCCCATCACCAGCACAACCATAAATCTCCAATCCTCTGCTGATATATGGGGCTAGCCAATCTATCCCAGCTGAACATCCCATTTTTCTGGGGGCTTTGGCAGTTCAATCAATCGTGTTTTCAGGGTATCCACTTGAGGATGGAGCTCTATTTCCAAAAATCATTTTTCTAAATGGGTTTGTACCAACATCATAGATCAGTTTTTCTTTTTGCAAATCCATATGCCTTTTTTATTTTTATTTTTCAGCAAGATGTTTTAGATAGGATACCTGCTTAGCGTATCTTAGGAAGACAGCCTTATAGGAGCTGTACTGGTTCTGTCTTGATACATCCTGAATCAAAGACAAAATACACACATAAATAATTCAGTTACAAAACAACTGGAGGCAGAAGCCTGCAGATCCAAACAGCACATTAGAGAGGGCAGGGAATGTACAGAACAGGCTGGAGTTTTAACACCCCGAAAGTAAAGTGGACTAGGAGTGAGGAAGAGCTACTGCAGCGAAGGAAGAAGCATAGTTTGGATGTTAGTACAACAAGGAAGGAGCAGCTCAGGGCCTGAGGAACACAACAGAACACATCCAGGGTGGAGTTCAGCAAGTCAATACATGAGTATAGAGATAGAAAGCCTGATCCTTATTGATGGTCCTCGGTTGAAACCACTGGCTTACAGCACGTGAAGATTCATGTGAACCATGAAAATAGAGCAGGAGCTGACTTTTCTCTTATACCTTCTTAGCCCCAATGCAAGCTTGACTGGACCTAAGCAATTGTAATTCAATGGTTAAGTGATTTTTTTCAACCCTCCAGTGAAGAGATCCACCAGGCACTAAGGAGAACTACCCTCAACATTATAAAGTTTCCTAAAAAAATCTAAGCCTAAGCCCCAATGCCTTCAGCTCTCTGTGAGATAATTCACACCAGTGAAGCCCAAATACCTGAATAAGAGCAGAAAGTGTGGGCACCATAATTCGTCAAAGTCAAAACATTGGCTAACAACAACAGCTGAATAAACTGACAGCTTGTCAGTGGAAAGAGATAATAAGCCACCATTTACACTACCTCTCTAATGGGGCTTAATTGCAGACTGAAAAATTAATCACAAGGAAAGGACTCTGGTTTATGTTCTCCTGAAGCAGCTTTACACCTTTCACTTCAAAGACCTGCACTGAGTTTGCACTGCTCTGCTATAAATAACAGCCTCTCAGTGGCAGGATTCTGCAAGCAACCATTTAAACAGCAGCATGGACTGGACTAGCTCTGGCAATTTGCACAGCTCACAGCAAGGAAGTCCAGCAACAGATGGTAGCTGGGCTAGACAAGCTGAAATGTGGGTTAAACCAGAGGTGCAACTAGTTTTGAAGTGTAATTTCCCTTACATCTCAGAAGATATGCTGATAAAAATCAGAACGACTCCACTTTTGGCCTCACCTCTATGGACTCCTGTGCTTTAAAGGGTGCAAGCACTTAAATGAAGCCATTCCCATGGGGAAGGCATGTATGATCCCACTTTCAGGTGTGAGGTCTTTTTAAAAGCGGTCAAACTCAAGCTGTGACTTTTTCATCAAAGCTTCCCCCTCTTGCTTCTTTACATACATACCCATTTTACAGATATTGCAAGAATTTACTATCTTTGAAATGCTCTCCCCCCTGCTATATTTGGTTGCTCAAAATATTAAAGGTAGCAAGATGAAAAGGACAGAGGGACAGGCTGACAGAGGGACTGTATAAGATACATTTCCTTCAAAAATCAGGCTCTGAAAGAGACATATGTGAAGAGGAAGGGCTTCATTGTTACTCCCATCTCTCCAGAGAGGTACCCCAGGTTGGTGACCTGCTCTCCCAGCAAGGTCACAGGGTGCCAGAGTCTAACTCTGGGACAGGTACTGGGTGGTGAAAGGAGAGAAGAGCAGACTGGTATCTGGTATGTAGGGAAGGAAGACGAAGAGTCAGTAGAGGTGGCTACCAAATGGTCAGCTCTCTGGGAACTATTCACCACCACCAGTATCTACATCAGTTTTCACAGACTCTTACCGTCAGCAGCACTGGGCTGGGCAGGGAGTTTGAGTTCCTACAAAAGAGTTACAAGAGTCAAACCGGGAGAGAACCGGGCCTTTTCAGAGCATTGATTTGCAGATGTGGCAGAAGGCATCCACCAACAGGAACTCTCATCCAGCTCATGGCCCCACAAGATGCTCAGCACCCACACAACCCAGCCTGTCCCAGTTCAGTCAAGCCTGTTGCACCAGTCCTGGGTCTCTCTGTGCAAGCGGACATGAGCAGGTCTGAATCTCTGGCTGCTCTGGGGCCACTGCTTTCCCCAAGCTGGCACCAGAAGCAGAGAAAGGGTAACCTGTCTCACTCCGAGCATACCAGGATTAACCTCATCACACAAAAGACAGGGCTGCCCTGCCTTGAGCCACATAAAATTTTCGCCTGCTTTCTCTTTGCCTAATTTAATAGTAAGGAATAAAAATAGCATCTGGGCTATTAAAAGGCAACAATAATCTATTAAACGTCTGCAGACTGCCTGAAATTGAGCCAGGGTCACCATTCCTTCTGAGACTCACTTAGTAGCAACATTCAATATTTGAGTTTTGCTTTTGGTAGAGAAATTAGGCAAGCCAGATTCTATTTTTATAGCATCTGCGCTATTACATAGGTAAGTGCTGCAGAGACCCATAGGAAGGGCATTCCCATGCTTGGCCTAGCTCAGGAAGGTCTGTGAGGGTCAGAGGCTCTCCTGGAAAGTGCTACTTCCCAAGGCGGAGCCATTTGTGCATGACTCATCATGCTGAAGGCAGTCCAACCCAAAGCACAGTTCTCATGTGTGCTTTCCATAACTAAGGAGTTGCCTTAGTTGGTTCTAGGCTATTTTTGCCAGAGGCCAAAGCCTAGAAAACAATCTCATTGCTAAGATATGGGCCTATGAGGCAAGAGCTGCAATCACCTCCAGTATAAAGCTTGCTGAAGGAAAGCCACTGCACATCTGATGCTTGAAGGTCATTTGGTAAGTCTGAATGATGGGGCTTGCTCTTTATGTAAAGCACACCCAGGTATTTTTGTGAAAATGTGGTAACAGCTGCCTTTGCATGAACCAAGATACCAGTTTTCCACTAAACTTATCTTCAAGGCCCTTCTCACACCCACAGGGAGCCCTACCACCCTGTCTATGAGATAGCTGGGTGAAAGGATCAAGGCTTTTCACTGCTCTTTGCTTCTCTAGGTCCTGCTCTGAGCAGAGTGGGACCTGATCCGCCTGGCATCCTGCCGGCATAACATAAGAAACTGCATAATAACTGTTAAGAAAAACAAACTCTCACTCTTCCTTTCAGTAAAGAGAGGTTTCCCCACAATCAGGGTTGGGGGGAGCATATCTCACAATTATTGCTCACTTGCGTGGCTCTTTGCACTAACCTGAGACACTTGGTGGCTGCAGATAAGCTATTGCCCTGTTCTGCAGTGGCCACCCCTATGCATCTGACTATACGTCTGCACCCCCTCAACATGATGCTTAACATTCATCTGTCTTCCCAACACACTTCTAGAGTGCGTTAAAAGCAAATTGCCACATTAGTTATCTTGACATTAAATTGTTAAATCCTGGCACACTGTCTAAGTCTGGGGCCTTTTAAGGAGTACTTATCATCTTACTTATTGTGGTCTTGATTCTTCATGAAAATGCGTAAGAGAAATTCAAATTCTTGGTCCTCTGTTGTAGCAGGAATGACAGCATATGTTCCTGGGCTCAAGATAAAGTAGTTGGTCACATCTCGAGTTAGGGAAAAATTTTGATTCAGAACTTCGGAGTTCTCCTGAAACAAAAATATAGCCGGCTATCTCCCCTTCATGTCAGGAACCACAGTAAATCAGCAAGTGCACCCACAGCAGCCTTACATTCCCACAGCTCTCTAAATATACACTGCATCTAACATGCCTTAACCTCCACAATGGCATGAAAAGCCCATCCAGGTGACAGACTTTCTTCAAGAACACATCAAAAATGCACAAGGGTGGAAAAACTGAAAGAAACAGAAGGCAAAATGAATGTAAGCGGATTTGAAGAGAACTTCAATTATCATTAAGCAGACTGGACTTCATGAAGAAATCAAGGATGAATACTCTTACTAAAACTTCCCTGAGATCTAGCATGACTCAGAGGTCAGAAAGCTCACTAAGCATCTCGCACAGATGACAATGCTTCAAGAATCACAACCCAAACCTTCCAGCAAGTGTCACAAGAAAACAGAATATTCTGATCTTTCTTCCATTATTTTTGCTGAGATGAAACAAATATAATGCAATAGTTATTACTATGATGACATGTAAAGATAGCATAATAAAAACCCCTTACTAAACATATTCCTCAAAATACATCAGCATGTATAAATTCCATTTAGAATGGTTATACAGCATGGCAGAGTTATTTAAGAGCCATGCCTTTGGGAGACAATAACATAAAACTGCTATTTTGGGAGAAAAAAAAAGATGACTACTGTTACAGACAGCTGGGAGGTATGTAGACTGCCTAGTATTATGGGTCAGATCTTGAGCAGATAGAAATGGCCAGTGCTGCAAAGAAATAAATGGTGTAATCCTTTTTTTTACTTTTGGGTCTCATTCCGTATTCCTTCTGGTAAAAAGCAGAAGCAGATTAGTATCTCAACGGAGTCAAAACCGGTGTGAGATAAGAATCAGCCTCTATGCATTACTCAGCTCTATCACACAACATTAAACTTCCCTCACAGCCACTATTAGTGTTCCACGTCTATATTTAATCAAAGGCTTCCTAGAGCTATCAGATACATCCATTCTGGTTTGCATCCTTGCCTGCACTGCATTTCCCTCTCATCCTGCCAAGGGATAATACTCTTTTTACTTCACAGCAACAATTTGAGGCATCTCAAAAGGTACTGAACAATGAATGATGCTGCTAATGAATAATGGCAGTGAAAGCGGTTCAGGGAAGAAGAATGAAGCCACATGAATCTCCACAATTGCACTCTCCTTGTGCAGAGAATACTCCTTGTAAACTTTTATGCAGATACCACCTCTGCCCTCAGCACTGAGGCTAGACACTGGGAAATAAACCCAGGGAATAGCACTGTACACCTACCCTGGTTTTAGCTCTTAGACATGGTTTTTGCTGCTACCAGGGCAGGACACTGGGCTGGCTGTAAGGAGCTGGTAGACCAGCTCTCATGTTAAAATACTGGCTGTGTCCACAGGAGAATATTTTCTCTACAATCTGCTGTGTGGATTTGTACCATTGTCATTACATTACTAAAAGCTATGGTGTGACAGAGCAGGATAAGTGTCCCCTTTCCCTCAGGGGGAACCAGGTGCTCCACAGTAATCCTGGTGCCTCTGGTAATGGTCTGTTCTGGCCTTGCCCTTCAGCTCCTGTGTAGGAGATCATCTAGGATCAGAAGCCCAAACTGAGCCTGAGGTGAGCTATGGGCTGACAGCCCACATCACCCAGACTTGACATACTCATCAAATTTCATCCATCCTTGGGAACATACCAAGACAGAAAAGCTAAATGAAGGCACCTGAGCATCAACTGGAGAGGAAGAAAGAAATTTTCAATATAAAGCAAGAATAGAGCAAATCTGTCCCCTAGTCTACTTCCTGATTAAACAACCTCTTTTCAAGGGACCCAACACCTACGCCATCACCTCCCACTGAGGGTCATTTCTGTTAAAATGGGTAAGTAATCAAGGTGGACACACATCATGGAAGAGCATTCAGGGACCTCCATGTCTGGTGACTGTTGGGGGACAGATGATGAGGATGCTGGAAGGAGCAAGTTCCCAACTAAGTAGGAGCAGCAGATCTTTCCCAAGTGGCACAGCTGGCCCCATGGAGTCCTGCAAGCCTGATATCTGTACCGGGCAGAGGATCTCCTTCCATAGGGATAGTGAGTTCCACTTGCTGGAGAGATGCTCTTTTTATTACATCTTCTGTTTCTCAGACACTGTTTTTTACGAGGTACAAAGCCATGCTCTTCCTTTATGAGGAGGTGCTATCAATTATTCAAAGTCTGGGACTAAGGCAAACCTTTCCAGTGATCAGGAGAATGTGAAGTTAGGGTCACAGAAATCTCTGCTTCCTTTTATTTTTCAGGTTAAGAACAACTCCCTCCCACCCTCCTCAGCCAACAGTAAAAACACTTTGGAAAAGGCTAGCATCCATCCACACTAGCAATTGCACTTTTAGTAACTCTGACGATGCTCTGACACCAACTGCCCTTGAAATGGCAGCTCCCTGAACTGTCACAAGAAAAAAAAAACCCAAACAAAACAGGGAAATTGTAGTGGAGGTCCCAGGTATCTGAGTTGATTACCTCTGCACTGGTCTTGAGCAAAGCCTTCCATGTATTTTGTAAATGGGTTTTGCATGGCATTTCTGTGGTAGAAAATGGATGATGAGCAAAACAGGCCTATTTGGGCAAACAAGAGGCTATTTGCTTCCCTACTAGACCTGGAGTACCACTCAAGCACTGTGGTTAGTGCTGGCTGTCATGCCTTGTGCCAGGCCAGCAAGGCATGTCGCAAGTACTGCTGGGCACAGAAGATACTGCCCTGGCACGTCTTGTAACCTCAGGACTCCCTGAGTTTCCCGGGGCTATTTTGGGATGCTACAGAGCTAAAAGTTTAACCTTTTCTCTCAAGACATGAATAAAGCAAACTAAGCCTGCCGAACTCTACTTTTCCTGTGATATTCTACGATAGAAGGCATCTAGAAATTCACTCCAAATACTGACTGCTTGCTTTTTACAGCCCAAAAGACAATTCAGTCTTTCACTTCCATGTACAGATATAATAAGCCACACAGAAAACAACCGTGCCCACATGATACCTGATTGTGCTTACCATGGTGATAAAAAAGCCAATCTTCAGGTTTTTTGTATCCTGCATATCCTCAGCACGTTTTTGCATGAGTGAAATGACTACATTATAGGTTTTGGGGTCATAATCTGACACTTTGAAAAAATACTGAGGGTTCGTTGAAACTGCACCTGCTGAGAAAGTGTTAATAGATTAACAGTAACCACATAGATGTCCCAGTAGTAGCCTATTGTTTAAGTTCTTGCTTGTGTGGACCCAGAGGAATAGGTAGTTACTGCTCCAAGATCCTTCCAATACAACAGAGAAACTGTAGTCTCTACATTGCCAGTAGGAGTTGAGGCATCTGGAGTTAAACTAATTGCATATTCTAGAAATCTCTGGCAAAGTCATGCAGATTTCTCAAGCCCCCTACATCTGCTTCACCTACATGGCACACTTGCCCCGAGGCAGAAAACAGTGATTCTTAATCAGCTGCCTGACCCCAGTGGCTGAGCTGAAAAGGACTGTGGCTTGGAGAGCACAAACACATTAAAAAAAAAGACAAAAAAAAAAAGTCAGAAAAAGTCCAAATCTATCCCCCCCTTCCTTCCTGTTAGTGTTTGTGGTGGACAAGACAGAGTGTTGAGCACCAGAGGGAAAAGGTTTGTTCTTGGCCAAGATTTTGGTTAACAGGAAGCATCCCTGATAAGAAAGAAGTAAAATGCCCAAACTGGGGAAAAAGGACTGAGATGGCAGAATCTGCTTAAACAAGCCTAGACTTTAAGTCGTGTAGCTGTGTTGGGGGGCCTCGAAAGCTGCAATTTAGCCCAATTATACTTGGACAGGAACTTTACTAGAGGGATGGTAGAAAACACAGCTCCAAGGAAATTGGCTCTGCCCATGCACTCTCAGTTCAGCCCCTGCACCTCCTCGCTCAGTCCCAGTGCTCATGGTGTGCAGCAGCACAGGCATTGCTTTGTTATCACCCCTTGAGACACAGTGATCAAGGTTATGAGGAGGAGGCTGAAACCTATTTGCGGCTAAGTCAGCGTCGCAATAAAAACAAGCTCCTTCACTGACCACATGCTACCATCTTAGGTTAAGAACACAGAGCCCAAATAGTGATGCATCTGTAAAAAAGTAAGATAAGATAAGGTAAAAAAGTAAAAATAAATAAAAAACCACTACTACTAATAATAGGAGCTTGCAATGCCAGAAAAGTCCTTGCACAGGCAGTAAAATCAACAGTTTCATCTGCTCAAAGGCCTTTCTACCTCTGAAAATAGAGCTCTGTAGCTCAATTATTTAATTTCATATCCATTTAATTTGCGAGTATTTCTCGCTCTGTAAAATCAGCTACATATTTGCCAGATCAGACTTTCTGATGAGGCCCCCCAGTAACACCTACTGCAACTGGCTGAAAGATAGACAAGCACATTTTGATTTAAAGAGTTCAGGGTTTCTAAATCATAAGTCTCCTGTTTTAACTCAGCCAGTGCTGCTGCTTTGTTTCTGCCTCTTCAGCTGATAGGTGCTGTAATGGGAAAGGGCAGGCATTAACAACTGGCAATCAATATTTCTGCATTTCAGTGCTCAGAGTGAATGTTTGACTGTAAGCACCAGTAGAGAGGAGGAGAGGACTCGGTGACTGCAGTGAGCATTCATTACCTGGGGAATAGTTGTTCCTGCCTGTGGCAAGGACTGGACTCCATAGGCTGATGTGCCTTTCCACAGACCACCTTGTGCAGTGCTGATCTCCAAAGTCCAGAAACGTTGGGGTGCTGTTACATATATACAGCCAGGAAAACTGCTCCTGGAAGTTTTCACAGGACATCCTGCAGAAAAGGAGAAAATCTCACCTTTCAGTTTGAGACACCAGTCAGGTACTCACATTCACTCCACATGGCTTTAAAGGGGGATTACAGAGAGCACTGTGGGCTGTAGCTGACCTGGCTGATACCATGCAGAAATCAGGTCTCAATGCATTTGGGCTGCCCTAACTGCATCTAAAGCCCCAGGGAAATTACGGGGCATGGTCAGTAGTACCTAGGTGGAGTCCTGCTATCTTCAACACATCTCTGCCACTGTACCTTGCTTTGTCCCTCCGCAGTGTCTTGCCCCATACTTATGCTTTGCTCAAGCCTGCAGCGTCTATCTCGGATCAGACTGCTGCTCCCTTGCTTTCCTCAGAGCCTCGTGGGGCAAGTGTGCACTTTCTGAACAATAACAGCTTTTCTAAAGGATGGCTCACACATGGCTAAACTGGATCTGAGTGTAATCAGAGGCAGTGAAAAGCCACAAGCAGCTGAAGAGCGGTTAAGTGCACAAGCTCTATGACCTGCTCATCAGCCACTTGTGCCCTCCGAGCACCAGCCAGTCCAAGGTTCAAGCTAGGCACTTTTAAGGGAAAGGCAGTGTGACAAAATGACTAGGTCTCAGTGAGCTGGATTTTTACTTCGCTCACTTTTCATTTTTTTCAACAGCTTGTTACTTAATATTGGCCAGCTCCGTTTCTCCGGGTCTTGTTTCCTCTGAAACCATGGGATCAGGACAACCTCCAATTTGCTGTTTGCAGACAGCTAACACACGGTGCCTTGAGCCATCACTAAAAGCAGAGAACTGCCTAAATGACCCTTTTTCATAATGAACATGAATAGAAAACCTGGTAGACAGAAGGATTGACAGGGAAATACCAGAATTCTCCATCATCCTTGTTTCTCAGGAGGGCTTCCCTCCATTTAGGCTCAACATGTTCCCACTGAGGAGAGCTGCAAACAGGAACAAAGCAACAAGCAGATGTGAGGCACAATTTTCCATCTCTCTCTGGCCAGCCCATTCCTCTAACCAGCCAATCAAGTCATGAGGGATCAGGAAGGGTGAGCAAACTGCACGTCGGGAACAGGACTGTGCTCAATACCTTCGTAGCCAAGGCCAGCAAACAGAGCTCTGTGCCTTTGCTGTGCCTGAGTTGCCCACCCTGGGATGGCAAATCCTGCTTCTGCCCTGCAAGCCCCAGTCACCTGTCCCCACGCTGGAGAGGTTAGTGAGGTACCAAGGCATAGCGCTCAGAAATGCTGATATTACACTGACATGTAGAGAGCACATTAGCCAGTCAAATGTGTTGCTTTCAAGCAGCATGTTTATAATTAAGCGATAATTGTACTTTCTGCAGAGTTTAAGATAAATAAACACAGCATGAATCAATAATTTATTGATTTATGCAGCTTACCTGTGAATGCGCTCTACTGACATTTCAATTACAGTTAGGATTATAGTTCACCCTTCCAAAAAATGGGAGGATGCTGTCTGAGCAGATAGCTATTATCCCAGCTATGCACCACCCGCCAACCCATCCAGACACAACACTAGCCTGACTTTTCTAGCAGTGAAGTTGTGAGTGATCCTAGCAACAGGGAGAGGTGGGATGCTATTAAATCATGTACGAGTGACACATGAACACCTCTCTAGTCAGGAAAACACTGATGCAATTCCACCAGGAAAAACTAACATCTATTTATTTACAAAACACTGTTGCAGTCTTCCTCTTTCCTCAGGAAAGAGAAGTTAGCTTATACACACAGCAGCAAAGCGGTCTTGCATCCCAAAGCTGCATGCAGATCCAAAAGATCAGTTCAAGTCACCCCCTGGCACTTTACTTTTGCAATAATCAAGGACCCCTTTTGTCTCTCTGTGTTCAATAATGCATAAAAAATACTGCCCTACTCTCATGGACTTGGCTAACCATCCTCTTCCCAGATTTGGACTCATGGGAGGGGAAGAAGGAGCAGGAAGGTGGATGCACGATTGCTGCAGGAGAATTCAAAAGAAGCGGCAAGCCAGCCACCATCTAGGGGCATGGCCAGAGGTTACTCCAGGTAGTAACTCTTTCACCCGTGACTTATCTGGAATTACCCACTGGGAAAAAAGTACACATGGACAAAAAGGGATACCTGAGCTAGACCTAGTGAGGAGCATATATAAAACCAATGCTGCATTAGTTTTCCCTGGATTGGATTTCTGTGGGCAGTTGCTTTGCAGATGGAAATAATGCTTATAATGAATTGATTTAGAAATGTCTGCTTCATTATAATGGATGCAAGGCAGAGGTCCTTTACAATAAGCTTATAAAAGAGTGATTCTCCTTATGAGACCATACTCATCACTCCAGGGCCCCTTCCACTCCCCATGGCCCCACGGATTCCAGATCCTGATGATATGTTTCCAGCCATTCTTGTAGCGTACCTGTAAATAGGAAAACTCAGTCACTGCTTTTTACAATTGTGATATTCAGTGAAGAAATGGATAATAAAATGGATCTTCTTCTATACCTTGGAGACCTGCTTTAACTTCTGATCTCATTTGACTGCAGCTAAAAATCAGTGCCTTTTGCTACATTGTAAAGGAATGACATGTGGGAGAAAACTGCACCCATTTTGCTTTTCCAAGGACAGTGAATAGCTGACACAGAGCGAAGTAGCAGCATTCCTGCCACACTGCATGACTTCAACGGCCTTGGGAAACTCCAGTGCCTAATTCTGCACATCTGATTCTGTGAGTCAGCAAAGGCAGAGACTTTGAGGAACGAGGTCACCAGACTGCCTGGAGTCAATGTTGACAGTCAGGACGGAGAAATGATGATAAACAGAATCTGTGTGGTTTCCAACAGCTGGAGTTTCTGGTGCTTTTCTCCTCTTGCTGTCACTGGTTTAAGCCAGAAGCATCTCACTTTCACCAGTGAAGCCAAAATGGTGCAAGTGGAAAGAAGCAAATGTTTTGTTTCTGGCTCTCCTTATGCACACAGACAGTGTTGGAAACAAATGCCGTGGCAGTCTCTTCCCAGGCAAAGTCCCAGGCCCTGGCCAGCCTCAAATCACTTCCCCACAGGACACCCCCCTGGATGCCTTGGCACTCCTGTAAGCTGAGGCAAAGACTGTTTCTCCTCTCTGCACTAATCACGAGTGGCAGGAAGCTGAAACAGCCTGCTTCCTCTCCAACAGGATTCAGGATCCTTCCACCCCTGTCTTGGGGAGAGCCAGCTGGAGCCTTCTCTGGAGCCTGGCAACCCCCATCCTTCCATTTTGGAGCCTCTTGTCTACAAGCAAGTGTCCTCCAAGACGAAGCACGCTGACTATGATAATGGCACCAAGCATGCCATGGCATGAGGGGTTATGAACCAAAGCCAAGGTCATACACGAAACTGTTAAAGAGAGGGGGAGAAGGAAGAAAATAGCTTAGGGAAAACACATCCCCTTTCCAAAGTACTTCAGGTTCTGAGATTAAAACGTGTTCTAGCTATCTTGCTTGATAGCATAGCCGTTGTTTGATTTCCTTCTTGGCCTTGTTCACTGTTAACTCTCCCTGTGTGCACTACAGCTTACTGAGGTAATCCGTGTTGTGACTTCTGGCTGCAAAAAAAATCCTTCATTTCTTTTGATCTGTGTGATAAATTGGTCCTGTTTTCAGATCAGCAATATTCATATCTAGCCAGGAGAAGTTCTGCATGAGTAGAACAACTTTAAAAGACGGAGAAATGCTGTTCTTGAACCAGCGAGTTATTTACTTTTCACACAGTGATTTTTGGCAGCTTGGGATTGAGCTGAACAAATGTAGATTTGCATATGACAAATCCCACAATTTCAGCCAGTGCTTCTATTACCATTTGAAACAGAAAAGTGAATTGTTTAAGAGTCAGCATGGAATAAATATCCCCAGAAATGCTGTATTTGCTGTTGAAGTATCCCAAAACAAAAGTGAATTTAAGTTGCATTTTTCCATTAGAAAAAAATACAAGATTCGGATATCCTCCCTCTTCCCACTGTGCCAGAATCCTTCCAACTCCTGGCATTTGAACTATGTGCTTTCAACAATCCCTCCTAAGGGTGAAGCTAATTAAAATTACTCTGAATGGAACAGCAGCATGACTGCCCTGTAGTGGATCACCAGTGCAAAACCACCAGGCAGGAACAAGTCCTTGACCTTACCTTCACAGCTCCTGTGACAGTGTAGGCGTGACCCTGTACAATCCCATTCCTCAGCTCTATGTTCCTCCTCAGCTGCCGAAGGGAAAAAGCGCAGCTTTTAGCTCTCTGCCACACTACAAAGGTATGGTCATCAGCAATCAGAACTGTCATTTGGCATGGCAGAAAAAGCGACTCGGTTTTGACTACAGCAGTATCTCAAATACACTGGCTCCAGAGGAATGTGACTGTTGTTCCCACTGCAGCCATAAGAAGGCCAGTAAATTTAACAAAACTACAGGTCTTCACATATTTGCAAGTTCTTCAACGGTCCAGAGCTGCTGCAACTGCAGAATGACCTGGACTGGGTCACTGGCAGAATTTCCCTGCCACCCACAGCCCAATATCAGCCACCTGAGCTGAGGGGCTAGTCCCTGGCTAGCTTCAAGTCCCAGTGAACCAGGCACTACAGGAGCAATGTCACATGCTTTGGAGGCTTCCCTTACATGCTGTAAGGGAAGCCTTGGCAACCTTTTAGCAAGATGCTTGCTGAGCATCACAAAGCCTTTTGCACTTCCCAGCATTACTACCAGTAGCCTGCAAATCACAATGTGATAATAGCATCTTCTTGCAGAAGAGAGGTGCATTTTGGCCTTGCTAGAATCAACCACAAAGCTATAAGGCCAAAATCAGCCCTGCTGCAAGAGGGTACCACTCTGTCACAGTGGAATTAGCCAGAAGAGAAGCCACAGACCCCTCTCTGACAGACCAATCCATCTATATTCCTTACTGCATAACCTTACTTCCTTTTTGCTGCCAACATCTCTTCAGGCATCCATAAACTGTAACTATTGCATGGAATGATTATGGACTTCCTTTTTCACTCAAAAGAGCAACCTTTATGTAAACATGGTAAACCAACAAAGGCATGTTACTGGCCCTGTGACTCACTTGGCCTGAGGTGCTACACCCCATCAGACACTGAGATTTGTCAGCTGCTTTCAGTATCTCCTCCAGATCAGGAGGGGGATCCTTCAATGAAAACTGCATTTGGACTCCACCTGTGAGGTCTATTAAAGCATCAGAAAGGTAGCCTCCATGCAAGTTCTGGTAGGAGCCCCGCAACCTGATGGGAAAAAAAAAAAAAAAAAAAAAAGTTATTTAGTCCTTACACTGTGTTTTAATAAACAATGTACAGTGACGGCCTCCAAAATGCACATGCCATCGAAGCAGCGAGCATGGGGAGAGCCTGGGGCACGTAGACGTTGGGGCCAGGTAGTGAAAGGAAATGTGATTGAAATACATGGCCAGACACAACACATGCCCTGTGGAATGAATGAGGCAAAGAGGGACTTTTTCCTATGTATTCACCCACATCTGAGGCAGCTGTCTAGAGTCATTTACAGACAGTGGAAAATAATAAGGTGCATCTCATGCCAACACAGACATTTTAGGGAGATGAGCTGCATCTCATCTTGAAGTATCCAGTTTCCTTCTTCTGAACAGAGAGCCAAGGGTGACTAGTTCAAAAGGATGTTTCAGATCAAATGGAACTGAACTGTTAGTTTCTACATCATATTTTGTCATCACTCTTCACAAAAATGGCCAGTGTCCCTTTTGCAAATGAGAAATAGGAAGAAGAGAGAGGTGAAGGTATTTGCCCATGCTCCCAAGGCAAGACAAAAACAAGTTTTCAGCACTGTTCCCAATTCACTCTGCTGGAGTGCAATAATAGGATAATAATTTAATATTGCCAACACAGTCCTTGTTGTTTTTATCGTGTGCTTTTTATTGAGACAGCAAATAAGCTGGAACATGCCGTACTTAGAGCAGGTAGAGCATGCTGTTAAACCCCACCATACACACTGTATTTAATGAATGTAATCAAATGAAGTCCACGGCTAATTGTATTTTGAAGGGTTGTCCTTGTCCTACACTGATGAAAAGAATTTGTCATGGGCACTGGGGAAAAACTTCTCAAATAGGAATCTCATAAACAGCATCGCTTGCAATTTTAATTTAATAGAGGTTTGGTTTGCTTTGTAATTAAAATCTTATGCAGCAAATTGATACTGAATTCTGAGTCAACTTTTCTGAGATATCTCAGGGCAAAATGCATCCTATTCCTGAGTCGCTCAGATGATGCTTTAACATTTGCTTATTCCTGACCAAATCTGCCAAAATGAGTAGCTCTCTTCTTCAGCTCATCTTTACTTCCTTGCAAGTGTTACACCAGCTTCATGTGGGGCATGTGTACCAAGTTCCAGCCCTTCATACTACCTCTCACACAGGAATTTCTCTTCAGCATATTTAATAATGGGCAATGTTACAGATGCTAAGGGACCACACTCTGATCCCTTCACTCGTCAGAGGATTTTTTAAAAATTATTATCTCTTTATTAATCCTTATTAACCCTGCAGTACTCTAGGGACCTCAGCCAATAGTCAGAGCTCCCTGTGTGAAGTGAGAGCTGACCAGAGACTCACAGGAGTGCATGTGTTGTGCCTAGGCATGTTCTTCAGTCGTGCTTCCTCTCATTGCTGGCTCCAAATATCTACACCATCTCTGATTACTGACTGTAAACAGAGGTAATCCCTGCTTAGAGTCTGCAGCTTTAAATAGAAGAAAATATGGAAAGGAAAACAGAGGCCAAGAAGTCTGCTTAAAATAAGGAGGAGATGTCCAGCCCCTTTTGTGTCACCAGCCACTGCCCTGTTCATTTTACTCCTCAGGTGTTAACATCCCAGACTTGGACTGAGTATATTTAGGTCTTCAGCCTGAGACCAACATCTCCAGGTTATGGTGGCCCTGTGTTTGCATGCAGCCACAGTTCCTTGCATAGACACAGCACAAAATACACAGCTGTTAGCCTGAACTCCTCCCTGTGTGCTTTGCATAAAGCAGAGGGTGAAACCACCCGTAGAAAGCATTCAGCACTGGGTGGAAGAATAGAACAGGTATATTTACTTGGCATATGCTTTTTCCAGCAAGGATGGCCAGAATTCATTTGACGTTCGAGGGTGTACAGACAGGTATCTTCCATTTAGGAATGGCAGTCGGTCATCTATCACTACATCCACCCAGTCTCCATATTGCCAGAACTGGAAATTAAAAAAAAAAGAAAAAAAGAAAAAAAAGAAGAGAGAGGAAAGAATGAGCCTCTTAAGAGCTAATATTCATGCCAAGCAACAGCCTCCTGAAATAGCACAGGAATTAATCTAAAGCATGGATATGTACAAGTTGTCTCCTGAACTGCTTAAGGCTAATGGTCCACATTGTTAAACAAGCTACCAAGTGGCTGGATTTCCCAGTGGCAGGGGAAGTCATTTGGGAATATAAATAGTCCTGCAATCAGTGGGAGGAAAGATTCAACGTGGGAAATATGCTAATATTCTTGGGTGATAGCAAGCATTCAAGATGATAAAGAACAATCATGCAGATGGTTCAGTGAGCCTCACTCCTCAGCTGCACTTGGATTTTCCCCTGCAGCACAGCTCTTGGCCAGAGGGCCTCTGTCATGATCCAGTCTCTAGATTCTCTTTCCTCTGTGTTTCAATTAAGACTCTGACATGCTGTCATGGACAGGGACAGTGTAGTGACTAAAGACTGTTTTGAGGTGTTATCCGTCTCCTTGATAGATGAGGAGGACGCAGGCAGTCTCTCTAGCATGTGGACAGAGCAGGTGTTTCTCCAGCTGATGAAACCTTTCAAGGGAGAAGATAGGGAAAGAGATCTGTGGGGATGAACTAAAGGAGCCATTTCCAGAGTCATTAGCAGATTAATGTAGCTTAGCATGATTCGCAATCATAAGAGGCCAAGCTCTTATTTGCAGTAATGCTAAGGACTCCAGTGGAAGTATGCCAGCAATAGATTTAGTCTAGCATGATTTTATTTCAACAGCTTTGGTCAATGAAAAACCCCAAAATGAGCTGTTCTGTTAGAAAAGCACAAGACCAGATCCGCCCAGCAGCAAAGCAGCTTACAGTCTGCTAAGCTGAAAGCCAGTTTGATCCTACTTAAGTTCTGCCTCACCCCAGCCTTTTGCTCCTTACATTAGTGGCGGCAGGAGGTGGCAGGGTTGGACTCTCCGAACTTGAGCTCCAGGAGTGGTTTGAAGCTTCTACTTCATTTTGGCAGGATGGGGTTTGAGGAAAAGCCTGCCACTGGCTGTCCTCTGCCCAAAAAAGAGACAAGCAAAAGTACAGTCCAAAAGGAGCTGTCCTTTCAGTCACCCAACATGCCCTCCTGTCACCAGTTAACACCTGGCAGCAGGTCTGTATGGAGAAAAGGTGTGACATCCAGCCACACCTCCCCATGGTTCTTCATGTGCAAACACAACAGGTAAACAAGGAGAACAACACGGAACTGGCTGTGGGGATTAATGCAGTCCAAACACACTGAGTGACATTTTTCCAAAAGCCAAGTTCCTTGGCCATCTTTGGTAGGGTGCTCAAGCTTGGAGGCCTTCTGAACACAGCACTGTATTTTTCTTCAGCTGGATAAAGAGAGCTGCTTTGTCCTGACTACCACAGATTTAATAATCATGGTCTCATCTGAGCTCACAAGGACAGGAAAAGCCACAGTGGGAATGAGGAACCTCATGGAAAGTCCTAGGATTCTCTGGGTGTGCAAGAGTAGTACAGGAGAAGCCATTCTCCCCCTTATGCCTTCAGAGAGGCCCTATGCCTTCACCTTCTGGCTTAAGAGTCTGGCTTCATTAAATATCTTTATACCCTCAGGATTTAAAGTACTACAGATGGGAACGTGACAGTAAGTGAAACAAAGAATCCCTATTTAGGCAGGCTTCAAAAAGGGAAGTTCTTCACTTCCACATTAGTGGTGAGCCTTTTAAATCAGGACTTTATTTTCCTTGGCTCGGAAGAGGAGGAAAAAGAAACGGACAGTTGCAAGATGATAACACCACGCCTAGGGTGCTGCTGGTCGGAGGAGGAATACTGTGTGGTTATTTTGCATCCTTTTTCCCCTTCCTCAACAGGTATCTTAGAGAAATCCAGTTCTGGAATTGAGCAAGGTGAAAATTCCATGCCTTTCAACCACTCTTTTGCATGGTTTTAGGAGGCACCTTTCGGATGTATCCTGAAACTGAGGTCTTGACCACTTATGGCCTTTAAAGATTTCATCAGTTTGTTCCTGAGAGCTGCGACATTAATGCTCAGGGCGGATCCTCCCTGTTTTGAATTGGTGCACTGTGCCATAACCCCCTGTAGTCCCTGCAGAATATTTCTGGTTTTTTCCCAGGCTGAGCTGCTGCTGCTTACTGTCACAATGCGTGGCATACCCTGCCTCACAAGCATCAGAGTTTCTGTGTCAGAGAAAGTGATTCCTATACAAACACAGAACTAACTTAATTCCTGGTGAAATAACATAATTGTAATTATACCCTAGATAAAAACGTTACCCATTTTAACTACAGCTGATAAAGTGCTTAACACCCTTAACTCTTGCAGCCAAACAGCCAGTGTTGTGTAGGAAGACTGGAGCAGCCTTTGTAATTCCTGAGAGAGACATTGTGCTCCAGGATCCAAAAGGGTGAAAAAAAGTTATAAGCTAAAATTTTTATATTAGCATATGATATGCCTTATTTGTGATTTTTCACTGAACTGAGCACTGATGTTTTAGCCTGTGGATGGCAGTAAAATATCTTTGATGGAATAATTGAAAGGCATTGCTGAGAAGCATTTCCATTCAGAGTAGCTTTCTCAGGGGTTTATTGCTCAAGGAAAGCCAGAAACAGTTGCATTGATTTGCAGATGAGATGACAGGGAAAACATTTTCAAATACTGTAAGGTATTTATACCGCTTAAGATTTAAGGATTGCTCCTAACTAATCTTTCAAAGCTCTCATGAAAGGCAATCTAGCTTGCATCCTTTTAATGTGTTTTAAGCAGAGTGGTGTCCATTCAGCTGGTTTATCTCATACAGTGCACCTCTGCATTCTGGAAATAGGCCNTACAGTGCACCTCTGCATGCTGGAAATAGGCCAACACAGAAACATCTGGTATTCCAAGGAGCAAAGGAACAGAGCAAAATTTAGACTGCCTGCAGGAGAATCCTCCTGGTGCTGCTCCACGAGAGCTCCAGGGGGTCAGAAAAGTCTCACTGCCAGAGCTCTTTGCTTGGTACTGAACCGCATATAACAAAACAAAGTTGTGAAAAAAGGGGGATGATGAATGGCCGAGTATATACTGATTCTTTCTACAACCAGTTTAGTTTCTGCAGCTTAATGGTACTGCAAGTACTTCTAATCCCACGAGATATTGGGTCGACTCAGATAGCAACTGGCAGGCCCTGCTTGCTTGTATCCCAGTCACCCTCCTGGGAGATTCAGAGAATTTCAAGAGTTGGTACAAAGTGA
>VYZV01002485.1:158718-181628 GCA_013401275.1 Pandion haliaetus | reverse complement strand
GATCGACTAAAAAGCCTTGCTCTTGTCTCCAAAACAAACCTCTCTTCAGAATATCAAAAGCCTGTTTCAACAAACTGTCTCCAAGGTTTTGTAATTTCAAGCCATTTCCATGAGCTAGGAGGGCAAGGTAAAGTATATGGGGAAATAGAAAATGAGTCCAAATAGATAAAAAGCATAGTTGTGCCAAGAGCCATAACAAACTGTCCAAATCAAAGCAGACACCAAAATGCCATCTAAAACATATATGTACACAAGTTCATCTGAACAGCTGGTATTCGTACCTCTGGAGTCATAACTTTCAGAAAAGGGTTTCAAATTCCCTGAAGTGTGATTGCACCACCTGGAGCACAAGGAATCACTAGAAAATCTGGGTTTTTCTGCAAAATTCTGAACTGGGAGTCAGCACTGAAGAACCAAAGCATTCAAGGATGTTGAGATCTGGGACTGCAGTTTGGACCCCTATATAATCTAACCAGCCAAGCCCAAGCAGTACCAATACAGCAGAGAATACATACCCGGAAATGAAAAATCCCAGCATAATCATCCTGGAATCCTTGGTCCTTTGGTAAAACATTTTCCAAAAATTGCTTCTGCAGTGTCAGGGAGCCCAGGGCAGCCAGCATCCAGCAGTTACCTCAAGGGGAAGAATCCAGCGCATTCAGTCAGTTACTCACTGTTACGGACCATAACTAACTCTTTAGATGAGTAGACTTCGACATCTAAGACATCTAAGAACCAGCTTGTTAAAAGAAACCAACATTATTCTGTCTCCCTTTCCTCCCCCAAAATGCTGAACCACTATTCAGTATTCACTAGCAATGTCCTCTGGGAACCCTGATGCTATCCAGCCATCCTCTTCTACTTTCATGCTCCTCCTATCTTTTGTGGTCATGCTGAGACTTGCAGGCTAGAACATTCTTTAGGAAATCTTCAAACCTCTCAGTGGGGTGAGAAATAGGAAGATATTTCTTTCTATATGGGAGCAGAGCTGCTCCCAAAGACAAACATGGTTATGGACCAGAGAAAAAGATGGAACCAATACAAGGTGCACACACATGTCCGGGTAAGTATGAGAAGATGGACAGAAATATCCACAGGGAAGAAAACACTGAGAGTCAGATGAAGACATTAGGATGACAAGAAAATTCAGTCCTACATATGTTGGAGCTGTGCCTACTTAACCCAGAACTGTGACCCTTGTACTTGAAGCACCTGCCTGATCTCAGTTGGGCCTTCCTTCCTATGCTTATCCTTATATAAGCAGAGGGCAGGTGCCATACATAAGTAGCGGGGATTAGAGCTGCTGCATTTGGGAACCCTGTTAAATATCTGCAATAAATTGTGTGTGGACTTGTGTGAGTCTGGATTGACTTGTGCTGATTGTTTACTGCAGCTACTGTGGGCCATGCCTTCCCACCAAGCACTCAGAACACAGCAAAGCAATCACAGGTTATTGCTTTGTGCCAATCTTTTTCAAAACAGGAATATGACCTTACCTATTTCTCCTTGCATGATATCAAATCTGCTAACTCCACCAGTGATCAAGTAAGGATTTCTCTGAAATTCCTGGAGGAAAGAAAATGCAAAGATCATTGTGAGTACCCAGCCTTTGCCAGCAGCATGTTCCTGCCCCTTCAAGATCCTTGCTTGCCTACCTTTTCCACAGCTGAAAACTATTTGTCTTGAGCCCTGATGTTTTGTTGCCTGCCACCAACAAAAACACAGGAGATACTCAGGCATGTCTTCTTTAGTGTGCTCAGCTACTCCTAGGGATGGGGACTTGTGGCTGGGTGCTCACTGAGTTTTCATTTGGGTTTCTCTAATGCTACCAACACCTTTCAGGGAATACTCTGAGGCTGGCTGCAAAATCAGCAGTTTCCTGGGGGACAGTAAGGCAGAGACACAGAGGTTTCCAAGCAAAGTGGATCAGGGTCTGTACTTCAGCTCACCACAGGGCCTGGGAATGTTTTACTCCCTGAGCCTTTTGTGTTTCCATGCAGGACTAATACAGATCAGCCTGGGCTGCTTTTCATCACTCTGGTGAGGAAGCTATAGAAAGAGAGCTTAATCTCTCACTGCAAAATCCCATATGCCTGGCTGACTATTTTTAATTCAGGGAGAATTTTTCTTGCATTCCTTGAGAGTCTTGCTTGGGCAGTGAAAGGGGAAACTCTTCAGAGCTTGGCTTTGCACACAGAAATGTGAACCATTCTCCCACCTGCATCTGCTATTGGTCTGGAATATCTGAGTGCTCAGGTAGGAATGGCCTGAGCATCCCCCGTGAGTAATCCTTGGCACACCCCAACTGGATAAGGCTCTATTTTGAAAGAGCAATCAGCCTTAAATAAGAAAGTCACTGCACACCTCAGAAAATGAACAGATAAAAGGGAAAAAAACCCCATCTGAGTAAGAAAAATAATACAGCAGCTCTTCCTTAAGTAGGCCCTGGCATTTCTTCTCCCCAATTGATTTGACATGCTGCACAAAAATGAGACCAGTGCACAATGCAACTCATGACTCGCGCAGCTGTGTGAGGTCAGCATTAGCAAATGCTGTCAGTTTTCTGAAATGGCTTCACGGTGATCAAACCCCTCTGAGAAGTTTCCCTGTCAGGAGAAGATGCAACACAACGTTGCTGCTCCAGGCCTGCAGACAGATCATGCTCCCACAGCACTGCTGACACTGGGGAAAGCAGCCTGGGCAAGTATCTTCCTTGACAGATGCTTTCATGCAGCCATCCACACCTATCGCAGAACTTCAGGGATTTGCGATAAGAGATTTACCCATAGTAGGGGAGCAAGCCTAAGAAGTAGGTCACCAGCAGCAGCGGTCGGTCATCATACAGGGAAGCAGCAGTGCTCAGCCCTTCTCCCTTCCCCTCTACATCTGTCCCAGCTTTATCTTCTCTCTGTCTCTATTTCCCTGACAGCAGTTTGCCTCCCCGACCCGGGTGAATTCAAAACCTCCCACAAGAAGGAAAGAGTAACTCGCATGACAAGGCTCTGAACTTGACCTATGCCTTTGTGTGTGTCTGACTTACCAATAGTCATCCCAGAAAACCAACAGCATAAAGGAAAGGGTATTTCCCCCCCCCCCCCTCATTTCTGAGACTGTTGAAGTCTTAGTTGCCCCAGGCAGGGCGGCTTGGCTCTGATGGATGCGCTACAGTGCAGAGCTGCCATGGGAGTAACCACCATATCGAAACAAGAGCCTGAAACTAATGGGAAGGCAGCTGTGTCTCTTACAGGATTCCCGAGGAAAGGGCTGATGCTCTGCTCTGTGCTGGGATGATAAAGCTCTTAATTGCACTGTGGACCCTGCTAGCCTGTTATGGAGACCAGCTGAAAAGTCAGCCCATTAGATGCCTCAGCAGATTGCCCACCAAGATGTTCGACTCCCCAGTAAGCAAATGGGGATGAGCTGAGTCATTAAGCAGGTTTCTTGCTAAGAGAAACCAGTAATTTTGTCTAAATTCACAGAAACTAAACTAAACTAACAGAAAAAACACGATTTGAAGCCAGCCCCAGCCAACATGCCTTGACTGTGCATACAGATGATTTTGTGGCTATCAGAGAGAACAAAAGCTTAAGTCAAACACTCTCACTGTAATCCCCACTCACAACACACTTAAGCTCTGCTTCCAGTGGGGTGTACTCCCCACAGACTTAGGAGGCAATAACTGGAAAGCAACACAGAGCATGGGACTAGCCATGGAGAGGGGCTGCTCAGCAGCTGTCCCTCTGCAGAAACCATGCAGCAAATAGAAGGTGAATTCCGACTGAGCTGACACCGGTGCCGCTGCCTGAAACGGCAGCAGTCCTCCTTGATGTGTGCACTGCAGTCAGAAATGGCGGGGCAGGTTTTAATGAGAGGTTTGTGCTTTTGAGTGTAGCCACCTCTCTGTAGGCTTGAGAAGAAGAGGCAGCATAGGCACACTTCAAAGGGATGCACTGCACAGAGCATGGGCTCTTTGCAGAGCGTTGGGTGTGAGCCAAGGAAGGTCGGGGGACAAGCAGAAACTGAAGCAAAGGCAGGAGGGGGCAGTGGTGGGGAGCTGCAAGACCAGATACTTAGAAGAGCTCTGGAAGAACGCGACCCCTGAAGTCAGTGGTGGAATGGCTGTTCCCTTGAAGGATACTGTGTGGAGCCTGAACTAAGCACAGAGCTTAGAGAGGATAGACTTGTGATGGGTGCAGCGCTTCGGAAATCTGGGCCTTCTCAGCTGGAAGGAAAGGGAGGAAAGGAAGTCGCCAATTAGCTCCTATTCCTTGAAAGGCAAGAATACAGCAGTGATAAAACACCAGAAACTATAATCTATTATTGCAAAACACAGCTATGCACAGTTACCACTACACAAAATGTGCAAGTCTCACTATACGCTAGTGCTCAAATTGCATGACAAATAGAGAAACCACAGATTTAACTGTAAGCCTGTCCAGAAGCAGTACCCTGTTTCACTGAGAAATTATGATGAGGCTTTGTGGCATTTTCAGTTTTAGCTGGAGGGCAAAAGAAGAGGGAGCATACGGAGGCACGTGGTCTCTTCTCAGAGTATCTACAAGTCCAGCAGTGAAGGCAACCATATGGGCTGCAAGTCAACTGCTCTGCCTGAACTCGTCCCCCCAGGACAAAGCTATCATCACTCACTTTCCCTGGCCCACTGAAGACTTCATTATGTATTCAAAATAAAAGAGAAGTTCAAGGTCAAACCAGTTCATCCTCTAGAGAATGGTCTTACCACTGAAGTACTGCTTATCCAAAGGGCAAGATGGAGAATTAATTTGAGAGGTGGAAGGAAAGCACCCTGTACATGCATCTGACTCTAAGTTTCTTTTTATAATTGCTCAAAATTTTTAAGGAAGAACAAGTCCCCAGAAGAAGCTGGAGGTGAGTAGTGTAGATGCAGGCCACGTGCAGACATATGCAAATGACACAGTCAGACATTTTTGTGGAAAACTGGAAGCCTGAGGTGGGATTTCATAGGCAGCGTAAGCGAGTCTGACTGCAGGCTGCTGCTCAGTCTGGCCATGGCCACTTTCCCACAGATTTCCCCACTGGCCCAGCATGATCCTGAGTGCAGGTACAAGGCCACTGAGGGCTAAGAGGCAGGAGATGCCTCTCTACAGTGCTGCCTCCCAATCAGTTCACCTTAATCCTAGAGTAAAATCCCAGCCCTGCTTCTGTTTCTGCCACAGCACCACACCTTTCCCTTTGGCTGCACTTCTGTTACTCCCCCCTGCTCCGGCTCCACCTTCCTGACACGTCCTGCCGTCCTGAGCCACAGAGTTCCCTGTTTAAAAGACACCAATTAAGAAAAATTAAAAGGCTGCTATTGATTGAAAACCAAACTCTGTTCTCAGCTGGACAGATCTTAATTCAGCATCACTGCTGTGCCTTGTGAATTAAGAAGCAAACATGGTATTGCAGCTCTCTGGGCTGAGGGCACTGCCCAGCAGCATGCTCAGGAGGGGTCAGGCACAACACTGTCATACATCCCCAAACCACAGGAAACCTCCACAGAATAGCTAACACAGAAATAAGGCAGTTGGAGTAACAAGGGAGGGCAGGACAAAGAATAAGCTGTGATGGGTCACACCGAAGGTCTGCCTGTTGCAATGACTTGTCTCCGACAGCTCAGAGGGAGAGGGTAACTGAGCAAGCAGAAACTAACACTCCTCCTGCGTACATCCTCCCACTCTCTATCGCTTTGGAGCTAAACAATTTCCCAGGCTGGAGGGTCTATCCACAGTTTTATGTTTATTAGACCTCAAGGGAATCGGGAATCTGTTTCCTTCAATCTGCCTAATTTTTTATTTACTTTTTTTTTTTAAACTCATATTCTGCTTTTCTTTGACATTCTCTTAGATGGGAAAAACCAGGCTAATCTCAAGGGGTTTGCTTGCACCACCAGAACTCAGTTCCCTGCTTTACAGCAGAATAGCTCAATTCCCAATTGCCTGTTTTCAATACAAATGCCTTAGTTGCTTAAAAAAACCCTGCTCTGCTCCAGCTCTTTCTCACAAGGGAGGAATGAGGTGCTCAGACCCCACACAGGTGGGAAGCCCACAAATGTGAGAGCAAAGTCCTGTTGGAGGGTGACTGGTGTCCAACAACCAGCAGAAACAGAAATCAGCTCAGATTTTAACTGCAATCTGTTTGCTTTGCGTGGCTCAGTGCTAAAGAACAGTGACAACTGCAAACAAAGAAAGTAAATACAAAGGAGGTAAACAAGGGAGGTAGCCCTGTCTACCCCAAGGCCCTTCAGAGGCAGTTTCCTTAGAGGTCTCGAAACCTCCCACTTGGACCATACAGCACAAGCTGAAGTTTTCAAAGTGGCATGATGTTACCAACTATTTCCCTGTGACCACCACAGCCATATAATCCTGCTAGCTGACTCCCTAGCCCAAGAAACAGGGAAGCAGGTAAGTCAGCAAACCATCATAGGAGCACTGCTTTCGTCTCAACTCGGGATGTGTGCATACCCCCACAACAATCAGCCCTTTCCAAAAGCAACAGAGTCCAGAGATACTAGGCAAATAAACCCTCTTCATCTAAAGCCTGTGCAGAAAGACAGATGTAATAAATGGTGACGCACTGCAGCTTCCTTGGCCCAGAGAGATGAACTCTGAAGTTGAGGTCAGATGCAATCAGCTGAGTAGGCAAGAGCTGAGACAATGGCAGCCTGGAAACACTGCTCCCGTTCAATTACACTGATTGCATGTGCATACTCAAAAATAAGGTGAATTGATTTTGATTTTCATCAAGGAGAAATACTGAACAGGATCCAAGGGCCTTGTGGCCCCTGAGAAATACCGAAGCGGTGAACTCCGCCATGAACAGCTGGCAGGCAGCTTTGGCTCATGCCACAGAACAGCCCCACAGTGACAGATCTGCAGGTAGCACAGGACAGCACTATCCCTCATCGCCACACATTTCCCCTAACTTGCTTTATTAAAACAGCTTATGTGACAATCCAAATTTCTCCCCCCCCCTTTTTTTTTTTTTTAGGTTTTTTTCTTCATTTTTCCATTGTGCTATTAGAGCTAAGTTTTTAGGTTAACTTCAAACTGTTGTCGATTTCTTGCCTGAATAAAATCTGTCTTTTTCACCCCTCAAGCTACAGACAGGCCAAGGCTGATGCAGTAGGAGCTCCAGCTCAGGTTATCTGTCTAGAAAGACCCTAATTTCAAAATGATTTTTTTAAAGGATCATGATTTGATTGGTTTAGTCAGTTCTTGGGTCCAAAATTCCTTAACATTGATGTTAATTCCTGGAAATTTCTGGAAATCAAATCAAATGCCAATAAACAAATAATCACCAAAACCAGTACAGAATCATGATAGGCACTCTGTCGCTGACAGAAGGTGACATTTGCTTTGGGAAGGGGCAGAGGAAGAGGAAAAAATGCAAGCAAGCCCCTTCGCAAAATTACTGAATCAAATGATGAATCACTTTTCCCAGCAAACAAGCCTGGACTCAAACTGTATCATTTTTGCCAATGCTTTTTAGACAATAGCACGGTTCCCCGAGTCTCTGCTAAGGGAACAAGGTATTTCTCTTGCTCAAGTTTACATTAAAGCAGCCTCTCTCTGCGGCTTCTACCCAAGGACTTCTTTTAGACCCTACTCTTCCCTTCCCCTGACACCGGACACATGAGGCAAATACCCAGGAGTCCATGCCCTGATGCTATGAACAGACTGTGATGATGCAGAGGAAACCCACGTCAGCTATTTCAGACAGTCCTTTCACCACACACCCTCCTACAAGTCACATCAGAGGCACTCAGGGATTTCTCTCATGCTGACCCTCAAACCTCCACTGGCCACCTTGCAGATTTTCCCTCTCTTCTGGTTGCCTCACATGCATGTCATAGCCTATGTTAAATAGGGGATGGACTCTCCTATGACAGGCTCTTGCTCAGCAATCCCTCACTCCATAAGGTAGCCCCAGGGTCCCCAAGGGACGAAGGGCAAGCAGCTGCAGGAACAGCAGTCTGTGACTTTGAAGACATTCAGAAATATCTTCAGCAACTTCACCCTCTGCCTATTTTAGCCTTTTTTTTTTTTAAAGCATAAGCACTGAAGATCAGGGATTATCCTTAATGTTTGTAATGGGCACTATATCAAGCGCAATGGTGGGCTAACCCTGGTGCAGGGCCATGGCACTGCTGCATACGTGGTGATCTCTCCCCTCACACATACCATGTTTGAAAATATAACCAATGTTAGCAAAAGTGACGTTTCTTTTTGCATCTGTATAGTATCATGCATTATGATCAGAACAGAGCGAAATCTTTAGCCTAAGCATTGATTAAAAACGTGTATTCAACAACAGCAATTCATTTTGTGACTTCCTCTGTTCCACTCAATTGCTTGTGTGAAGTAAAAGCACCAAAGAATGAAAGAATTTGTTCTGAACATTTTTTTAAAGAAGCATCTCCATTTTTAAAATCTGACATAATTCTTCAAGGAGAATTTCCCTTTGAGTGTTCTTTAGAAAGGCCCAGCTATAGAAAATACCTTTTTCATTTCAAAACAGAACTTCTCTTCCATTTCTCCAAAGTGTGGGTGAAACAAAAGACCAGTTCATTGCAGAGCTCCTGCTGGGTCTGGTACCTCCAAGCCCCACCTCTAGTCATGCAAAATCTCAGTTACAAATTGCACCCATTTCAATGGACGTAGACTAAGGGCCTGGGGATGAAAACACAGCCTGGAGCAGTCCCCATCTGATGGGAAACTGCAACTACTGCAGAGTTAGGGAAAGTGACATTTCAAATGTTGTCTTGGTGCTCCTGATCCACCTGCCCCCTCAGGAACTCCCATATTAAATCAGCTCACTTTACAAGTCAAAATAAGTTGTTTCTGACTGTCACCACTGACTACTGCTGTTGAAAATCAAGCTGTTTTCTCTCTACTGTATACATTACCCTCAGGTATGAAGACCCCAAACTCTGAACGTAATTGGCAATTCTCTTGATAATGTACAAGGAAAAATAGAAGCAGCAAGTTGCCTAACTGCCCAGCTGGATCTGGAACAATGACAGCAGTTATAATTGCTATCTACCACTTAAATAACCAGATACTAGATGACTCAGAAAATGGAGGCTAAGAGATTATTAGGACCAAGATGCCAGTTATGTCACAGGTACATTTCCAGCCAAATTTTTTTTTATGTCAGAGGGAGCTAATGGTGGAGGCTGAAAAAAATATAGACATACATTAAATTGGCCATGCTTTGTTGGCAGGATGCAACTACGCTCACTCTCTGGGAGATGTATTCAGGTAGGAAACCGTCTCCTTTGGGGAAATTATAGGTATCTCTTTGCCAAGTAGTTTAGGTAGCTTAAACACCTGGGATCATGTATCCTTAAGTTAGCATTGCAATGACGTAAGAATAAAGAATGAACATTTCTGCATGGGTGAAAGGTGCACAACTCAAAAACTTAAGGAATGGTTCACTTCGACTCCTAAAACTGCAGCCTTCCCTCTTCCTCCCCAGAGACCAACTCCCAGAGGCAACTGGAAGCAGCACTGGTCTTTTGGGACATTTGAAATGCAAATACAGTTTTCTTTACTTCCTGACCCTTGGCTCAAAACATCTGCAGCTCTATAAATTAAAAGCAACCACTGCTATTTAGCAACTTCTTCTGCCCCTGCTTCATCCTGCCAGGAGACAGAGGCCATGCTTTGATGTCACCGTGACACAGCATAGGTGTTGTGGTGATGTTTGAGAGCTTCTGGTTGGGCTCCCCAGGCAGTTGATGCCATTGCCCTTTATCTTGCATCTTGTCTAGCAGGACGAAGCCTGGCTGGTTGGGAAATGGCTACAGGTGGAAATTTTGGTCAAACCGAGGAAAAAAAAAAAATTAGAATGGAGCCTTCTTCAGCACTGGCATCCTGGGTTCCTGTTCCAGATGAGCCAGCTGAGTCAGCAGTCTCAACTTTTTTTCCCTTGAGTACAATGTAGAAGATCAGCTAATGATGCTGCTTTAACCACTATAATAGAAGAAATGGCTTTTCAACATTTGCGTCATGAACCCTGGGCCGTGAGCATACAGTTTAATTTTTCAGAGGAGAGATCCGGCAAAGCCAATGACTTTTCATCCTTCTCTTTCCTGAAAAAAAAAATGGAAAATTTTTGGAAGCGATTGGTTTCAGTCAATTTGGTGGGGTGATGCTGGAAACTGTGTAGTGATTGCTGACAAAATGGAAGTGCTGGGAAGGAGAGGACCTCCGCAAATTTTTGAAACCTATTCCACAAGAACTTTCATGAATTGAGCAAAATGGAAGGGGATTCTCCAACACCTGCCTCACCTGACAAACTTCAAGCACTAGCAGCAGGTTCTGTTTTTGGCAAGGTACATCAGTCCCTTTGCACATGAAATAACTGTCAGGATATTAGAGTAGGATAGATGTTCATCCCACACTGCAGTGGCTCAAAATTGGTGGCATTTGGGTTTCTAAGTCTGTTTGTATGCTTTTGAAATCCTACGCTTCTCTGCTGCTCCCAAATGGCAAAAACACCAAGGTGGTTAGTACTTAACAGAACTGTATCACAACGTTTTATTCCAGTTTATTCATCTTTAAAATGCCCCTGAGAGTCCTTTCTAATATCCATGTTTGTCTTTTGTGAGTCTAATGCTTAGTTATCATATCTTTGTCTTTCTTGGTCTGGAAATGAAGGCAACTAACTCCGCTTCTTTGCATTTTTTAGTTACTATTCTACTATAACCCCTATTTCAAGAGATATTATCCCCACCTGCTACAAACCTGTAAGCAGAGGGCTGGTGTAAAAAACACAGCATCAGCTGCATTCTCACTGGACCCAGATTTGAAGAAAGGCTGCATGAGGAGAAGCCCAGATGTTCAGCCAGCAGTAGGAGCTGCTTCTGCAGAGAAGAATGATCCCTTCATAGCAGCTCCACAGAGGACACCCAGACATCTGCACCCAGCGCCTCCATACCTACCAAATCATGTGATAAGGCATCAACCCAGATTGGAAGTGCCTGTACCTCTGCACACACAATTACTTGGATACCTTCAGGCCCTGCTGCAGCAGTGAGTAGTGAAAAGTTCAAGCCTCAGGCTCCATCCCTATCACCACAACATTGCAGCCACCACCCTGTTGGTGTCCAGGCTGCAGGTTCTGCTCCACGTGATACTTCACCACATCACGTTCCTTTTACCCCAGGGCTGGGGCTTCCCGCCTTTCCATTTGGACATCCACATTCAGCAGCTACGCAGGCTCCCTGGGCTAGCCTCCTTCCCTTCCGGGACCCATGGCTTTCAATGTCCATGCTGGCAGCAGCTGCTGCTGTTGCTATGCCAAGGCCACCACACTGCCAAGCTCCAGCATGCCCTCATTGCCCTGCTTGCATCTGCCGTCTAAATAAATCTTTTCTAGTTGTCTTGTCCTGTTTGTACAATCTCACAGTTACTGTCTCTACACCCTGGGGTGTTGCCTGCAGGGAGGTGAACTGGTTTGCTCCAGCCCACGGAAGCCAAAGGCCCCAGGCACTAGTGATACCCTCAGCAAAACCCAGCAAAAGGGCAGCACATGGCTAATCCAGTAGCTGCACCAGCAGCAAACGGTACACAGCAGTGCTATTCAGCACAGTCAGACCACGGAAAGATTACCTAAATTAGGTCCTAGGATAAAAGAGCTGAATATGTGATTCCACCTCCCAATTTAAACATCCATATCCCAGATGATGACAACTGCCTATTAAACTGCAACTGGGAATCAACAGATAAACGTATTTCATCTAATGCCTTGTCCCAATTACTTCAAAATAGGTATTGCTGAGTCAGTGGCTTAGATTACAGAAATCAGAGATCTTTAATAGAATTTGATAGCTTCTCAGGTCTGCATAAAGTCCTCTAGAAGCAGATCAAAGTGGGAACACTAGTTCTAATCAGGTCCAGGTGGAAACAAACTTCCTACAAAAATGTACCCAATGAAATCATTAATGTTACAGAGGTTATCTTCCCTCCAAACATCTCACAGCAAGGATCCCTCCTTACAGTGTTGCGCTGCCAATGTTCCCCTTGGGGTCTACTTCCCTGCTTAGTACAGATCGCCTTTCCCAAGGCGAAGGTCTTTATCCCCTGGCCAACAGCAGCAGGACTACAAACCCCCCCCAGCTAGAGTAACTCACAGTTGGCCTCTTCCATTGTATTTGCCACAGCTTATCCGCTGGGAGCAGGTTGGGACCAATGGAGCTGACGTGAGCAGGGAAGGTGGCATCCTCAAAAAGCAGTCCTTGGCTCAGACACAAGGCTCGCAGCTGGTTGAAGTCCTGGTTATTGAATTTTTTCAGGTTCTGGAGGCTTCCTCTTGTCCCTGTTGTTTGCCAGCCCTGCTCCAACATCAGAGCAGAGCCAGGGGCGAGCATTGTGTCCCTTTCCTGTGAAGGAGAGACATGGACTGCCATTAGTTTCTCGATCCAAAGTGGTGCCTTAGGAGTGTGTGGGAAAGCAAACACTTCCCCCCCTGCCCCAAGAGGACTGTGGAGCAGCAGTTTGCAAAGCTGAGGGCAGTCACAGTGACAAAATCCTTATTAGCTGGAAATGCCTGGGGAAAGGGTAGTCGTCAAATCCCAACTGGTTTATCTTAAACCAGTGCTGTCACTGCTACAAATTCAATTTTGAGCCTTCCCTGAGGACAGAGAGCAAAGCTGTTAGCGAGCCGTTGTGTTAGCATTGAGGTACATATGCAACGTAAGTAAGTGTAGGGGATGGAGCAGGAGCTGCAGACACAGGGGGGGAGGGAAGTGGTGTGAGCAGGGAGACTGCTCAGAATACCCAGGACTCCTCTGGCCATGGATCACACCTGTGCCCAGGGCATTTTTCAAGTTATTTCATTTCCAGGAGTAAGCGCTTGACAGTCACTCCCTGTGAGACCTAAAGAAGGTAGAGACTTACCTTTCCTTGGGACCTGCTCCAAAGGCCCCAGACAGATTAGGGGGTGGCTTCCTACCAGCTTACACAGACACTCCACCAGACTCCCTAAAGCTACAAGGCTGAGTTGGGACCAAGCTGCAACATCCAGACCTGGATCCCACCTGCACTACTTGCTCACATGAGTGTGCACCAAAGTCTGGGGGTTTTGGACTCAGTAGTTCATTTGGAGGCCAGTGTTTAAACGGATCTGAATAGCAGATTCATATTTAAACTAGGCAGTCATTGCATGCCACCTGTAGCTATTCCAGTCTGGAGCATGTTTGAACCCCTCTTTGTTAATTCATTCAGGAAAAACGAACATTTCACACACACAGTGAAACCCTAGAATGGACAGACCTGCTAATACGTCTGCTGGCACAGCTAGGGAAGGATGCAGGAGATAAAATCTCCCGCTGTGGGCTCTGTTCCCTTTACAGTCATCAAAGATCACAGCAGGATTCTTGCCACCAAAGATCTACTTTTGCTCCAGAGGGAGGCAGTGCATTGTCCATGAAGACGCTGGATTGTGAGGTGGACTTCTGGGACATGAGTGGGAGAAGGGCACAGGAAGGCAGAAAACTTGCATGTTTGGACAGGTAGTGGCACCAGAGCTTTAAAAGAGCAATTTGTTCTGTCTAACCAGAGTAGGGGCTTTCAGGTGCACTCCCCAGAGCCCCATGGATGTACAGAGACACACACAAGTGCATCATCCCCTGGGGATCTTCCTTCAGCTAAAAAGCTCTGTTGTGGAGTTCAGAGACATAGCAGGAAGTTTGTGCAGCCAGCCTTGCCTCCTGGTTCCGCCAGCACCTTCCGTCACACAAAATTACAGGTTGCTGGATCGAAATATAACTCGAGGTCCATGCCAGTTTTCACCCTTCATTCACACTTGCCCTCACAAAAACAAAATTTTAACTGTCCTGAGCTATAATTCCCCTTTTGTCCCTTTCCTTATGAAATGAGAAGCCCCTGGTGAAGCCTTGCATTAGCAGACCTCTAAGGGCAAGAAGGATCATTGTGATCACCTCCTCTGGCTTTCTGCATGACAGATGCCACTGCACTTGATCCAGCGATTCCTGCCCCTAGTTCCTGGCTTCCACTTAAGAAGTACCTTCTCATAAATTAGCACTGCAAAAATCCACCACAAGCCTGGGCAAGCCACTCCTACACTTAATTAACTGCACTGTGCTAATTTCTAGCCTGAAGTCACTTAGTTTCACTTTCAAGCCACCAGATGCCATAGCTTTATTTATTTATTTATTTAAGTAGATAAAAGCGCTTTTCCCTACCAAATAAACTTATCTGTAGATCTGATATGTTCCTGGTTCGGTACAAAGAGAGCAGGTGGCTCCAGTAAGAGAAAAGCCTCAGATTTTTATTGTGAATCATTCACACGTGAAAAACACAGACCAGCCACACCAAGGGTGTGATACAGGCCCCTCCCCCCACATACACACTTTTTACTTAGTGTCATCACCTTTCTCAGTGCTTCAAGTCACTTGGCCTTCTGGCATTGTAACAGCAGCCTAGCAAAATAAGGAGTTTTGCATCTCATTGTTTTAATTAAAAGCCCCTCCCCCAACCCCCCCCAAAATAAACAAAAAAAAAAAAATCAGATGGAATTCAGAAATCACCCTCAGCCAACAGGAAGAGCGAACGTTCCCCTTGGGCTTGCATTTTTTAATACAATGGAAATAAATCTCATGTAATGTACCATAACATGACAAGGGAATGGCTTCTTCTTAACAAATACTCATTTGAAACTGTGCCCAGGCCCCATGCATGCTAAGATCTATTTCTTGCAACAGTGTTCCAGCAAAACTGATTACTAATTCCAAAACTCAAATTAAAACTAACAGAGCTTGAAGGCTGGGTCTGACACGCGTTCCCTCTCTTCTGACAGAGAACAAGAGTTTTTAGCATGTGTGTGTGTGTTTAATTATGTTGTTTAACATATCCGGAATAAATTAGAAACCAGACTGAAGAAAATAATACACTTAACTACTTTTCCCTTGCAGGAATAACTTCATCAGCATTGTGTCTGGTGGCACACATGCACAGATAGATAAGCTCTACAGCCATCCATGCCACTGTGCAGGCAGCCCATGGGGTCACACGCATCTAGCTAGCACTGTCCCGTCCACACCAGCGTGCTCCGCCAGCCACCTCTTTCAGAGCAGCTTCCTGAGCCCTGGCCACAGGTTGGCTCTCATGGATGCATCAGCAACAGCAAAGATGACAACAGCTTTTAAAGCAGAATATTGCCTGCCTGATTGGGAAGCTTCTTACCATTACTGAACTCCGAGGCAGAAAGACTAAAGGGACAAAGTTATAATGCGATGGGACTCAGAGGTGTTGCCTTTGGACTGCTGCCTGCCATGTGATGCAAGGAGAGAGGAGGGATTTCAATCACTCACAAAAGCTGCTTCAGACATATTATAAAACACTGGAGAAAAACAAGAGACTGACTCTCAATTAAGGAAGGAAATTGTTATTCAGAAGGGGTTAAACACAGATGTACTTAGTCCTGGGATCTCCTCCAACACATTTATTTATCTGAAATGGAGAAAGGAATCACACCCAACTTTGCATCTACTGCTCTTTTTTGGTCCCTCTTCTTCTCAGCAGAGAGAGATCCTTCCTGCTGTCTGTCTCAGAGGGAGGGACAAATGATACAGGGTGAGGGAAGGAAGGGGAGCAGTGGAAAAAGCTACAGAGAGAAGGAGAAAAAGAGATCAGAAGTGACAGTTGGAAGGGATGGGAAGGGAAGGAAAGGGGAGCCTCTGAGAATATCAGAGCAAGAAGGTTGGTGACCCCTGCAGAAACAAATCTGGGAACTCCAAGCACCCACCATATTCTGCATTAAACAGCTTAAAAGCCAGCAGCAAAGGGTGTGTCTCATCTCCCTCCAGCACTCATTCACGAAAGCTGTCAAGCAACTATTATAATCAGGTACTCGATGGTGGCAAATGCTACTGACAGCTAATTACACTTTGCATAAAGATTTATGTCAGAGTACAGACATAATTTCTTTCAATGGCTTCTGATATTTTTCACTGAGTAGAAAGTGGAAATAGGCAATTAGAACTGTGTCTACTTCATAGCTGAACTATCCACCTTCTCCTCTCCACTGATTTTCTCAAAACATTTCCATTACATGTTGGCTTAGCTGGGTTTCTGTACTTTAGGAAGAGCAGCTGAATTTTCTCAAACACTACAAAGAATACCAGAAAAGCCAAAGAGCCAGCAGCCCTTCTTCCCCTGTTTCCTCTCAAACACTCCAAACTATCAATGTACACGTCATCTCACCCATAATGTTCAATATATGCTACAGTAATGCAAGCACTCTTTCCCGCTAAGAACCTGTCATTCATGTATTTGGAGCATTGTAAAAACTTCAGAGAGTCAGTTCCAGAATTGTCTTATAATGAAGGAAAGAGCGAGTTTATTAGCTCTCCTTGCATTCAGAGACAAAACGAGAGCGTGCTGCTTTTCAGCAGCTTGCCCACAGTAACAGCAAACTGCAGATGCAGAGGAGGGACCTGAACTTGGGCATCCCAAAAACCCAGATGGACAACAGCTCCTTGTACACACAATGTGTGAAAGCCTTGAGTACCTCAGAAAATCAAAACCAAAACCAGCACTTTGTCAACCCTCCAGGAGATTACTTTCCCAGTGGCATCTTGCATGACCTTCTGCTCCAAACAGTCTGCAAAGTACTCCCTTCTGGCTATTTATTAAGTCAATTTTCTCCTCGTTTTGCATACATAGCATAGGACCGTTCCAGATACCTTTTTTCTACCTCATTTAACAGCAGCATACAGTAACTATAGAGTCCTCCTCATCTTAGAATCTCCACTCCCACTTGATCCAATTACTTCTGACAACTTACCGTTTTACTATGACACTCTTTCTAGGATGGCAAGCTCATCTTTTCTTTCCCTCCAGGTAACATTAAGGATGGGGACTCTAATTTATTCTGTCTCTCCCAGAAAAATCCCTCTCAATGTGTCTGTGGTGCTTTTCCAGCACTACTATTTGTATTTCACCTGCTTCATCTTGTACTAAGTAAAACAGCAAAGTGATGTTTTACCTGCAATGCCTCCGGTGTAACTCTCCAGCCAACAGACAGGCTGGCACTATCCCCATTCCCTTTTATAGGGCAGCTTTCACCACGCCTTAAGTAAACACAACCAAGTTGAAGTCAAGTTCAAAACCAAAAGCAAGCAATTTGACTCAGGTGTAATAGTTTCATACAGATACCATACTGTGGAGATACACATATATACTTCTACTAGCCATCGACAATGAATTGTCTACCAACCTATGTCAGTTGATAGTTTCCTGTGGCTAACTGTAGCTTCAGTCACAGTTATTCTTATAAGAAAACAGGATTAGTTTGCACCTCCCACACTTTCACATTATTTGTTTTCCTCCTCACACCACCAGGAAATGCAGTAATCAGGCTGGCCTGGCAGGACTCACCCCAGAAGAAGTTGTCAGAGCTGTGTGTCATTCCTTCTGCAGCAGTAAAAGCAGTGGATGCTTTTAGGCCAATGCCTGTTAGCATTTACACTGGGCTCTTAAATTCCACATCAGTTCACTCACTTGGGTAGTCCATTTCCTCCAGGACTGCCTAAAGAAGTAAGAGTTATCCATATATTTAGGAGACCTAGGGGACCGGCCTCCGTTACCCTAAAGCCCAAAGCCAAAGAATTAAAGAGTGCCTAGCAAAAATATGGGAAGGAGGAGGTTATTTCATTTTAGGGAAGCCAAACTGAGATAGCCTAAAGAAGCCCAAAATTCAAGGCAATGGGCGCAGCACATTCTCAGGGACACGTTCCCTGGCAGCAATCCTAAGTGTATTCCTACAGCCTGCGTATGTGTTTTTGAAGAAAAGGCCCTTGTTGTTCTGGTGGACAGCAAGCTGAACAAGAGCCAACAAGGCACCCTTGCAATAAAGCAAACCAACAGCACCCTGGGCTGCATGAGCTGCAGCATAGCCAGCGGGTCAAGGCAGGGGATGCTTCCCCTTTGCACAGCACTTGTGAGACCGTATCTGCAGGACTGTATCCAGTTTTGGGCTGCCCAGTGTAAGAGGGGCACTGAAAGTACAGCAAGTCCAGCAGAAACCCACCAGGATGGTCAGGAGGCTGGAGTACCCAGCGTGAGAGAAGAAGCTGAGAGAGCTTGTCTGCTCAGCCAGGAGAAAAAGAGACCTAATTGCACTCTCCCACTATCCAAAAGACAGTTCCAGAGAAGGTGGAGCCAGACTCTTCTTGAAGGTGTACAGCACACAGGCAGAGGCAATAGGCACAAGTAGCAGCAAGGAAAATTGCACATGGTTGGAGAGAAAAAAAAATCCTTTAGGGTGGTTCAGCCCAGGAACAGATGCCTGAAGAGACTAGAGCATATCTACCCTTGGAGACATTCAGCTGGACGAGGCCATAAGCAACATCACCTAACTTGGAAGTCAACCCTGCTTTGAGCTGGAGCAGGACTCAAAGACCTCCCTGAGGTCCCTTCTCAGAGAACTGTCTCTATGCTTCTCTGTTTCTGGAGCTGCAGCTCGTGGGGCAGCATCTAGGCTGGCTTCAGGCCAGCTGGGCCATGTGCAGGTGGGATGCAGCAGTGGCAGCTCAGAAGTCCACAGTGGTCGCAAAGGTCGCCTGAAGACCTGCATGATTAGTGCACTTCAAGCACTGTGCTAAGGCCTCACTGGTGTCAATACTTGAGCTAGCAAAAGGAAAAGCAACTCAGGTTATGGCTGCATGTACACAGCAGGTTAGGTACTTAGCCCAAGAAATTACCCTCCCTTTTTCAAGCTACGACAGTTTATTCATCAAAAGAAAAGTTACTTTGCAATGAATGTTCATGAAGTTTAGCTTAAGGATTAACAGAAAAATTTACCAATGCATAGTTCTTTCCTTATCCAAAGTAAGGGAATCACCTGGGCTCAGAAATTTCTTCAGAACAAGACTTTCAAATTGGACTGCAGTAGGATGCTAGCAGTTCCCATAGCAGCTGGTCCCTAGAGGCTAGAGGAGATGAGAACTTAAGAGTGCCGTGAAGAAGACAGTTCAGCTTCCTCATCAATGGTTAGTTTAGCTCTGTGGATCTAAAAACTGTGTACTGCATCCTGCATGCTCACATTTTAGGCCTTTCATTTCCTCATGAGATCTCAACATTTAGCAAACTCTAACAGGAAATGCATCCGTGTAAATTAGAGCAAAACCTGCCCCAGAGAGCAAAACAGGTGCAGTTTTCCTTTAAGAGCTGTTTTCCACAACCACTACATAAATAAAAGCTGATTGCACTAGAAGCAGGGAGCAAAGATTTCCTTCATTGCAGGAAAGGAGCTCTGGGGTGATAAATGCCAGTGCTGCTAGCTCATCTGACAACATGCGTGCTGTTAATCGCCTCCTCTCTGGGGAAATGGCAGGTATATTCCCCTCCAGGTATGGTGATTCATTGTCTGGAACTGGTATCTCTGCTTAAATGGTGGATTAACACGATTTAAAAAATATTAATTGCAAAGTTGATTAGAAAGCACCATCACCAACCTTGCAGGAGATTTCAGTTATTGCAGCATGACACCATTTTGAGATTGTCAGCTTTTCTGCAGAAGGCTGTATTGATGTGTCCATTTTCACAGTGGCTCCAGAGAAGGAAACCCAGAAGGCTGAGGGATTTATGTGCAGTAATGAGTCTTTGGATTATTTGCTCTCCTAAATGTTTGTTGAATCCTGCAAGAAAAAAAAAAAAAAAGAAAAAAAAAGAAAAAAGAATAAAAAAAAAGAATTAAAAAAAAAAGAGGCATTTGAGTGAAAAGCACAGGGCTGTACATTGGGAGATTAGGGGTGTTTTCTGCTAGTGGCACCCTGTAAGGTTGTGACAGATGCAACATTGCCCTGCCCTGACTTGAGGTTTGCTTTTGCAGAGCAGGGACATTAATCCACCTCAGGGTAGCTGTGCAGTTTAATACACTCATGAGCAAAAGATGCTGAGGGATCACTGGAAACTCAAAACTGCTTCTACACTGTCAGTTACCACCTCAGGACTGTTAAAAACACAAATAAAGGAAGGCCCCTACACTTAGGGCCAACAGCTGTCATGCATGCCTTCCTCTGGTCCAGCGGGCACTGGCACCAAAGGGCAAGTACCAGAAGTGCTGTTGAACCTGTGTTTTCTGTGAAGTTAGCATGGCTTGCGAGGTCTCAGCTGGCACCACAGAATTTCACGTATTTTGGGATTTAACAAATCTTTATTCCTCTCTGCCCTGGGATAAAAATACACAAAAAATGCACAAACCCGGGGCTTCTTCTAAAGGAGATTTTTAAACTAAGTATCTTCTCCCTGCCTTTGCCCAGCTTTCCTGAGGGCAGACTGCTGCTCTGCGTAGCCAGCAGCCTCTCTGAAGCAGAGTTTTGTATCATCTTTCGGCGGGGTGGGGGAGAACAGCACAATTTCGCCCAAGTACTGGTGGAGGTTTTGGCCTTAAGAAAGGCAACTCTCCTCACTCCACCCACAGAGCTTATGTGCTGAAGTATTAAGACTGCTATCTTTTGCAACATTCCAGACATATGTCTTCATTTCTTACTTCCGCTGCTTCTACCCCGTGAAGATCACACTCTTTTTAGCCGAAATACTCCTAATTTACACCGTGGTAAATAGAAGAAACAGGCTGGGAATTTTTCCAGGGTAGTGAACTCAACTACGTTTTGTGTAAAACGGGAATCTTCCTTCAGTCACCCTCACATTTGCTGCAGAGATTGGGTGTCCCACTGCATTTACATTACAGGGCTAATGGAAGAATGCTATCAATCCATTTCATTTCCTCCTTCATAATTTTGTATATAGGTCAAGTGTTACCATTTATTTGCTTCTCTTAGACAAGATGCAGGGAGGCTATGAATAATATTATTCACAGACAATCTCCTTTGCTCTGTGTTTATGCACTCATATTTCTGGCAGGACCTACCCTTCTAAAGCACAAACTTTTATGACTACATAAACTTATCAGGCAAATAGCAAAGTCCTACTTCAACATCTGTTTTTACCCAGTCCTCACGCACAAGCTGCCCCTCAGTGCAAATTCACTATGAGCTGCAGCACTTTGCCTTATTCACATATGAATCATTTTGCTCATAAATGAAGTACAACTGCTGCTGGAGTGAAATGTGGCAGCTGCTTAACAGTACATAATGAAACCGCACAGCTAGATCCTACTGCCACTTGAGGGAGGGGGGATTTGGTGTGAAAAATATATCTCTCTGGAGCCCTATTTTCTGAAGAAATATCCACTGACTTCAGAACTACAGTGGCAATTCTTTAAGAATAAAAATAAAAAGAATAAAAAAAAAAACCCCAAAAAACAGGCAGCCTGCTACCGACACCCATATTAGCTCTAGAATTTCCCAGTGGAATACTTCTCCTCCAGAAAAATGCCAATCTGTCAAACATGAAAGCCACTAGCAATGAATTTTCACCATGAGAAAGACACAATACATTTCAGTAACACCACTAGGCTCCATTTTGATTTTGGAATAGTCTCATTTTTTGCTTATGAAAAACCCATCACTTCAGGATCCTCTCTGTATTATCCAAAAGGTTTAACATTGCAATGTAAAAAAAGATTCCAAGTGTTATTGCAATAGCTCACTACATTCAGTCTGACATTATTTTTCTGAACGTGGTTTCCCAGGAAATTTCGGACTTTGTTTTTCATTTGAATAAGGAACAGAACACGAAAGCACTTTGAAAGTACTGAACCTCTACAAACCTGAAAGCCCAGTTTGGCCCCTCAGCAGCTAGTACTGAAACTCTCCATGAAAATGAGCCCGTCCCATCATCGTGAGTAATATCAAAGCATTTTTTAAACACAGCTGTCATAACATTATCCTTGCGAGTGACATGGTTACCCCTTCATCTGGTTATAGCACTGCTGTTTGGCTTTACCAAACTTTGCTAGTAACTGCTCAGTAAGGTTAAGTAAGTGCACTGAGTAAGTAAAGGAGCACTTTTGCCCTTCTCACGATGATGTCCCTCGCCTACCTCTTCATAAATGGGTATTGGGTTCTGTGAAACAGCAGGGACTCCGTGAGAGCCAGACCTTTGTGGTGGGAACATCAAAATAAAGTACTTGTTTTCATCAGCATATTAGCCCTTGTTTGGCATTTCTGCACCCAGCCCTTGTTAAAACCCAGTAGGCATGAGATAATTTATTTCATGCTTTTTTGTTTTGTTTTTGTCTTGGTGTGAACAGATTGCAACAGTCTCACATTTGTTTGTTTTTCAGAAACATTCCTGCCATACTCTAATGAAGAATCCTTGGCCTGCAGATCATTCACAGACAGTTTACTAGAAACATTTGCAGTTCACCGTTCTCACCTCAGTCTGTGCTGACTAGTGGCATATATTGCACAGCACAGCTTCTTCTTCCTTGACATCTTGTCAGTTGTAAGGTGCCAACAAGGATGTGCTGCCGGTATTCCAGTCAGATAGGCAATTTGCTGTCCACTTTTCCTCCTTGCTCCCACAAGACATCCAACACCTAGAGACAGTAAAGGCTGCAAATTGAGACAAGCCAGACAGCTGTTTGGTATTCTGTGTTCTTCAGCATATACCCAAAACCTGAAAATGGGGTTACTATCCAAATCAGGGCAAGGGGAGAAGAGGGATCTGAAGCTAATTACGGCAAACCCTAACACTGTCACAGTGGAATTAAGACCATGAGGTGGCTGAAAGTCACAGACATAACATCCTAGCCTTGTCCTGTAAAAGCCCTTGTGGAGCTTCTCCATCACACAGTAAGCATGTTGTATGCTGACAGTGTTGGTCATTGCTCGAATATATTGGTTCTGCGTGTTATGGGTTTGTGTGGCGCCCCTTTAAGAAGTTGCTGGAAGAATTCGCTGCCCCAAAATGTCGGACCCGCCTCTAGGCGGGGAGTGACGGTGGTAACGCCTC